>CAUOFW020005764.1:0-26120 GCA_963454935.2 Ilex paraguariensis
TTGTTTCATATTTGTAGACGAGGTAATTGTAGTAGACATAGGTTTTAATTGTAATCAATTTGGGCTAAAATTAAAACCTTATTCACCCCCTCTAAGTACACTGTCTTGGTCTCCACGTGTATAATCGTAAGGGCAGATCCACTGTGGGTTCGCCCTCTAGGCAACAATTGGTATGAAAGCCTGGTTGCCAAAAGAATTTAAGTCACTGAGTAGGTGCATCTTGTTTTTGCTAACTTGTCTTGTTTACCTTCGAGAAATCTATCATTACTACTAGTTAGTTTTGATGGATTCTCAAAAGGAAGGTGGTTGAATGGACGACAGCCACTCTTTGATGGATCGAGCTTTGCATATTGGAAAACATGTACGAGAGCATTTCTTAAATCCATTGATGAGAGAGTGTGGTTGACTCTCCAAGAGTGTTGGAGGCCTTCCAGCACCACCATGCAAGTTGAAAGTGGTGAAGTGGTCATTGAAGTAAAATCATCCAAGGTATGGACAAAAAATGAGAATGAGTCCACAAGGGTGAAACTTAAAAGGCTTGAATGCGATATTCAATGCCGCGACACATAATGAGTTTTGAGGACCACTAATTGCCAAACTTCAACGAAAGCGTGCAACATCTTGGTCGTTTCCGACATAGGGACTTCCTGGGTGAAGATGTCTTGACTTCTATTGTAGACCTCTCAGATCAAGAGTTCAAAGATGCAAGATGATAAAACATTTAGTAAATTGTGTGCTATATTGTGTGATTCTATAAATTAATCATTTGTAGTAGGTAATAAGGTTGGCGATGTCACCATCAAGTGAAAAATCTTGAGATCTTTACCTAAGAGATTTCGTATTAAGGTCACATCCTTGGAGAAGAGTGTCAACACGGAGTTGGTGTTGGTGGAAGACTTAGTAGGGCCAATCTTGTCCTTTGAGATGAACATTCCATCCTTAAAGTAAGCTAAGGGCATGGCCTAGAGCTAAACTTATGAAGACGTAGGGAAATCTGGGTCATCCCTAATTGAAGAGAAGGACCTAGGCTTGATTGTAAAGAAGTTCAAAAAATATTTCAGGACTTGTAATGTTGATTCCTCAATGTTGAAAGGAGAGCCTTGTAGACGTAGTACTCCTAAGAAAGGAAGAGAAAAGGGGGGAAAAGACATTCCAAAAGAAGTTGGGGAAAGAGGTAGGGTGTCCAATGCTTTGAATGTCAAGGATTCAAACATATTGGGTTGGAATGCCCAAATTGAAAGATTATTGAGTTGCGCAAGGACAATAGGAGGGCTATGAAAGCCAAGTGTCATGATCGTGAAAGAGAGTCAATTTTGAGGGTTGACTCCTCTTCTCAAGATGATGTAGGGAGCTTTACTTCTTTTGTAGGACCACTCTCCTCTCCCCCCAGGAGAAAATTCCACTAGTGAAGTTGATGGAATTCCTACAATGGAGGAACATGACTTGGATGACAAAATCCCCACATATGTGGACGATTAAGATTGCAATGAGTATATTCAAGATGTATATGATCAATTCTGTGTGCAACTTCTCATGTAACAAGAAAAGGTGCTCTCCTAGAGTGGTCGAGTCAACTCAAGTAAAGAAGGGACGAGAGGCCTTCAAGTGGACTTGGTCAAGTCCAAGGCCCAAATATCTAGCCTAGAAGATGAAACAAGTCTCTCCCTAATCGAATTCCTGTCAAGTCTAAGAAGAATCTTGAGTCAAAATGTGTAAAACTTGATAAAGATCTTCATGAATCAAATGAGCTCTCTAATAGACTTTCCCAATGCAATGCAAAGTTTCATAGGATGATATATATAGGAAAAAGTATATGTGATAAGCGTGGTTTAGGCTACCCAAGTGAACACACCAACACTTCTTCCAAGACCGTGTTTTTGAAGGGCATTACCAATCCAGGAGCTCGACATGCTTACACAAGCTCAAAATTTGTTATGAATGGTAGGGGTAGGAATTGAAAGAAGAAGGTTGCTGGAGAAACCCAAATCATTGGTGTGAGCGTATTGAGGACTGTTGGCGTGCCCATAATTGCTCGAGGCCTAGACGTACCTCATGGTTGGGAGGTCTAAGTAAAGCTACACCAAACGACGGAGAAGGACTTTCGATGGAGAGACATAGCGAGGAAAGGAGCTTCTAACCATGGTATTGGTTGGGATATAATTCTTGAGTTCTTATATGTTGACTTGGAAAGTGATGGATCAAACTTTGGTGAACCTAGTGAGGTTCCCCGCAGTTTTCTCCCATGGGGTTTTTCACTGTCAACAAATAGTAAGTGCTCTTTACATTCTACTGTTCACACTTTCATTTGGTAGCACACATACGCACTGTGTGTTTGTTGATTTGATTGTACGAATATCTTTGAACCATTGCTATGCAATTGGATTTGTTGGGATTACCATGAGATTGACTTGAGCAAATTAATTACATATAAATTAAAATCAATCATCATGGTTCAAAGGGTTTGTGGTGACTAAAAGGGTTCTTACATTGATTGCTTCAAATTAGTTACAAGAGGTAATTGTGGTAGACATTGGTTTTAATTTGTAATCAATTTGGGCTAAAATTTCAATCCCTATTCACCCTCTAGGTATAGTGTCTTGGTCTCCATGTGTAAAATCGTGAGGGAAGATCCACAACGGGTTCGCCCTCCAAGAACAACAATTGGTATCAGAGCATGGTTGCCCTAATAATTTGAGTCACTGAGTAGACATATCTTGTTTTTGATAACTTGCATAGTTTACATTCGACAAATCTATCATTACTACTAGTTGTTTTTGAATGGATTCTCAAAAGGAAAGTGGTTCAATTGGGCGACCACCACTCTTCAATGGATCGAGCTTTGCATATTGGAATGCTCGTACAGGAGCGTTTCTTAAATCCATTGATGTGAGAGTGTGGTTGACTCTCCAAAAGGGTTGGAGGCCTCCCACAACCACCACACAAGTTAAAAGTTATGGTTGAAGTACAATCATCGAAGGTATAGAATAAAAATGAGAATGAGTCCACGGGGTGAAACTCAAAAGGCTTGAATGCAATATTCAATGCCGCAATGCCTAATGATTTTCGAAGATCGCTAATTGCAAAACTTCAATGGAAGCATGCGACATCTTGGTTGTTTCTGATGGAGGTACTTCCTTGGTAAAGATGTCTCAACTCCAAAGGTAGACCTCTCAGTTCGAGAGTTCATGGTTGCAAGATGATGAAACATTTAGTGAATAGTATGCTAAATTGCTTGATACTATAAATTAATCATTTGCATTGGGTACTAAGGTTGACGATGTGGCCATCAAGTGGAGAATCTTGAGATCTCTACCTGAGAGATTTCATGTTAAGGTCACATCCTTGGAGACAAGTGTCAACACATAGTTGGTGTTGGTGGAAGACCAAGTAGGGTCTATCTTGTCTTTTGAGATGAACCTTCCATCCTTAAAGAAAGCTAAGGGCTTGGCCTTGCGCTAAACTTATCAAGACGGAGGGAAATCCAGGTCATCCCTATTTGGAGAGGAGGACCTAGGCTTGATTATAAAGAAGTTCAAAAAATATTTCAAGGTTGGTAATGTTGAGAACTCAAGCTCGAAAGGAAAGCCTTGTAGACGTAGCACTCCTAGGAAAGGAAGAGAAAAAGCTGGAAAGGACTCTCGAAATGAAGTTGAGAGAAAGGGGTAGGGTGTCCAATATCTTAAATGTCAAGTATTTAGACATATTGCTTTGGAATGCCCAAATTGAAAGATGAGAGATTTGTGTGAAGAAAATAGGAGGGCTATTAAAGCCAAGTGGCATGATTGTGAAAGTGTGTCGACCTCAAGTGATGACTCCTCTTCAAAAGATGATGCAGAGAACTAAATTGCATTTGTAGGACCACTCTCCTTCCCTCCCAAAGAGAAAATTCCACCAGTGAAGTTGATGGAATTCCCACCACGAAAGTACATGACTTGGACGGGGAAATCCCCACATATGTGGAGGAATAAGATTGCTATGAGTGTATTCAAGATGTATATGATCAGTTACATGTGCAACTACTCAAGCACCAAGAGACGGTGCTCTCCTTGAGTGGTCGGGCCAACTCAAGTGAAGGAGAGACGAGAGGCCATCAAGTGGACTTGGTCAATTCCAAGGCCTAAATATCTAGCCTAGAAGATGAGAAGTCTCTCCCTGATCGAATGCCTGTCATGTTTAAGAAAAATCTTGAGTCAAAATGTGTCAAACTTGACAAAGATCTTCGTGAATCAAATGAGCTCTCTAATAGACTTCCCCAATGCAATGCGAAGTTTTATAGGATGATATCTATGGGAAAAAATATATGTGATAAGCGTGGTTTAGGCTAGCCAAATGAACACACCAACACTTCTTCCAAGACCGTGTTTCTAAAGGGCATTACCAACCCATTAGCCCCACATGTTTGCACAAGCTTAAAATTTGTTATGAATGGTAAGGGTAGGAATTCAAAGAATCAAAGAAAGAGGTTGCTAAAGAAACCCAAATCTTTGGTGTGTGCAAGTAAAGCTACACCAGAAGTCGGAGAAGGACTTTTGATGGATTGACAGTGAGGAAAGGAGCTTCTAATCATGGCATTATTGGGATATAATTCTCGAGTTCTTGTATGTTGACTTGGAAAGTGATGGATCCAACTTTGGTGAACTTAGTGAGGTTCCCCGCGGTTTTTACCTAGTGGGTTTTCGCTATCAACAAATAGCAAATGCTCTTTACTTTCTATTGTACACAATTTCATTTGTTAGCGCACACACTTTCTATTGTGCAAGTATCTTTGAATCATAGTTGTGCAATTGGATTTGTTGGGATCACTATGAGATTGACTTCAACGAATTAATTGCATATTAATTAAAATCAATCGTCATGGTTAACAGGGTTTGTGGTGACTAAAAGGGTTCTCACATTCATTGTTTCATATTTGTTAGAAGAGGTAATTCTGGTAGACATAGGTTTTAATCTGTAATCAATTTGGGCTAAAATTGAAAACCCTATTCACCCCCTCTAGGTATAGTATCTTGGTCTCCACGTGAATAATCGTGAGGGAAGATCCATTGTGGGTTCACCCTACAATTGGTATTAGAGCATGGTTGCCCTAATAATTTGAGTCATTGAGTAGAGATATCTTGTTTTTGCTAACTTGCCTAGTTTACCTTTGACAAATCTATCATTACTACTAGTTAGTTTTGAATGAATTCTCAAAAGGAAGCTGGTTCAATTGGACGACCACTAGTCTTTGATGGATCAAGTTTTGCGTATTGGAAAGCATGTACGAGAGCGTTTCTGAAATCCATTGATGAGAGAGTGTGGTTGACTCTCTATGAGGGTTAGAGGCCTCCCACCACCACCACACAAGTTCAAAGTGGTGGTTGAAGTAAAATCATCAAAGGTATGGACTAAAATTGAAAATGAGTCCACGAGTTGAAACTTAAAAGGCTAGAATGCAATATTCAATGCGATGACACCTAATGAGTTTCGAAGGATCGCTAATTGCAAAACTTCAACAGAAGCATGCGACATCTTGGTTGTTTCCCACAGAGGGACTTCCTTGGTGAAGATGTTTTGACTCCAAAGGTAGACCTCTTAATTTGAGAGTTCGAGGATGCAAGATGATGAAAATTTTAGTGAATTGTATGCTAAATTGCTTGATACAGTAAATTAATCATTTTGCATTAAGTACTAAGGTTGACAACGTGGCCATCCAGTGGAAAATCTTGAGATCTCTACACGAGGGATTTTGTGTTAAGGTCACATCCTTGAAGACAAGTTTCAAGACAGAGTTCGTGTTGGTGGAAGAGCTAGTAGGGTCTATCTTTTCCTTTGAGATGAACCTTCCTGCCTTAAAGCAAGCTAATGGCATGGCCTTGAGCTAAACTTATATAAACAGAGGAGAAATTTGGGTTATCCCAATTTGGAGAGGAGGACCTACGCCTGATTGTAAAGAATTTCAAAAAATATTTCAAAACTAGTAATTTTAAGCCCTTAAGGTCAAAAGGAAGGCCTTGTGGCGTAATACTCCTAGGAAAGGAAGAGAAAAAAGGGGAGGGGTCGAAAAGAAGTTGAGAGAAAGGGGCAAAGTGTCCAATGCTTTGAATGTCAAGGATTCGGACATATTGTGTCAGAATGCCCAAATTAAAAGATGAGAGATTTGTGCAATGAAAATAGGAGGGCTATGAAAGCCAAATGGCATGATCATGAAAGTGAGTCAGCCTCGAGTGATGACTCCTCTTCTCAAGATGATGAAGAGAACTTTATTGCTTTTGTAGGACCATTTTCCTCTGCCCCTAGAGAAAATTCCACGAGTGAAGTTGATGGAAGTCCCACCATGGAGGTACATGAATTGGACGAGGCAATCCCCACGTGTGTGGAGGATTAAGATTGCTATGAGTATATTCAAGATGTATATGATCAATTGTATGTGCAACTCCTCAAGCAACAACAGAAGGTGCTCTCCTTGAGTGGTCGGTTCAACTTAGGTGAAGTAGGGGCGAGAGGCCTTCAAGTGGACTTGGTCAAGTCCAAGGCCCAAATATCTAGCCTAGAAGATGAGAATTAGTCTCTCCCAGATCGAATGGCTGTCAAGTCTAAGAAGAATCTTGAGTCAAAATATGTCAAACTTGATAAAGATCTTCGTGAATCCAATAACTTCTCTAATAGACTTCCCCAATGCAATGCGAAGTTTGACAGGATGATATCCATGGGAAAAAGTGTATGTGATAAGCGTGGCACCCCCACAAGTTGGCACAAGCTCAAAATTTGTTAAGAATGGTATGGGTAGGAATTCAAAGAAGTAGGTTGCTAAAGAAACCCAAATCATTTGTGTGTGCATACTGAGGACTGTTGGCATACCCATAATTGCTCAAGGCCTAGACGAACGTCACGACTGGGAGGTCTAAGTGAAGCTACACTAGATGTCAGAGAAGGACTTTCGACAGAGTGACATAGCGAGGAAAGGAGCTTCTAACCATGGTATTGGTTTGGATATAATTCTCAAGTTCTTGTATATTAACTTGAAAAGTGATGGATCAAGCATTGGTGTACCTAGTATGGTTCCCCATGCTATTTCCCCAGATGGGTTTTCGCAGTCAACAAATAGCAGTGTTTCTCACATTCATTGCTTCATATTCGTTAGAAGAGGTAATTGTGGTAGACATAGGTATTAATTGGTAATCAATTTGAGCTGAAATTGAAAACCTTATTCGCCCCCTCTAGGTATAATGTCTTGGTCTCTGCGTGTATAATCATGACGGAAGATCCATTGCGGTGCCCTCCAAGAACAACAATTGGTATTAGAGCGTGGTTGCCCTAAGAATTTGAGTCACTGAATAGACGTATCTTGTTTTTGCTAACTTGCCTAGTTTACCTTCGACAAATCTATCATTACTACTAGTTAGTTTTGAATGGATTCTCGAAAGGAAGGTGGTTTAATTGGATGACCACCACTCTTCGATGGATCGGGCTTTGCGTATTGGAAAGTTCGTATGAGAACGTTTCTTAAATCCATTGCAAGAGAGTGTGGTTCACACTCCAAGAAGGTTGGAGGCCTCCCACGGCGACCACGCAAGTTGGAAGTGTTGGTTGAAGTAAAATCATCGAAGGTATGGACTAAAAATGAGAATGAGTCCACGGGGTGAAACTCAAAAGGGCTCGAATGCGATATTCAATGCCGCGACACCTAATGAGTTCCAAAGGATTGCTAATTGCAAAACTTCAATGGAAGCGTGCGACATCTTGGTTGTTTCCCACGGAGGGACTTCCTTGGTGAAGATGAAATTGGGAGATGAATTCTAGGTTTAGATTTGAATATGATAACGTGCGTCTGGTTAATTCTTCTTCGGATTGAATAGTTGGATTTGTGTACTGGATATGAATATACCTATATGTCGTCGTGTGTAACTTTTATGAGAGTTTGAACATAATGAATCTATTCCAAATTATTTTGCATAGGCATATAGTAATTTAATTGGGAGAGATATTTTTATCTTGCTATCGGAAGAGGTTTGATAAATAATTTTGAGTTCTCAGTTAACAACTTATTTTGATTAATTAACTGGAAAGAGAGTTAGAAAGATTTATACGAGAATTAGGGGAAGTTGTAATCTTAAATTCTTTTATCTGGTAAATTCAATCCTTGATTATTAAATTTAGATTTAGTTTTCAATTAATCATTTCATAGTTCAATTCCTATTGTTTAAATAAAATTGAATTGATATAAAGTTGGTACTTGAAAATTATTAGTAATAATTCTCCGTGGAAACAATACTCTACTTATCACTTTATTACTTGTTGATCATGTATACTTGCACGTAAATTGTCAATATCAAATTCGGACAAGAAGTTTTTGGAGCCGTTGCTGGGGACTTATTCTAGTAATTATTTCAATATTAATTTCAATCAATTTGATCATAGTTTAAACTTATTTAATTTTTTTGTGTTAATTACTTTCACAAGCACTTTGGAATTTTGTATGCAAACAAGATCTACATGTCAGGAGCGACTACCGTATGAAGACGAAATTAAAAGAAGGCTCTAAAACTTGCGAAAACATTGTCAAGAAGTAAATAACCAAGAAACTATGGCTGAAAATGAATAGAAATCGCTAAGGGATTATGCTATGCTGCTTGTTACAGAAATACAATCAAGTATTCAAAGGCCCGCAATTCAAGCAGACAGTTTTGAGATCAAGTCGGGTACCATCCAAATGATTCAGAATTCAGTACAGTTTGGGGGGTTGCCTAATGATGACCTAAATGATCATTTGGTGAGTTTTCTGGAGATTTACAACACGTTCAAGTATAATGGGGTTTCTGAAGATGCAATTAAACTTCGACGTTTCTCTTTCACACTGCGTGATAAGGCAAAGAGTTGGTTGCATTCATTACCGCCGGGTTCTATTACTAGGTGGACAGACTTAGCTCAAAAATTCTTAGCTAAATTCTTTCCATCAGCTAAAACCGCTAGGATGAGGAACGACATCACTTCATTCGCACAACATGATTCTGAGACTCTCTTTTGAAGCTTGGGAGCATTTCAAAGACTTACTCCAAAAATTCCCTCACCTTGGTATTCCTAATTGGTTGCAAGTTCAAACATTCTACAACGGGTTGTTTTGTGCTATTCGGACTGCTATCGACGCAGGTGCAGGTTGGGTATTGATGGGGAAAATTTTCAATGAAGCCTATGAGTTATTGGAGACGATGGCTGACAACAATTATCAATGGCCCTCAGCAAAGATCAATCAGCCAAAGGTAACAGAGATTTATGAAGTTGATGTGGTTACTGCATTGGCTGCATAGGTTGCTATGTTAACAAAGAGGATTGATGCTTTACGGGTGCAGCCTATTAAGAGTGTGGCAGTTGTTTGTGAATTGTGTGCCAAGAACCATCCGAGCAATCTATGTGCAATTAGTTCAGAGTTAGTACAATACGTTGGTAACTTCAACAGTCAACAATATGATAATAATTTCAACAATTATAACCCTGGTTGGAGGACTCAGTCAAACTTGTATTGGAATAATAATCAAGCCCAAACTTCTACTCCAACATAATTATACCCACCAGGCTTTTAGAATCAAGCTCTACCACAATAGGAGAAGAAGTTGAATTTGGAGGAGCTGCTTTCCAGGTACATAGCACAGAATGAGACAGGGATGAACAATATGGATGTATCAATCCAAAACCTAGAAAACCAAATGGGTCAGCTCGCTAATGCCATTAACAATCGACCTCAAGGCACTCTACCTAGTGATATGGAGATCAATCCTAAGAGGGAAGGTAAGGAGCATTGAAATGCTATTACAATACGAAGCGGAAAAGAGTTACTTGAGGTAGTTGGTGGAACTCCAAAACAATCACATGGAGATGATACTAAGGGTAAAAAAAATAAAAGATAGCAAGAATGTGGAACATAAAAAGAAAGAAGAAGATCCAGTTGCATATTCTAATGGAGGTAATCTAAGACCTATTATGCCTCTCATGCCGTTTCCACAATGTTTGCAAAAATAGAAGTGGGATAAATAGTTCTCTATATTCTTGGAAGTGTTTAAGAAACTCTAAATAAATATCTCTTTCACAGATGCAGTGGAGAGAATGCCTAACTATGTGAAATTTTTGAAAGAAATTTTGTCAAAGAAGAGAAAACTAGGAGATTTTGAGACAGTGGCACTTACGGAGGAGTGTAGTGCAATTCTTCAAAAGAAGCTACCACCAAAGCTCAAAGATCCGGGTAGCTTGACAATTCCATGCATAATAGGCAGTCAATTTTTTTGAGAAAACATTGTGTGACTTGGGAGCTAGTATTAACTTGATGCCACTCTCAATTTATCAGCAATTGGGTTTGATGGAAGCGAAGCCTACTAACATCACATTACAGCTTGCGAATAGATCACTCACTTATCCAAGGGGCATAGTTGAGGACGTTCTAGTTAAAGTGGATTAGTTTATTTTTTCAGCTGATTTCATAGTATTAGATTGTGAGGAAGATAGAGAAATACCTATTATTCTTGGGCGACCATTCTTAGCAATAGGGGGAACACTTATCGATGTACAGAAAAGTGAGCTAACTATGCAAGTCCAAGATCAAGAGGTTACATTCAATGTATTTTTAGCTATGAAATTTTCAAAGGAACCAGAAGAATGTTTAATGGTTGATTTGGTGGAAGATGCAGTGAATGAGGTATTCATAGGAAGATATATTTCAGATCCCCTTAAGAACACCAAGCTATATAAAGAGAAGGTAATAAGGTGGCATGACAAGAAAATCATTGAGTTGAAGTTTGGGCCAAGTCAAGCTGTACTCCTTTTCAATTTGTGGTTAAAGCTCGTCCCGGCACAGCTCAAATCAAGATGGTCAGGGCCATTCATTATTACCAAGGTATTCCCGCGTGGAGTGGTTGAAGTTAAGGAAGCCAATTCAAAGAGAACTTTCAAGGTAAATGGGCAGAGACTGAAGCACTATTGGGGCGACGACATTGATCATGAAAAGACCTCAATTACCCTTGTCGACTTGGGATAAAACAGGAACTAGTCGGGCTGAAGACTATAAAACAAGCGCTATTTGGGGCACAACCCAAAATTTAGCTTTTAAGAGCTAATTTTCTGTTTGGACAGCACCTAAGAGCTAATTTTCTGTTTGGACAGCACCCCAACCCCTCCAAAACAGCACCCCAGCGCAGCTGCCGTTGTTCCAAAAAAAAAAAAACAGTCGTACAAATCAGCTTAAGCTCTACATTAAGGGACAAGGGTCTTCCAACAACTACTCCTACTTTTCAAAATTTCAAACTTCAAAAAATCTATTCACCCCAACTCATCTTCACTCATAATTCCATTAAATAACCTTGAATTCTCCGATCTCCTTTACACAATAGTCTTACAACTCAAGTGTCATCAAGGTATCAACTAGCACCAAGAATACTCAAGGATTTCTTCATTCTCCATGAGTAAAGATTACGCTTTGCAACGTAAGTTTCCTAGTCCATCTATGTTTCCCAAATACACTCCCAACTTAGCGAACGTCGAGGACACTAACAATGATGCCAACTACCAATGTCTTAGGTAAGTCCTCTATCTTAATTTTTCCTACTTTATACATTGAGGACAATGTTTATTTTAAGTTTGGGGGTGTATGCTTGTTTGCATTATTATGTATGCATTCATATAGCATGTTTTGCACTTAAATAGCCTGTTTTAGTACGACTTGAGCAATGGATTGATTGAATTTGATTATGGCCAATGATGAGTTGGATTAATTGTCAAGTCAAGGGAAATTGATGAACATGTTGAGTCTGTAGTTTGACACACTAGTTGGTTTTCCACTGTTTGTGATCCTTTGATTCATGAGCACGTATCCATCTATTTGGTTAGTTATTATTTAGAGAATTTATTTGGTTAAATGCTTGTGTGAGATATCATTGAAACTCTATAAAACTTATTTAAGCATCATTCAATGCAAATTGAGGTATTCATATAAGTTTGGGAAAATATTGGTTATTATGGGTTAGTATAAAAAAAAAAAGAAAAATAGGGAGTTGTTGAAAATTATTTTGATTTGGTGCTTCATGAGTTAGAAGAAAAAAATAGGAAAACAAGAAAGAAGAAAGGGGCATGTGGTGAGTAGAGATGAAGCATAAAACACACTTGTTCAAAAGGAGGCGATATGGAGCGTAAAACATGCTCGTTCAAGAAAAGGCGAGATAGAGCATAAAACGCACTTGCTCAATAAGAGGTGAGATGGAGCATAAAATGCAATCACCAAATGCATGAAAAGAGGAAAAAAAAAGAAGAGAGATAGAGATGAAAAAAAAAATCTCTGTACCTTCTATTTATATGTTTTGCCTTAATAAGCAGAGGTTGATATGAAAACGTGAGTTCATAGAGTTGATATTGAGTATCTCCTATGGAGCGCTTGATTACATAGATTTATCTAGGGGATGGCTAGCTTGAACAGTTCGGATATGTACATGTATTTAAAGGGTCATGAGCGGAGGTAAAATTAAGGAGAATGTTGAATTGTTAGACTATGCACTATTTTGAAGTTTCCCTTGAATTAATTTTTTGTAGTAACTTTTGGGGCCATTATTCAGATTCAAATTGATCCATTGTTTGAGTAGTTGGCTATTAGGGTTAATTTTTATAGTTTTTGTACTTAGTATTTTACTTGAGGACAAGCAAAGATTTAAGTTTGGGGGTATTACAAAAACTTCTTGTCCAATTTTGATATTGACAATTTACGTGCAAGTATACATGATCAACAAGTAATAATGTGATAAGTAGAGTATAGTTCCCACGGATAATTATTACAAATAATTTCCAAGTACTAACTTTATATCAATTCAATTTTATTTAAACAATTGGAATTAAACTATGAAATGATTAATTGAAAACTAAATCAAAATTTAATAATCAAGGATTGAATTTACCAGATAAAAGAACTTAAGATTACAACTTCCCCTAATGCTTCATATAAATTTTTCTAACTCTCTTTTCAGTTAATTAATCAAAATAAGTTGTTAATTGAGAATTTAAAATTATTTATCAAACATCTTCCGATAGTAAGATAAAAATATCTCTCCCAATTAAATTACTATATTCCTATTCAAAATAATTTGGAATAGATTCATTAAGTTCAAACTCTCATAAAATTTACACCCGTCATATAGGTATGCATATTCATATCTTATATACAAACTCAGCTATTCAATCCGAAAGAGAATTAACCAAATGCATGTTATCATATTCAAATCTAAACCTAGAATTCGTCTTCCAATTTCATCTAGGAAATCAAAGTAATTGCTGGCCACACAATCATATATTAAGCATAAAATATGATAAACAACTTATATATAATCAATAAGAACTAGAAACCAGAGTAGATCAATTTAACTAAACATCAAGTTTTGTTGCAATCTTAATAAAAATTTAGTTCATAATGTAATTGAAAAACATCATTCTCAAATTAATAAACATCTTAGAAAATCAAAATCTAAAGGTAAGAGAAAAGGAATGAAAACTTGGTTGCAATCTTCTATTCCTCTATAGCCTTCAAGTCCAATTTCATCGTGTTGCTTCGTTTGATCCTTGCTTTCAATTCACTATCAATTCTTGGTTAAACCTCTATTAGCAGCCCCTCAAATCAGTATTTTTCAATCCCAACTCAAACCCTAGCATATATGTAGCATTAGAGTTCAATTTCGACTAAAAAAAACAAGTCAAAATTCGTGTCCACATTAAAACAGGCACTGCAGCCCCTAAAATCAGCATAGGGGCACTGACTTTTTGCCTTTCTAGCACTGCAGTGCTGCTCCTAGAGCTGTGGCGTTGATCCCCTTTTGATGCCTACGGCTACCCTTGTTGCCTAGTCTCCAAATAATCCAACACTTAGGCTATCAAATGACCTTGTTTCCTTCCAAATGATCTTGTTTCCTTCCAAATGATGATCCCTACAAAATAACATTAAAACACACAAAACAAATAAAAATGAACATAAAATACTTGAAAACTTACAATTTCATCAAGCCAAGAGTACTCAATTCGTAGGTATAAAACTGACTTATCACATTACCAACCCATCACCCCCACAAGTTTGCACAAGCTCAAAATTTGTTAAGAATGGTATGGGTAGGAATTCAAAGAAGTAGGTTGCAAAAGAAACCCAAATCATTGGTGTGTGCATACTGAGGACTATTGTCTTACCCATAATTGCTCGAGTCTTAAACGAACCTCATGGCTGGGAGGTCTAAGTGAAGTTGCACCAGACGTCGGAGAAAGACTTCCGACGGAGTGACGTAGCGAAGAAAGGAGCTTCTAAGCATGGTATTCTTTGGATATAATTTGCAAGTTTTGTATATTGACTTGGAAAGTGATGGATCAACCTTTGATGAACCTAGTGAGGTTCCTCACAGTTTTTCCCCAAAGGGGTTTTCGCCGTCAACAAATAACAAGTGTTCTTTACTTTTTATTGTACACACTTTCATTTGTTAGCCCACACACACACTGTGTGTTTGTTGATTTGATTGTACGAGTATCTTTGAACCATAGCTGTGCAATTGGATTTGTTGGGATCACTGTGAGATTGACTTGAGTGAATTAATTGCATAATAATTAAAATCAATCGTCATGGTTCAAAGGGTTTGTAGTGACTAAAAGGGTTCTCACATTTATTGTTTCATAATTGCTAGAAGAGGTAATTGTGGTAGACATAGGTTTTAATTTGTAATCAATTTGGGCTAAAATTGAAAACCCTATTCACCCCCTCTAGGTATAGTGTCTTGGTCTTCACATGTATAATCATGAGGGAAGATCCACAGCGGGTTCGCCCTCCCGAAACAACAATTATTTTTAGAGCGTGGTTGCCCTAAGAATTTGAGTCACTGAGTAGACATATCTTGTTTTTGCTAACTTAATTACTTTACCTTCGAGAAATCTATCATTACTACTAGTTAGTTTTGAATGGATTCTCAAAAGTAAGGTGGTTCAATTGGACGACCACCAATCTTTGATGGATTGAGCTTTGCATATTGGAAAGCTCGTACGAGAGTGTTTCTTAAATCCATTGATGAGAGAGTCTGGTTGACTCTCCAAAAGGGTTGGAGGCTTGCCACCACCACTATGTAAGTTGAAAGTGGTGAAAGGGTGCTTAAAGTAAAATCATCGAAGGTATGGACTAAAATTGAGAATGAATCCATGGGGTGAAACTCGAAAGGCTTGAATGCAATATTCACTACTTCGACACCTAATGAGTTTTGAAGGATCACTAATTGCAAAACTTCAACGGAAGCGTGCGACATCTAGGTTGTTTCCCATGGAGGGACTTCCTAGGTGAAGATGTCTCGACTCCAAAGGTAGTAGACCTCTCAGTTTGAGAGTTTGAGGATGCTGGATGATGAAATATTTAGTGAATTGCATGCTAAATTACTTGATACTATAAATTAATCAATTGCATTAGGTACTAAGGTTGACGATGTGACCATCCAGTGGAAAATCTTGAGATCTCTACTTGAGAGATTTTGTGTTCAGGGTATATCCTTGGAGACATGTGTCAGCATAGAGTTGGTGTTGGTGGAAGACCTAGTAGGGTCAATCTTGCCATTGAGATGAACCTTCCATCCTTAAAGCAAGCTATGGGCATGGACTTTAGCTAAACTTATCAAGAAGGAAGGAAATCTGGGTCATCCAGATTTGGAGAGGAGGACCTAGGATTGATTGTAAAGAAGTTCAAAAACTATTTCAAGACTAGTAATACTCATAAGAAAGGAAGGCCTTGTAGGCATAGTACTCATAAGAAAGGAAGAGAAAAAGGGGGAAGGGATTCTTGAAAAGAAGTTGAGAGAAAGAGGCAAAGTGTGCAATGCTTTAAATGTCAAGGATTCGGACATATTGCATTGGAATGCTTAAATTGAAAGATGAGAGATTTGTGCAATGAAAATGGAGGGCTATGAAAGGTAAGTAGCATGATCATGAAAGTGAGTCGACCTCGAGTGATGACTCCTCTTCTCAAGATAATGCAGAGAACTTTACTGTTTTTGTGGGACCACTCTCCTCTGCACCCTAGAGAAAATTCCACTAGTGACGTTGATGGAAGTCCCACTACAGAGGTACATGACTTGGACAAGAAAATCCCCTTTTGTATGGAGGATCAAGATTGCTATGAGTATATTCAAGATGTATTATGATCAATTGTATGTGCAACTCCTCAAGCAACAAGAGAGGGTGCTCTCCTTGAGTGGTCAAGACAACTCAAGTGAAGAAGGGATGAGAGGCCTTCAAGTGGACTTGGTCAAGTCCAAGCCCAAATATGTACCCTAGAAAATGAGAACAAGTTTCTCCCTGATCGAATGCTTGTCAAGCCTAAGAAGAATCTTGAGCCAAAATGTGTCATACTTGATAAAGATCTTCGTGAATCAAATGAGCTCTCTAATAGACTTCCTTAATGCAATGCACAGTTTGATAGGATGTTATCTATGGGAAAAAGTGTAGGTGTTTACCAACCCATCAACACATGTTTGCACAATCTCAAAATTTGTTACGAATGGTAAGGGTAGGAATTCAAAGAATCAAAGAAGAAGGTTGCAAAAGAAACCCAAATCATTGGTGTGTGTATACTGAGGACTCTTGGCATGCCCATGATTGCTCGAGGCCTAGGCGAACCTCACGACAGGGAGGTCCAAGTGAAGCTACATTGTACGTCAGAGAAGGACTTTCGACGGAGAGACATAGCGAGGAAAGGAGCTTATAACCATGGTATTGATTGGGATATAATTATCAAGTTCTTTTATGTTGACTAGGAATGTGATGGATCAAGCTTTGGTGAACCTAGCGAGGTTCCCCGCATTTTTCCAGGGGGGGGGGTTTTGTCGTCAACAAATAGCAAGTGTTTTGTACTTTCTATTATACACACTTCCATTTGTTAGCACATACACGCATTGTGTGTTTGTTGATTTGATTGTATGAATATCTTTGAACCATCGTTGTGCAATTGGATTTGTTGGGATCACCATGAGATTGACTTGAGTAAATTAATTGCATATTAATTAAAATCACTCGTCATGATTGAAAGGATTTAAGGTGACTCAAAGGGTCACATTCATTGCTTCATATTTGTTAGAAGAGGTAATTGTGGTAGACATAGGTTTTAATTTTGAATTGATTTGGGATAAAATTGAAAACCCTATTCACCCCCTCTAGGTATAATGTCTTGGTCTCCTTGTGTATATTTGTTAGTGAAGATCCATTGCGGGTTCGCCCTCCAGGAACAACAATTGGTATCAGAGTGTGGTTGCCCTAAGAATTTGAGTCACTGAGTATACATATCTTATTTTTTCTAACTTGCCTAGTTTAACATCGAGAAATATATCATTACTACTAGTTAGTCTTAAATGGATTCTCAAAAGGAAGGTGGTTCAATTGGACAACCACCACTCTTTGATGGATCAAGCTTTGTGTATGGGAAAGCTCGTATGAGAGAGATTCTTAAATCCATTGATGAGAGAGTGACGTTGACCCTCCAAGAGGGTTGGAGGCCTCCCACCACCACTATGCAAGTTGAAAGTGGTGGTTGAAGTAAAATCATCGAAGGTATGGACTAAAAATGAGAATGAGTCCATGGGGTGAAACTCAAAAGGCTTGAATGCGATATTCAATGTCATGACACCTAATGAGTTCCGAAGGAGCGCAAATTGCAAAACTTCAATGGAAGCGTGCGACATCTTGGTTGTTTCCTATGGAGGGACTTCCTTGGCGAAGATGTCTAAACTGCAAAGGCAGACCTCTCAGCTTGAGAGTTCGAGGATGGAAGATGATGAAATAGTTAGTGAATTGTGTGCTCAATTGCTTGATACTGTAAGTTAATCATTTGCTCTAGGTACTAAGGTTGACGATGTGGCCATCTAGTGGAAAATCTTGAGATCTCTACCCAAGAGATTTAGTGTTAAGGTCACATCCTTGGAGACAAGTGTAAACACAGAGTTGGTGTTGGTGTAAGACATGGTAGGGTCAATCATACCGTTTGAAATGAACCTTCAATCCTTAAAGCAAGCTAAGGGCATGGCCATTAGCTAAGCTTATCAAGAAGGAGGGAAATCTGGGTCATCCCGATTTGGAGAGGAGGACCTAGGCTTGATTGTAAAGAAGTTCAAAAAATATTTCAAGACTTGTAATGTTGAGTCTTCCAGGTTGAAAGGAATGCCTTGTTGGTGTAGTACTCCTAAGAAAGGAAGGGGAAAAGGAGGAAGGGACTCTCAAAAAGAAGTTGAGAGAAAGGGGCAAGGTGTCCAATGTCTTGAATGTCAAGGATTTGGATATATTGCGTCAGAATACCCAAATTGAAAGATGAGAGATTTGTGCAGTGAAAATAGGATGGCTATGAAAGCCAAGTGGCATGATCATGAAAGTGTGTCGACCTTGAGTGATAACCCCTCTTCTCAAGATGATGCAACGAACTTTACTACTTTTCTAGGCCCACTCTCCTTCCCCGCCCCCCTCCCCCCCCCCCCAATAAAAACTTCTACTAGTGAAGTTGATGGAAGTCCCACCACGGAGGTACATGACTTGGACGAGGAAATCCACACATGTATGGAGGATTAAGACTGCTATGAGTATATTCAAGATGTATATGATCAATTTTATGTGCAACTCCTCAAGCAACAAGTGAAGGTGTTCTCCTTGAGTGGTCGAGTCAACTTAAGTGAATAAGGGATGAGAGGCCTTCAAGTGGACATGGTCAAGTCTAGGGCCCAAATATCTAGCCTAGAAGACGAGAACAAGTCTCTCCTTGATCGAGTGCCTGTCAAGTCTAAGAAGAATCTTGCGCCAAAATGTGTCAAACTTGATGAAGATCTCCGTGAATCAAATGGGCTCTCTAATAGACTTCCCCACTCCAATGCAAAGTTTGATAGGATGATATCTATGGGAAAAAGTAAATGCGATAAGCAGGATTTAGGCTACCCAAATGAACACACCAACACTTCTTACAAGACCGTGTTTCTGAAGGGCATTACCAACTCATCAGCACCACATGGTTGCATAAGGTCAAAATTTGTTATGAATGGTAAGGGTAGGAATTTAACGAATCAAAGAAGAAGGTTACGAAAGAAACAGAAATCATTGTGTGTTTTCATCAACTGAAGACTAAGGACATTCCCATAATTGCTTGAGACCTAGGTGAACATCACAGCAGGGAGGTCCAAGTGTAGCTACACCAGATGTCGCAGAAGGATATTTGAGGGAGAGACATAGCGAGGAAAGGAGCTTCTAGCCGAGGTATTGGTTGGGATATAATTCTCGAGTTCTTGTATTTTGAGTTGGAAAGTGACGGATCAAGCTTTAGTGAACCTAGCGAGGTTCCCCGCGGTTTTTCCCAAGGGTGGTTTTTGCCGTCAAAAAACTGAAGTGTTCTTTACTTTCTATTGTACGCACTTTCATTTGTTAGCACACACCCGCACTGTGTGTTTGTTGATTTGATTGTACGAATATATTTGAACCATAGCTGTGCAATTGGATTTGTTGGGATCATCGTGAGATTGAATTAAGTAAATTGATTGCATACTAATTAAAATCAATCATCATGGTTCAAAGGGTATGGGGTGACTAAAAGGGTTCTCACATTCATTGCTTCATATTTGTTAGAAGAGATAATTGTGGTAGACATAGGTTTTAATTTGTAATATAAAATTGAAACCCTATTCACCCCCTCTAGGTATAACGTCTTGGACTCCACGTGTATAATTGTGAGGGAAGATCCACTATGGGTTCACCCTTTAGGAACAACAATTGGTATCATAGCGTGGTTGCCCTAAGAATTTGAGTCACTGAGTAGACTTATCTTGTTTTTGCTAACTTGCCTACTTTACCTTTGAGAAATCTATCATTACAACTAGTTAGTTTTGAATGGATTCTTCAAAGAATGATGGTTCAATTGGACAACCACCACTCTTTGATGGTTCCAGCTTTGCGCATTGGTAAGCTCGTACGAGAGCACTTCTTAAATCCATTGATAAGAGAGTGTGGTTGAATCTCCAAGAGGGTTGAAGGCCTCCCACCACTACCACGCAAGTTGAAAGTGGTGAAGTGGTGGTTGAAGTAAAATCGTCGAAGGTATGGACTAAAAATGAGAATGAGTCCACGAGGTGAAATTAAAAAGGCTTAAATGCGAAATTCAGTGTTGCGACACCTAATGAGTTCCAAAGGATTGCTAATTGCAAAACTTCAACGGAAGCATGCAACATCTTGGTTGTTTTTAATGGAGGGACTTCCTTGGTGATGATGTCTTGACTGCAAAGGTAGACCTCTCAATTCGAGAGTTCGAGGATGCAAGATGATGAAACATTTAGCGAATTCTATGCTAAATTGCTTGATACTGTAAATTAATAATATGCATTAGGTACTAAGGTTGACGATGTGGCCATCAGGTGGAAATTCTTGAGATCTCTACCCAAGAGATTTCATGTTAAGGTCATATCCTTGGAGACAAGTGTCAACATAGAGTTGGTGTTGGTGGAAAACCTTTGAGATGAAACTTCCATCCTTAAAGCAAGCTAAAGGATTGGCCTTTAGCTAAACTTATCAAGAAGGAGGGAAATTCGGGTCGTCTCGATTTGGAGAGGAGGACCTAGCCTTGATTGTAAAGAAGTTTAAAAAATATTTCAAGGCTAGTAATGTTGAGTCCTCAAGGTCGAAAGGAAAGCCTTGTAGGCATAGTACTCCTCAGAAAGGAAGAGAAAAAGGGGGAAGGGACTCTCGAAAAGAAGCTGAGAGAAAGGGACAAGGATTCCAATGCTTTGGATGTCAAGGATTCAGACATATTGTGTCGGAATGCCCAAATTGAAAGATGAGAGATTTGCGCAATGAAAATAGGAGGGTTATGAAAGCCAAGTGGCATGATTGTAAATGTGAGTTGACCTCGAGTGATGACTTCTCTTCTCAAGATGATGCAGAAAACTTTACTGCTTTTGTAGGAACACTTTTCTCTACCCCCCAAGAGAAAATTCCACCAGTGAAGTTGAAGCAAGTCCCAACACGGAGGTACAGGACTTGGATGAGCAAATCCTCACGTGTATGGAGGATTAAGATTGCTTTGAGGATATGTAAGATGTATATGATCAATTGTATGTGCAACTCCTCAAGCAACAAGAGAAGGGGCTCTTCTTGAGTGGTCGGGTCAACTCAAGTGAAGAAGGGACGAGAGGCCTTCAAGTGGACTTGGTCAAGTCCAAGGCCCAAATATCTAGCCTAGAAGATAAGAACAAGTCTCACCTTGATTGAATGCCTGTCAAGCCTAAGAAGAATCTTGAGTCAAAATGTGTCAAACTTGAAAAAGATCTTTGTGAATCAAATGAGCTCTATAATAGACTTCCCCAATTCATTGCGAAGTTTGATAGAATGTTATCTATGGGAAAAATTTTAGGTGATAAGTGTGGTTTAGGCAACCCAAATGAACACACCCACACTTCATCCTAGACCGTGTTTATGAAGGGCATTACCAACCCTTCAGCCCCAGAAGTTGGGACAAGATCAAAATTTGTTAAGAATGGTAAGGGTTGGAATTCAAAGAAGAAGGTTGCTAAAGAAACCCAAATCCTTGATGTGTGCATACTGAGGATTGTTTGTGTGCCCATAATTGCTCGAGGCCTAGACGAACCTCATGGTTAGGAGGTCCAAGTGAAGCTACACCAGGCGTCGGAGAAGGACTTTCGATGGAGAGACATATCAAGGAAAGGAGCTTCAACCATGGTATTGGTTGGTCTATAATTCTCGAGTTCTTGTATGTTGACATAGGAACTGATGGATCAAGCAATGGTGTACCTAGTGAGGTTCCCACAATTTTTCCCTAGGGGGCTTTTTACCGTGAACAAATAGCAACTGTGCTTTACTTTTTGTTGTACACCCTTTCATTTTTTAGCACACACATGCACTGTGTGTTTGTTGATTTGATTTGTAAAAATATCTTCGAACCATATCTATGCTATTGGGTTTGTTTGGATCGCCATGAGATAGAATTGAGTGAATTAATTGCATATTAAATAAAATCAATCTTCATGGTTCAATGGGTTTGTGGTGACTAAAAGGGTTCTCACATTCATTGCTTCATATTTATTAGAAGAGGTAATTGCGGTAGACATAGTTTTTAATTTGTAATCAATTTGGGCTGAAATTGAAAACCCTTTTCACCCCCCCTCTAGGTATATGATTAGCACAAAATGTTATACATAATGTATACAGTTGAACCCCTTTTATACTTGCTCTTGTGGTGAAAATGGGAGGAATTGCAATATTTCTAACAATTAATGAGGTTTCGGTGTGTTTGCAGGCTAAGAGTTAGAAATGGTGTGAGTTAAGCCTCCATCGTGGTGCTCAAAGTCAATGGAGATGATGGGGAGGCTTGACTATGGCTTAGAAGGTGAAAAGACCAAGATTTGAGCAAAACAAGTAAAAACCTACTAGTAGGTTTGCTCATAATACTACCAGTAGGTTTTGTGTACTGGACTTAGATCTACCGCAAACCTTCTGGAAGGTTTTGGCTACTAGAGTAAAACCTATCGGTATGTTTGGCTATCAACCTATCGGTAGGTTTTGCTGAAAAACGCCTGAAACCTACAACTCAGATTCTAACTACTTAGGGGGTCCACCTATGCTTCTCTGACACCTACCCTGATATGTTCTATCTACACCCATGCCATCATTACACAAAAGCATGACTTTGGAAGATGAGGCATGGCATAAGAGGAGAGAGAAGGAGAGGGGTTGGTCAATGGTGTGGGGGACTGCTGGCATGCTTGTACCTTGCTGGTGCAAGTATCCAAACTCTCCCAATCATGGAATTCAATCAGCACACGTGCCATAGAGCTTCATGGATGAAAATTACAGAGGAGGCTATACATTACATATATAGCTCAGCACTTTTAGGGAAAGAAGCTCTCAAGGTAGATGATAGAGTTTTAGTGAGAGACAACTTAGATTTTTGCATTTTCTTCACCCATTTCCTTTGTAGTAAGTTATATTTCACTTGTAATCTTTATTTCTTGCATTGTAATCTCTTTTAATTCAAGTGTAATCAAGTTTAATCAAAATGTTCTTGCACTTCATTACTTTTGCTAGGTTCCTCTGCAACTTTTCCATTTTGGTATGAAATGAATTTCTCTTTATAGTTTACTTCATCCTAGCATTAATATATGTTCTAATCTTCGTTCTCATCTCATTTTTATTTGTATTACATCTACACATCTCCTCGCATTATGAATGCTTTTACGTCAACCATCTCATTTTCATTTGTATTACATCTAAATGTCTCTTCACATTATGAATGCTTTTACTTCAACCATGAGTAGCTAAGCTTTTTGTTGGCTAATCCAAGAGGAACTTCTGCTTGGGTATGCTAAATCAACTCTCCTCCATTCTACCTCATAGTTTAGAGTGTTTGATTTGACTGGGTTGAGTGCGGATGTGGTTGTGAGCTCTTGATACACCGTAGACTTGTCACGGGGTATGTTTGAGCCTATATTCCACATTGGTCCCTCACTTCCTATGAATAAATCAATCACCTAGGCACCATTGGTTGAATGAATTGAGTTGATTAGGCATTCCCATTGGAGTGATTATTTGGATTAGCCAACCTTATTTTTTTTGCATTTCAACAACCAATCTTCACTCACCAAAACACCAATTCACATGATTTTTACACTTTTCATTTTTACCAAATCACCTTCATTACAATTCAACCTTCCTTCCCTGAGGAGACAACCGTAGAATACTCAATTTCAAGTAAAACATGACAATTGCAAGTTCCTTTATGCTCTCTTGCACACACATATATTTTCATCCACACACACATTTTTCCCATTTCTAGCATTGACCCGAGTGACACTCACCTACACACAGAAGCCATATACATATTATGGGTTCATGTTTAGAGATTAGGGTGAACGCTAATCAAGTAGTATATTGTCTTGGTCTCCACATGTATAACCGAGTGGGAAGATCCACTATGGGTTCACCCCCCAGGAACAACAATTGGTATCCGAGTGTGGTAGCCCTGAGAATTTAAGTCACTAAGTAGACATATCTTGTTTTTGCTAACTTGCCTAGTTTACCTTTGCGAAGTCTATCATTAAAACTAGTTAGTTTTGAACGGATTCTCAAAAGGAAGGTGGTTCAATTGGACAACCACCACTCTTCGATGGATCGACCTTTGCATATTGGAAAGCTCGTATAGGAGCACTTCTTAAATCCACTTATGAGACAGTGTGGTTGACTCTCCAAAAGAATTAGAGGCCTCCCACCACCACCACACAAGTTTAAAGTGAAGTGGTGGTTGAAGTAAAATCATCAAAGGTATGGACTAAAATGAGAATGAGTCCACGGGGTGAAAGTCAAAAGGCTTGAATCTTATATGTAATGCCGCGACACCTAATGAGTTCCAAAAGATCGCTAATTGCAAAAATTCAACAAAAGCGTGCGACATCTTGGTTGTCTCCCACAGAGGGACTTCATTGGTGAAGATGTCTTGACTTCAAAGGTACGCCTCTCAGTTCGAGAGTTCGAGGATGCAAGATGATGAAACATTTAGTAAATTGTATGCTAAATTGCATGATACTGTAAACTAATCATTTGCAGTAGGTAAAAAGGTTGACGATGTGGCCATCAAAGGGAAAATCTCGAGATCTCTACCCGAGATATTTTTGTGTTAAGGTCACATCCTTGGAGGCAAGTGCCAACACAGAGTTGGTGTTGGTGGAAGACCTAGTAGGGTCTATCTTGTCCTTTGAGATGAACCTTTTTCGATCCCTAAAGCAAGCTAAGGGCATGGCCTTGAGCTAAACTTACTTAGTGACTTAAATTCTCAGGGCAACCACGCTCTAATACTAATTGTTGTTCCTGGAGGGCAAACCCATAGTGGATCTTCCCTCACGATTATACACGTGGAGACGAAGACACTATACCTAGAGGAGGTGAATAGGGTTTTTAATTTCAGCCCAAATTGATTACAAATTAAAACCTATATCCACCACAATTTCCTCTTCTAACAAATATGAAGCAATGATGTGAGAACCCTCATAAATTCACTCAAATTTGTTTCACGGCGATCCCAACAACTCCAATTACACAGCTATGGTTCGAACATATTTGTATAATCAAATCAACAAACACACAGTGCATGTGTGTGGTAAAAAAGGAAAGTGTGTACAACAGAAAGTAAAGCACACTTTCAATTGGACGACCACCACTCTTCGATGGATGAATCTTTGCATATTGGAAAGCTCGTATAAAAGCGTTTCTTAAATCCACTGATGAGAGAATATGGTTGACTCTCCAAGAGGGTTGGAGGCCTCCCACCACCACCGTGAAACAAATCATCGAAGGTTGAAAGTGGTGAAGTGGTGGTTAAAGTACAATCATCGAAGGTATGTACTAAAAATTAGAATGAGTCTGCGGGGTAAAAATCAAAAGGCTTGAATGCGATATGCAACGCTGCGACACCTAATGAGTTCTGAATGATCGCTAATTGCAAAACTTCAATGGAAGCGTGCAACATCTTGGTTATTTCCCACGGAGGCACTTCCTTGGTGAAGATGTCTCGACTCCAAAGGTAGACCTTTTAGTTTGAGAGTTTGAGGATGCAAGATGATGAAACATTTAGTGAATTGTATGCTAAATTACGTGATATTGTAAATTAATCATTTTCATTTGGTACTAAGATTGGCGATGTGGCCGTCAAGTGGAAAATCAAGAGATCTCTACCCAAGAGATTTTGTGTTAAGGTCACATCCTTGAAGACAAGTGTGAACACGGAGCTGGTGTTGGTGGAAGACCTTGTAGGGTCTATCATGTCCTTTGAGATGGACCTTCTTCCATCCTTAAGGCAAGCTAAGGGCATGGCCATGAGCTAAACATACCAAGAAGGGGAGAAAATCTGGGTCATTCTAGTTTGGAGAGGAGGACCTAGGCCTGATTGTAAAGAAGTTCAAAAATATTACAAGACTAGTAATGTTGAGTCTTCAAGGTCGAAAGGAAAGCCTTGTAGACGTAGTACTCCAAAGAAAGGAGGAGAAAAAGGGGGGAATGACTCTAGAAAGGAAGTTGAGGGAAAGAGGCAAGGTGTACACTACATTCAATTTCAGCATTTGAACATATTGCGTCGGAAT
>CAUOFW020005765.1:0-26118 GCA_963454935.2 Ilex paraguariensis
TTTTTTCTTCTTTTCTTGAACAAAACTTTTTTTTGGGGAAAGAAGGATGTTGACACACTCATTATGGATTCTTCTTCAAATGTAATGGAAAAAAATCTTGAGCTGTCTTTCTACAACCCTCATTATATAGCCTCCTTTGGCTTCATTTTTGGCCATTTCATTTTAAATAGCCTTGTAATCATTTTTCAAATTAAAGAAAATTCCTAAGCAGAGATTTAAAAATTGGCATTAACGGTCCTTGGGAACAAATACCCTTTCATGGAAAGGTCATTAAAATACTTGGTGAATTTGGTAACATTCATATGTGCCCATAATGAGTATTAATTTACGTTATTGGCATAGATGTGCAGTTATGTCATAATCTTATGTTAAATATGATGGTGCTTGCATAATTGCACAACTCTATTTCATCTATGGCAGATGGATGTTCTTTACATGTTAATTGTGGTGGAAACGATGTAAGGCTCAAAGAAGGTAAAGACAACGTTGAGTATGACGGAGATGCAGCAGTTGAAGGTGGTGGTAGTTCAAGATATTATGTCAGTCATAATTATTGGGGATTTAGTAGCACTGGGGACTTCATGGACGATGATAATTTCCAAAACACACGTTTCATCGAGAACACACCCGCAACTGGCATCTCTGAATTGTATAGTACGGCACGCGTTTCTCCTATTTCACTTACCTATTTCCGCTATTGCATGGAGAATGGAGATTACACCATAACTCTGCGCTATGCGGAAATACTTTTTACGAATGACAGTGCATATACCAGTCTTGGGAGGCGGATTTTTGATATCTATATTCAGGTAATGTTTTTTATATGAATGAGCATATGTAAATTCTTGTTAAGCCCTAAAACTTTTTAAGAGAACCTTTTTATATCTCAGGAAAAATTAGTTTGGAAGGATTTCAGTATTGAACATGAAGCTGGGGGGTTTCAAAGCCAGTAGATAGACAATACAATGCCAGTGTGACAAATTATTTCTTAGAGATCAGATTTCATTGGTCTGGCAAAGGGACTACTCGCATTCCTAATAGAGGAGAGTATGGTCCACTTATATCAGCTATTTCGGTTAATCCGAGTAAGTATTTTGTTTTTTTTTTAAAATTGTTCCCTCGTACATAAAGATGTTATTATTTTAAGACACACATATATCCAGCATTACTTAAAGAGAATCTAGCATGTCACTCATATTTTCGCCTGTGATTATGGAACAAAGTACCCGACCCCTTTATCCTGCCCCAAAAACTTAAAGCCCATAAAGCATTCTAAACTGACAAAGTACACTCTTTTTTGGATCTACATTCTTATCTGGAGTGAATGCAATATCGTTACATTGTTTCAAGGGTGAAAAAGAAGCCTACATTTTATTTGCAAGCATGGTGTTTAGGATATTCTCGACTTTGTCTGGATGCAAGGGTATATTCATCATTTCGTGTCACAACTTGACCCAGTCGTGATATTGTCACAGCTTTGAAACACGCCATAGCAGTTTAGGATGAGGTTCTACATAAATAGCCCCACAACCTTTTCTACCCAAGCAGTGTTGGACAAGCATATGGAGCATATGGAGACACCTCTACCTCAACTCAACTATCTTGGCCCTCTGCCTCAAGGGTAGTGGCCCGTTGGCCTGTTGGCTACAACACTTCATGCTTTTCCAAAGCAGATTAAACATGTGCTACACAACCTCTGGTCACACGTGACTATAATCTTTTAAATGTAACTTTGGCTACTTCTTGTTATGCTGTTCTTGTTCATTCTACAATCAGCTGTACTAGTTAGGGCTGGTTCTGTTGAAAACTGAGAATGGAGATACCCATTGACCTGATAATTTGGTTTAGGGTTTTTGTGCACTCTTGGATCCAGAACTTCGATGGAGCATATCTAGGATGGACCCAAAACCGAATTTTAAAATGTTTGGTGACCTGAAGTAACTTGGATGGCTAAAAAGGTTGTCTGGACTAGTCCTAATGTAGCTTAGTGATTGAATAGATATAATCGGTTTTGAAGTTTGTCTTTTGGCATCTTTCATTTTGATTGATCCTTGGACCCACCATTTTGTCTCATTTTCCTTTATAATGCCAAGTTTAAAGGTTTAGAATCTCTGTGTAAGGCATGCCCATGTTTGCTTGCAAGCCATGCATGTTTTCCTTGACATTTATTCTACATAGCATATAACATGTTTGAATGTGAGAAGTATGCCTAAGCTACCAAATGAATGTATTTTGGTCAAATTTCTTTTTCTTCAATTTCTGTTTTCTACTAGCATAATTTTTGGTTGGCTCTTTTGGGCAGCTTTCAAATCTTGTTCAAATGGTCGAAAGAAGAAGGTAACAGTTTATGTTACTGTTGGAGTTGTGGCATTATGTGCTATTTCCTTAGTACTCGGCATTCTTTGGTGGAAAGACTGTTTGAGAAGCAGAAAACAGAAAGGAACTGGTGAGCAGTGTATTAGTTGCTGAAAATTAGCTTTGATTCATATGCTCCAATTTGAGTATGTGCTAATCATACTCCCAAAATTTTATATCTGTATCAAAGATTTTATTTTGAAAGGTCTTGAGATCCGGAACTCTTACTGTTGAATTTCGACTGTTTGAGTAGTGACCTAATCTGTCACTATTGCAGCATTTATCATAAAATGCATGTGCAAGTGTCAAGACTGAATGTTATTTGAGACATTATGTCTCCTTATGGCATAGAGAAACTGGATATTGCAACTTAAATTAATATGTTGCACATTTGCGTTTTGACTGGATTTTTAGTGGAAGCATTGTTATCTCAAGATCTAAATTTTCTTTGAACAGATTTTGAAGGAATGGAGCTGCAAACGGTTTCTTTCACCCTAAAACAAATTAAAGCTGCTACTAACAACTTCGATCCTGCAAACAAGCTTGGAGAAGGTGGTTTTGGTCCCGTTTACAAGGTGTTCTAGCTAAAACCACTACTAATTCCCTCTTCCTTTTTATTTATGTATGGAATCTGAAGTGTAGATATGGTGCAGGGCCTATTATCTGATTGCACTGTAATTGCGGTGAAGCAGCTCTCCTCTAAATCAAGGCAAGGGAACCGTGAATTTTTGAATGAGATTGGCATGATTTCTTGTGTGCAGCATCCAAATCTTGTTAAGCTTCATGGATGTTGTATTGAAGGGGATCAATTGTTGCTTGTATATGAGTACATGGAAAACAACAGCCTTGCCAGTGCTTTGTTTGGTAACTTCTGTCATTTTCCTATGCCATACATTCTGTTTAAAAGTTACTGATCCATGCTTTTACATGTTAATAATAATGGCTTTAGCAATATTACTGTGTCGGGTAATGTTCAGGTTCTGCGAACAGTCAATTGATACTGGATTGGCCAACAAGGTCTAAGATCTGTGTTGGGATTGCTAGAGGTTTAGCGTTTCTCCATGAAGAATCGATATTCAAATTGTTCACAGAGATATTAAAGCCACTAACGTGTTGCTTGATAGAGACCTAAACCCTAAAATTTCTGACTTTGGACTGGCTAGGCTCAATGAAGATGAAAATAGCCACATTAGCACTCGAGTCGCTGGAACAATGTGAGTTTCTTGTGCTCTTCTGGAAATTATTGAACTCTTTCTTCAGTTTGTGAGATTGTCATAGTTAATGTTCATGGTCTTCAGCATAGACAGGTAATTTATTGCTGAATTGTGTCATTTTAATATTGATTTGCAGAGGATATATGGCACCAGAATATGCACTATGGGGTTACTTGACCTAC
This sequence comes from Ilex paraguariensis, assembly GCA_963454935.2. Taxonomy (NCBI): domain Eukaryota; kingdom Viridiplantae; phylum Streptophyta; class Magnoliopsida; order Aquifoliales; family Aquifoliaceae; genus Ilex; species Ilex paraguariensis. The sequence continues at coordinate 3,752 of CAUOFW020005765.1, forward strand.
AAGGCAGATGTTTACAGCTTTGGGGTTGTGGTGTTGGAAATTGTTAGTGGGAAGAACAACAACAATTACATGCCAAGTAACACCTGTGTTTGTCTTTTAGATTGGGTACTCAGAAACTTCTTATCCCAATTCATTTTGTTGAACATCTGTTGACAAGATTCTAGCATTAGGCGGGGACCGGATTTCAACCCGAATTTGACCCGATTTTGTTTAAGCGATTATGGATCAGATTTTTTATCCATTAATCTGATCCGATCTGATCTGAATCTGATTAGACTTGTCTAAACGGATTCGGATATAGATTTATAATAATCCGATATGTTATTAATCTGATCCGAATAAAAAAATATATTATGTGAATAAATATCACACATATATTATACTTATACTGAAAAACAAGTAAAAATAGATTGAATATCACAATGTAAGATCTGTTTTTTTATTTTTTTCATTTTGTTTCCCTCTCTTGTTTGGTTTTCTCCTTTGCTTTCATTTCAATTTTTCATTTTCCCTCATTGTTTTAGTTCATTATCCAAATTCTTATTGTTAATTTTTTTTTGCGTACATATGTGTTTTTGTAATAATTAGATCAGATCAGATTTTTGGATCGGATATTCGAAAATTAATGGATTCGGATATAAATTGAAATTTTCAAATTCGTCAGATAACCAGATTGGCAAAAACTTATTCGAATTTGAATATATGACAATACGGCCTATGTTCGATCCGTTGATAGGCCTAGCAGGCATTGAACACCAACAATTTGTTTTTTTTGTTTTTGTGTGGAAGTTTTCAACAGTTGCAGTGTATTCATATTGCAGGCCTGTCACATGCAACAAAGTGGAAGCATAGATGAGATTATTGATCAGAGGTTGGGGTCTAAAGTTAACAAAGAAGAAGCAGAAAGGATGGTGAAAGTAGCACTCTTGTGTACAAATGCATCTCCATCACTCCGGCCTATTATGTCTGAAGTAGTCAGCATGCTTGAAGGACGAATGTCCATTCCAGATCTGATCCCAGAACCTAGTAGCTATACTGAAGATTTGAGATTTAAAGCCATGAGAGACTTTCGTCAAGAGAAGCAAACCCAAAATTTCAGTGGAACCCAAACCCAGAACTCAATGACGATCCAAACAGATGTGTGCACTTCATTTGCATCAACTACTGATAAATTTGAAATTAATCCAGATCCCAAATCCTATTGAAGATGGTTTGATGGTTTTTTTGTAGAATTTTTGGTTTGCAGTGGAGTACATATAGTTTTGTTTTCCCTCCAATGAGAGGTGTGTCAATCACCCCGGGATCAGGACTGTAGAAAGGCTATGTCTGCGATGCCCCAGCACACTCCTATCTGGCGTCTTCTTTTTCCTATTTGAACCCTTCCTGTGGACATTTGTCAAGGTGCCCAATATAGAAAACCCACGTCTTTTGGCTCTTCAGCAACCAATGCACATATCTTATTGTGTCATATGTTGATCCAAACCAATGACTTATCTTAGGAGTCCCTCTGGATCCCAATCAAATGGATGGTGAGCAATGTACTAAAAGATCTGCTTGAGTAGACTAAACCTTGTGACTATATCCAAGATCGAGGTTGACGATCATGCTCCTCTGCCTCCATTGCTTAGTTCTCTCTTGAGGAAGGTCATATTTGATAGAGTTATATACTAAAAGTTTATTTTTTGTAATGTAACTTAGTTTATTATTTAATAAAAAAAATTTGTTTCTTATTTCAATGAGAATATGTGTGGACAAAATATTTGTATTATATTAAATATATGACATGCATGTATGTCTTTTATTTTATATTGTAGATAATCTGGTGTGTAAAGCTTACAATCTTGATAGAATTGAATATACCATCAGTAGTATTGTAGTGTAATTTTTTGACATAGTTTATCTTAGCTATATGAAATTGTCTAATGTCTCAGATTATTGCACTAGTATAATTTGTGTATTGGACATGACCATTATTGAGATTATTTTTTTTTACTGATTAAATAAGAAAATAAATATCTCATGATTATTATAGTTGTTTAAACTTTTGATTGTGAGATATTTAATTGACAGACACATATAATTCATAGATTTCATATTTGAGTCAACATATTCAGTGAATTGAAAGATGATATTATTTGTATGGTGGAAATTAATTATTAAAAAAAATCATGTCTCGGTATTTCAATGGGTTGATAATGTTTTTTTGAGGAAGTTCATAAGTTTTGTCCATGTTAAACTCTGTATGTGGATGTAATTATCCGACATGAAAAATAAGTTGAGTTATAAGATCTCAAGGATAAAAAGAAATCAATTAAATATAATTGTAAGTAATTTAATTAATTGACGAACATTTGTTATTTTTAAACATGAAGAGATTATTAAGTATTTAATAATGAAGAATTTGAAATATAATTTTGAAATAATGTCCAAGAGATCAATAATAACTTTTTAGTAGATTAAATTATTATTAATGGATCATATGATGTTTGTTCTATGTTGGACACAGGATTCCTAGACTTATTAGAAACTTGATCCTTATTTCTCCTTAAGGTCTTTTACTGTAACTTTTAAATAAATGCCCTTATTAATTCTCTCAGCCATAACCTTTATCTTCACATTTAGAAAGGCATAGAGAGCAAGGGAGAGAATTCGGAAGATTGCAGGCCACACTGCATTTAGATTTTTGGCATGAAATGATATACGATAGAAGATCGTGAGGTCCATCGAGCATGCTGTTCAATCTGCATTTGTTCTTCGATTGTGTGGATCTACTCGTCAAAGGTAAAACCTAATTCCGCTTTATAGGGTTAATAAACGAGTAAAATTTTTATAATCTATTATATGAGTTGTCAATAAATCTTGGGACTGTTGTTCCAACAATACTACCATGTTCCTTGGTGAGGACCATCCTCTTAGTCCAGTAGCTGGGGCGACTTGATGTAAACAAAGGCTTAAGGCAAAACTTGTAAAAAAGGCTCTAGTAAGTTTAAATGTAATAGTACATATAATATTAAAGTCCAAAACTTTTTATCTATATAGATAAATTTATCGGTATCGTATCGAAATTCATTTCAACTGTTAATTTTCGGTTGAAAGATTGAAAAGTATTTATTGAAAAAATATAGAGTGATAAAAAAAATTGGATTTTAATTTTATTTTTTTTGATGAAAAATGAAGGTGCAGTATACATTTTGGTCTCGTAACCGGATCCTATATTTTAAAACAAACTTAATTAACAAAAAATACCATTAAATAACCATATAATGGTTAAGGGTAAAATATAAATAATAGCACAAACTATTCAGGTGATTAGGCATCATATTGAGGTTAAAAATATCTAGTTATTTGCAAATAATTATTAAATTACATCCCTATTGTTAATAGCATTTTTCTTTTTGGAGGATCGGATTTTTTAACTCCAAAATCTAATGTATTGAGAGAGAGAGAGAGAGAGAGAGTGTGAGCATTTAAAAGGCAAGGCTTTTTTGTTACATCCGAGGATAATCGCTGCCCCTATACCACCTAAGGGCCCTAAAGAAGAAACCTATTAGTGGAATGTGGATTGAAACAGAATTTCTGGGCCCTATATTTCCTACACAGCTGGCTTAACAGACGCAAAATTGCTCATTGTTAAACTGGGCTGCAATATTTTTGGGCCCTTAAGTGTGGGGGCCTGGCGGCCACCTTGGTGGCTAATCCCTAGGGCAGGCCCTGTTCATTGGACCAATCGAGCAATGTTGTCTCGTAGGTTGCCGATGTCAATTTTGTTGGTTATGTAATCCCAACTTTGGGTCTTGTTTTCACAGTTGGGAAAGCGAGTTACACCAATGTTGCCCTTATACCTCCGTGGTGCTGCTCTTGTCCTTTTTTGGTCACGTGTCCATTTTGCACACTTTCAATGTGACGAGGATGTGATCCACTTTTTTTGTAGTGTTTGATGCTTTCTACGTGTCCTTACCAATCCTGTTAGACCCTGATGAACACTGTTGTCATGTTAGTTGATGACTCTTTATCATTTATCTTTCTATAATGTGAACATATATCCTGAATTTATCAAGAACTACAAGCTCATAATCAAAACAAAACGAGACAAATTTTACCAAATTTATCACAAATTTGGGATGGTGCCCAACCTCAATCATGGCTTCATTGTGGCCATGGAACACTGTTCTCGTTGTTGATTGGGTTATAGAGGCGGTCATGGAACTGATCGCCTTTGCACCCCCAATCGACTACTTTTGTTGCTCTGTGGAGGACGGAGGCCTCGAGTAGAAGTTGGAGCTAATGGGTGCAAAAGAACTGAAAAAGAGAAAATTCAAAACTTCCACCTCAACTATCGATTATTGATTAGCATCGCCACCATGAGATAAGAGTGAAAGTGTCATTTCAAAAGATATAGAAAATATCTTATATTTAATACTGGTCATGCTTAAAGACATTACGTAACAAATAAAAAAATTGCAAGCAAATACATGTGCGTGAAAGAACTGTATGCCACAAAAAATTGCAAATTAGAAAACTAAGAAAAAGTATCGATCAATATAATATGGACCCATTATTTTTTTAAAAAAAAAATATTGTTAGATTACAAATCAGAAAAAAAAAAAACATTCTCAAACATTGTTCAATGACCATTTAATTTTTGATATAGTACAAATTAGTGACTTATATCCAAATAGTGGTAAATCCAAAAATAATAATGGTATGAACACAATTAAATAAATATGAGATAGACAGCAAAGGGAAGAGGATTAAGAGATGAACTGCAACAAAAAATATAATAAACAACATCAACAAAACCTAAATCAATTAAAACTATTTGTTTTAACACTCTACTTGGTTGAATTGCACTTTTTGTCCTTATATTATGTTGATAATTTAGAGAATGCTCATGCCGGCATATAGTTTTATCCTATAAATAATTTTTCTCTATTCTTCCAAACAATTCTTGCAACATTCCCTCTAAAAATAGGACCTCACAAAAATATGAAGATGTGCAAACCCTGTCAAGTAAAGATGATTTTTTCTTATATTGTACTCAAGCACGTTCGTGGAGAGATAGTATGTCATCAATGGACATTGTTCTTAATTACATTTTCATGATTAAATCCAGCTACTCTACCATTATGAAACCGAGAAACTAAATACATAAAGTTTGAGTCCCGTAAAGAATTCGAGCAAAATCTTATGCAAACACAACTATACATAATTATTACATATAAATGGACAAAGGGGTGAAGTAATGCTACCAAAAGAGAGATGTATCAGTCCCCAACAAATAGCATCTCTTCCTCTGTCTGATACAAACCCAAGAAACTTTTCCCTTCAACAAAAAAATTGTTTCCCTTGCCCCTCACCTAAATAAATAAGCACCAGTATGTATTGACTTTTTTTTGCTCTTTCAACCATTTCTTTTTCCTGCGATTAACGCACAGCAAACTCCAGTAACAAAAGTAGCCCTCATGAGCTTAAACCAAATGGGTAGTGGGTATACCAACATATGATGTGCAACAAAACTTAGATCCACACAAAAACAAAGGCAAAAAACACTTGTAGATTGCTAACTGGAAAGGAGGAGGTCACCCCTCACGTCGTGCCATTCCACTACAAAATCACATAAATGAAACTAAACAAAATATAAAAAAAAACAAACCTTTCGATTATATAAGATATAACCATTTATCTTCACTATATAATTTTTAATACAACAGTAAGCACAATAAAATAAAACAAATTTAACCTTCTAACTATCCACCTGAATCGAACCCTAAGGCGTCAACGAAGTTGTGTTTCCCTGAAAATCACCATTTAAAAATCACAACATTATAAAACCAAACAAGTAGAAAAAAAAAGAAGAAAGGAGTAAACATTCAAATTTAATTTAAGCTAATTAACCTTCAAAATTCCCACATAGGTAACCGTCGATGATTTCATTGTAAAAAATCTTTCGGAGATATTCCACGAGGTCTTTGGCAAGATCTACAACTCAATTGGATTCATGATCATCTATTATTGTCAAAATGTAAAGAAAGATCAAATTATCAAAGTCGTTATTAAATAAAATCATAATGGTAAGCCTTGGACAAACAGTAAAGAAAAAAATGCACCAATTTTCCTTTTTTCACCACTTAAAGGTAAAATCAAAGCTCAAACTTCAACAGGGAGAAAGTAGATTAACAAAAAATACTAATACCCAAAATAAATCCAATATGCCATGCATAAACCCCAAGTCACGTGGTTGCTATATTGTCTTTACCAATAACTCATGACAACTGAAAAAAAAGTGATTTAGGCACAATACTACCTTATGACCAAGAAAAAACAAATAATGAAACTCAAAAGAAAATAGCAAAATCCAGAGAAAAAATAAATGTTTTATATGATCCTTAACCAAAAAACTCTTGTTGAATTACACAATGGATGGCCAAATAAGAGAAATACAAAGAAAGTGCAGGGTAAAAGATGATTGAAACAAATAAATGAGTTAGAAAGACGTGTCAACTGCATCAGATAATATAAGATAAAGAAAGAGAGTTGTATGAGAGTTTGAAGTCTTATAGTTATGGAATGAATGAAAATTTTCTTCAACAGGTAGTTTGGGGAAAAAAAATTTGCATTAAAACCATCGGTCAATAATTCTCAAACGATCTGAGCAGTGAAAAGATTAAGACAAACAATCTAACTCACTTATTATATAGATATACACGTCATAGTAATTCAAAACACGAATCTTGCTTATTAAACTTTAATTTTGATCCAACTTTCGGTTGTTGCACTCGTGGTCAAAAAACAAAATAAGTCATCGGTTTGGTAATCAGCAAGACTAAGCAGAATAAGTTATACTAAAGTAATGTAACACGTTTGAGAAAACAAGTCTAAATTATTTCTCCCATAGGGTTTTCTATCCTTAGAAAACACTTGACTAGGAACAGTAGAATATGGTTTCTAGCAACCAATATCAGGCAAACAATGGTCAGCTTGGGTTACTGCCATTTAGCTTAGAATAGTCCAAGAACACATTAATTGTGTCTAATTGTCTATGCAGGAAAAGAGAAATGTAAAGAATTATATATTTTTCTTTTATGTTCTTTTCATTGGTAACAGATCATCTTAACAACGAGTCTTTTAAACTCATAGGTACAATTCAATATTGACATCACGCTATTACCAATATATAGTCGTCCAAAAAATTCAGTGCATCTGTACAAGAAAAGAAAAGTCAAAAGAATAATATTATATTTGCGTTGTTTTCATCGTCGGAGTCGTCCCAAAAATGTAATTTTTGAACTTGCCGTTATGACTAAATATTCAGTATAATATTGACAAAATGTCTTTTTATTTTTTGGTTGGTACATTGGAAAATATTAACACCATATCATCACTAACTCATGATCAATAATATGACACCACACACATTGGGCATGTTTGGGGCTTACTGAAATATATTAATTTTATAAACATTGGAGTAAAATAATTCAGTTCTGTTTGGACCTTGGCTTTTAGACCAACTTATGCAGCATCTTTTTGGACTTAAAAATGCTTATTTAGGCTGATTCAAGAAACTAAATTTATAAACTTTCTTTTAGTTTTTTGGAATTTTGTCATGGGTATTACATAACTTTTTAGTTTATTATATTAATAAAATATTATTAGTGATGTAAAAAAAATTGAAACTCATATTTTGGAAACTATTATGCATAATCTATATATACATGTAATTATTTTTTTTATTTTGACATAAAAAGTCAAAAAAACCAAAAAATTACCTCAAACGGACTTTCTCAATTTTTTTAAAAAAACAACCCAAACGGTTTTGCTGAATTTTTTTTAACTCTGACTTGTTTGTGAAACTTTTCAAACTACAAATTTTCATCTAAAAAAATCAACTTCAAACAAGCCCAATGTATACCATAGATATATGTAACCGATACAATCCACCAATAACCATATATGCATATGTTGGATTATATCATGCACACCTGATATCAGACGACATGGAATATTCTATGAGTTCAACGCATACACACAATTACCCAATAAACATTGCGCATTGAATTATGCAGAATTTTCTTACAAGATTTGAACTTAACCCTAAGTTTTTTCCAAACCATATTTGCATCTATTTACACGTTTGAATAGAAGAAAATCATTCCTCGACAACTTTTCCTCAAGTTGATGTGCATGCTTCAGGGAAAGTTCTTTGCGTTATAATTTCTAAAATATTTCAATTTGCTCATGTTGACATTTCAAGCTGAGGAGACTCGGGTTTGGTGGCACATCATGTGGCCTAACCTGGCTTATCCTTTTCTACCGATACATATAGGAGCTAGCAGATGACCTTGAAGAACAAAATCAATGAAGTTTGTAACTAGGGAAAAAAATCTAAGGTATTGATTTATTATCATACGCAAAAAAATTATGACTAATGAAATTAAGTTAAAATTAATTGGATCGACGTTTATTAATCAATGACGTTCACAAACTTAAAATCGGTTTTAACAAATTAGAATCGTTTTTAGGTTTTTTGGATTCATCCTGAATTATGCACATTGAGACATAACTTACCTTATTTGAATCGTAATTTAACATGGTTGTATTGTAATTTTTGAAATTCAATTTGTAATTCACTTATTTTCCTCATTCAACCACTAAAGGTAGTACTAGAGGGCCGGAGACAAAAGAGAATATTTCATGTAATGGTGATACCATATCAGCATTGATAATATAGTATTATCAATCAAAAATAAAATCTCACATGGGTAAAGTGAACTCACTTGAGTAGTTATTGACTTACATGAAAAAAGAGTGAGTAATTATCTACTTACATAGACGAGTAGTTATTAACTTGTGTGAGATTCACTTCCTTATTTGTCTGCATATTATTGGTTGGTGATACCACGTGACAATAGTGATGTGATATCATAGTTATAAATAATATTTTTTCCAAGAAGAAGAGTGTGATACAACATCGGTTTGTTGGGGAGGGGTCAAAGTCGAATATTCATAGCTCGAGGGTAAGGTTTTTTTTTTTTTTTAATCAGATCTCGAGTAAGTTCAAGTGTTCAAAATGTACTTCATGCACCAAAATTGGAAATATTGTCACATTGAATTTGTATTGCATCAAGAATCTATTGTATTAAAATTTATTTAATTCGTATGCAATTTATATATAGTTGGGCATAGTTGTATTTGTATTAAATATAAATTGTGTATTATGTATAGTTAGAATCATGTCGATCCATTCATTAATTAGGCAAGTCAGTAAAATCGATATTCTAAATCTATTATAATTAAATTAATACTCGTCGCCTTTATATCCATTTCATATCAGATTGACAAGTCATTTCAAAATTTGTCAACCCTAATTGTGGGCAAAAAACTTAACCCAAGAAAAAACAAAATGTGTGCATCCAAATAATTTTTTAGTTTAATGGGGGTGGGGGTGGGGGCCTTAATGAAATAAAAGTAGTTAAATTTTGAAACAGTTTTAATTTTGATTTTTTTTCTAAAATGGGGATGGATGTTTGATATGAACATTTAGTAGATCCCACTAAATTAACGACCGATAATGATTTGGTGCACATTTTTTGTGCACATAGCAAGATTCTATTCGTTTTTTCCTTGACAAATTTAGCAGCAAGTTCCCACTTTTTTTACTAGCAATGCACTATGTGCGTTGTACGCGAATAATTTTTGTATACAAAAATTAATAAAATATATTAGGTATCTGAATTAAATATCATCTCAAATTTATAAAACCTAATTTTTTATTACTCATATTCGATTAAAGGATTGTGAAAAATTTGTACCTTTTCAAAATTCGTTGTCCTAACTATAAGAAGAAAGATAAAAAAGAAATAGTTAAAGTTCTATTTTTTTATAATTTTGTAATTGAGACTAATTTTTTAGTAGTGTTTGAGAAATTAATTTTTTTGAAATTCATTTGACTTATAATACTTGAATAAAATAAAAATAATTTTCAATATACAAATCATATTAGAATCTTACGATAATTAGAAATTAGTTACGTCAATTGGAATAAAATTTAATATACTACTCTATAATATAATATATATTATAAAACATATTATATATAACTTCAAAAGTTTATTGTGACAGAAAAATTATACTTATATAACATAAATTAAATTTAAAAAAATTATATATACGATTATTTTTAATCTTATAAATGAAAAGGTAAAACTTTTTGATGAGAAAGAAAATATATACATGTATGCATAATGTTATCTTTGCATATGAGATAAGTAATATTTAATTGATTTAGTCTTTGATGATTTTATGAACACTTCATTGAAAATATAATGATGCATATTCTTTTAAGGATAATATAATCATTTAAAAAATTTCATAGAAACTTATATTTATACATAAAAAATAGATAATTAAAAGATATGTTAGATGTAATTTACAGATTTAAATACATAAAAATATAATGATAATTTAGATTTTTAATTGTGAAAAGATAGAGTTGTCTTTGTAATTGTTTATAAGGAAAAAATAGAGAATTAAAATTTTTTCATGTTAAGATAATTTTATTGGTAGTATAGATTATAAAAATATATACTCAAAGTCAGATCAATTAAATCAAGGGTTTCACATGGTGAAGGATTAAATGCTACTTTACGAAACCTAACGCGATAAGTCTACGGTACTCTTAAATTTTTTTTGGTATTGTATAAAAAATACTTTATAATCATATATTTTAGTTTAATTTATTTGTAGATATTGATTCTAAAAATAAAGTAAATTAATAAAATAATGCCACTCTAGAAGCCATGTATTTATTAAATCGAAATTCAATAAATGGTCATGCTTTCAATCAAAAAAAGCAAAAGAAAAAAAATGGTCATGCTTATTTACTAAGAAACACAATTGGTCTACGTTGAACTTCTGTGCATGGTTGAACGTTTACTAACTTAAGGTTGTTTCATTTGTCAGTGTCACGAGTAGTTGAATTAGAGTCACAAAAATAATCTCAAACCATTAATTTCCATCCAAATTCAAATATTCATGACACTGACAAATGAAACATAATGTATGCGTCGGAGAAGAAAAAGGGTTACGATTATATATATTTGACTCTTTCGACACATAACAGTAATAAAAATCTTGTGCATTGTATTATTATTTTTTTATATTGGTTCAATCCAGTTTTTAAATTAGTACAAGTAATACGCTTGAATCTTGATCACATATTATCTCATGCTCCCGCTAATTTGGGTTGAAATCTATCGTTGCATTAACTTTACACGTAAAATAAAATTGTGTATATCTAATCATCTTAAAATAATACAATAAAAGGCGGCTCATCCAATAGGAGGATTATAATTTAGATCTTTTTTTTATTTTTGAACAGGTGATAATTTTATAATTAGTTCACTCGGCTACTAATTTTTCAAATCAATTAAAATGAATAGTTGTTGAATTTGGCTACGGTACCGACAAAAAAAAAATTGGCATCACATCTCTAAAATTTAATACTTTAAGGGGGATTTTTATAACTTTTGTTAATCATTTTACAACTAAAAAATTTATCACTTTTGTAGATGATTTACAACTTGTATTGGTATTTTTATTACTAAAGTGAATATTTTTACCATATTTATGAATATTTTTATAACATTTTGTAGATTTTATCATTGTTAGGTCAACTATTTTTAGCCACCAAAAAAAAAGGCAGACAAAAAATGAGAGCCACGTGTTATGGAATTTTATAATATTAAAAATAATAATAAAATAATAACACCATAGCAAAAATCCAGATAAAATTATTGAAAAGCTTACAAAAAACAAAGAGCCCAACGTTCAAAGTCTAAAACGCCCATCGCACACATGCATGCACACTATATGCCATGTAAAAATTAAAAAAACCTAAAAAATGGCATTTGGTCAAATTACACTACTATCCAAAATTTTTTAAATAATAACAGGGCCATCCTCTGAATTTTAGTTACCGGCTCAAATATCTATATAGATAAAATGTAACTCATTCTTTTTAGTATTTGTAAGAGCAACCTTCACTCTAATTTAAGTAAAAAGTTGGGTATGATATAAAGGACTCTAATGAAAGAACTTAAATTTAAAAGAAAATAAATTCAAATTTAAAGAACAGTAAACTCAAATTTAAAATTGGGTGAAATATGATTATTAGACATTTAAAAGAGAATGAAACCTCACCATTGATAATTTGAGTAAAGGCACAAGAGGTTGTATTAAAGTTTCAATTGGTTAATAACATGGTAATTGCCCTTGTCCAGTATCAAAATTCAGAGTCTCTCTTATTTTGAGTAAAAAATTGAATCTTTCTTAATTTGATACGAGTATGACTATAAGACTGAAAAATATTTTTGGACTATTTTTACCCAAATTTAAACTTCGGTCAAATTTAATATCGATTGCGACAAAATGTTTAGATTGATCGATATGCTCGCATCCACTCTTCTAAAGGTTAAACTCCTTTGAAGGTGGTGTTTGAATCTGAGTTTGTTGATCTTTTTGGACTCTTATGATTGTAGTGCGATATTGGATAAAATATGCATGTATCCTTTGTTTGTATTCATTAAAAAAAATCGATCTAAAAAGATATAAGAGTCTTACATTCTAAAAGCTCTTTAAAGTTTTCATCACTAATTTATCCAAATACAATTTCTAAAATTGACAAATCTTTACATCGTTTTCAAATGTCGCACTTGCATGAATGATATATATTTTTATATAAAATTTTATTCTTTATACAATAATTAGTTATTGTCCGTGCCTGAAAACACGGAGTAGTAAAAAAATTTGTCAATTATAAACATATTTGTATTCACACCCAAAATTAAATTAAAAACATAGAAGAGAGAGAAAATAATTTAAACACCGATTGTAGTGGAGGTGCGGTGGTAATGGTGGTGGGCGATAATGGTGGTGGTGGGAGACGGTGATGGTTATGGTGGGCAACGACGACCGTGGTGGTGGTGGTAGCCGTGGGTGACATCGGTGATGGTTGTGGTGGATTTTTGGTGATGATGGTGATAGTGGCAATCATGGGTGATGGCGGTGGTGGTGATAGACGACGGTGATGACGGTTGGCAATGGTGATGATGGGGCGACGACGGTGGTGGGCGATGACGATGGTGATGGTGGGTGTGAGTGATGGTGGGCGATAGTGATGGTGGGTGGTGGCGAATGATGGCGGTGGTGGTAGGGGTGGGTGACGACGGTGGTAGTGGACAACGATAGTTGTGGTGGGTGGTGGCGGTGGTGATATGATGATGATAGTAATGGTAATAAATATAAAAATGAGATTATGATGATGGTGAGTGGTGAAGGTGGGTGGCGGTGATAGCAATCGGTAGTGAGTAACAACGATGGTGGTGGTAGGTGGTGGCGATGGTGATTATGGTTGTGGCAGAGGTGGTGGTGGGGTAGCGACGGTGGTGATGGTGGTGGTTGTAGTAATAGGGGTGGCGACAATGGTGGTGGCAGTGCAATGGTGTTAGTGACGGTGGTGGTGAAGTGTTTTGTAAAGAAGTGATTTTAAAAAATTAGAAATTAATTTTTTTTCTTTTATTTGCTTACTTATTTAAGTGGTAAAATTATTTTTGACTTATTTAGAAATAATTAAAATAAGTTATTCTAAACACTACATTTTTTTTTAAAAGTGTTTATGAGAAGTCATAAGTTTTAGAAACATTTTTGAAAAGTCACCTCAATCAAATGCTTAAGGGCCTATTTTCCCTATTAAATTTGAAGAGTTAATATTAGTTGTTGAATTAACTTTAAAATAAAATTTGAAACCATCTCAACTAAGAAAAACAAAAGTCATTTTTTATATTGTGTTTTATATACAATAAATGTAGTGTTTCATTATATATAACATGACAATCTTTGCTATTTGTCACCCTTTTAGATAGTATTTGGCCAAATTACACCACAATTCCCTAATATTTTAATAATAACAGGACAATCCTCTGAATTTTAATTACTGGTTCAAATAACAAATAAATAAAATATACCTCATTCTCCAACTAAAAACCCTAGAATATCTCTACCAAAGTCGAGTACCAACCAATAATAAAATCTCACATGGGTAAAGTGAACTCACTTGAGTAGTTATTGACTTACATGAAAGAAGAGTGAGTAGTTATCTACTTATATAGACAAATAGTTATTAACTTGTGTGAGATTCACTTCCTTATTTGACTGTATATTATTAATTAGTGATATCACGTGACAATGCTGACGTAATATCATAGTTGTAAAGAATATTTTTTTCCAAAGGAAGAGTGTGATACAACATAGGTTTGTTGGGGAGGGGTCAAAGTCGAATATTCATAGCTTGAGTGGTAAGTTTTTTTTTTAATCAGATCTCAAGTAAGTTCAAGTGGTCAAAATGTACTTCATGTACCAAAATTGGAAATATTGTCACATTGAATTTGTATTGCATCTAGAATCTATTGTATTAAAATTTATTTAATTCGTATGCAATTTATATATAATTGGGCATAGTTGTATTTGTATTAAATATAAATTGTGTATTATGTAGAGTTAGAATCATGTTGATCCATTCATTAATTAGGCAAGTCAGTAAAATCGATATTCTAATTCTATTATAATTAAATTAATACTCGTCACCTTTATATCCATTTCATATCATATTGACAAGTCATTATAAAATTTGTCAACCTTAATTGTGGGCAAAAAACTTAACCCAAAATAAACCAAGAAAAAACAAAATTTGTGCAGCCAAATAATTTTGTAGTTTAATTGGGGGAGGGGGGGGGGGGGCTTTATGAAATAAAAGTAGTTAAATTTTGAAATAGTTTTAATTTTGATTTTTTTTTTCCTAAATGGAGATGAATCTTTGATATGAACATTTAATAAGGTACAAGTTGGTTCCACATGAAACATCCAAGTTGGTCTATATGCCATCCACCACCCTCCAAATTTTCAAGTTCCAAGCTTTGGTCCCGTATTATTTTTTCTTTGAGTAATTCTATGTTCACCAAATGATTGTCTGATAGTAGGTTCCACTAATTCAACGGCTAATAATAATTTGGTGCACATTTTTTGTGCACACAGCATGACTTTGTTCGTTTTTCCCTTGACAAATTTAGCAACAAGTTCCCACTTTTTATACTAGTAATGCACTATGTACGTTGTAAGTGAATAATTTTTGTACACAAAAATTAATAAAATATATTATGTATATGCGTATCTGAATTTAATATCATCTCAAATTTATCAAACCTAATTTTTTATTTCTCATATGCTATTATTATAGGCTTATGAAAGATTTGTACGTTCCCAAAATTCGATGTCCTAACTATAAGAAGAAAGACAAAAAAGAAATAGTTAAAGTTTTATTTTTTTAGAATTTTGTAATTGAGAGTAATTTTTTAGTAGTGTTTGAGAAATTAATTTTTTGAAATTCATTTGACTTATAATACTTGAATAAAATAAAAATAATTTTCAATATACAAATCATATTAGAATCTTACGATAATTAGGAATTAGTTAGGTCAATTATGATTAAATTAATATACTACTCTATAATATAATATATATTATAAAGCATATTAAAATTCTTAAAAATTCAAGTTTTATATAAAAAATCCACCACAATCTATTTTTACATAATATCTTAATTCAATTTCGAAAGTTTATTGTGACAGAAAAATTATATTTATATAACATAAATTAATTTTAAAAAAATTATATATATGATTATTTTTAATCTTATAAATGAAAAGATAAAACTTTTCGATGAGAAAGAAAATACACATATGTTGGCATAACGTTATTTTTGCATATGAGATAAGTAATATTTAATTGATATAGTCTTTGATGATTTTATGAACACTTTATTGAAAATATAATAATGCCTATTTTTTTAAGGATAATATAGTCAATTAAAAAATTTCTTATAAACTTATATTTATACATAGAAAATATATAATTAAAAGAGATGTTAGAGGTAATTTACAGATTTAAATACATAAAAATATAATGATAATTTAGATATTTAATTATGAAAAGATAGAATGGTCTTTGTAATTGTTTATAAGGGTAAAATAGAAAATCAAAAAATTTTCAAGTTAAAATAATTTTATTAGTAGTATAGATTATAGAAATAAATGCTCAAAGTCAGATCAATGAAATCACATGGTGAAGGATTAAATGCTACTTTACGAAACCTAATGCGATAAGTCTACGGTACTCTTAAAATTTTTTTTGTATTGTATAAAAAATAATTTATAATCATAGATTTCAGTTTAATTTATTTGTAGATTTTGATTGTAAAAATAAAGTAAAATAATAAAATAATGCCACTCTAGAAGCCATGTCTTTATTAAATCTAAATTCAATAAATGGTCATGCTTTCAATCAAAAAAAGCAAAAGAAAAAACAATGGTCATGCTTATTTACTAAGAAACAAAATTGGTCTCCGTTGAACTTCTGTACATGGTTGAACGTTTACTAGGTTAAGGTTATTTCATTTTTCAGTGTCATGACTGGTTGAATTTGGACGGACGTTAATGGCTAGAGTCACAAAAATAATCTCTAACCATCAACGTCCGTCCAAATTCAACTAGTCATGACACTGACAAATGAAACATAATGTATGTGTCGGGGAGGGAAAGGCGTTAGAATTGTATACATTTGACTCTTTTGACACGCAACAATAACAAAAATCTCGTGCATAATACTACTACTTTTTTATATTGGTTCAATCCATCTCACACATGCATACACACTGTATGCCATGAAAAAATTAAAAAACCTAAAAAATGGCATTTGGTCAAATTACACTACTATCCCTTAATTTTTTAAATAATAATAGGACAATCCTTTGAATTTTTGTTACCGGTTCAAATATCTATATAGATAAAATGTAACTCCTTTTTAGTATTTGTAAAAGCAACTTTCAATCAAATTTGAATAAAAAGTTTGGTTTGATATAAAGGACTCCAACGAAAAAAATTCAAATTTAAAAGAGAATAAATTCAAATTTAAAGAACAGTAAACTCAAATTTAAAGTTGGGTGAAATATGATTACTAAATATTTAAAAGAGAATGAAATCTTACCATTGATAATTTGAGTAAAAGCAGAAATGTTGTATTAAAGTTTCAATTGGTTAATAACAGGGTAATTACCCTTGTCAGTACCGAAAGTCAAAGTCTCCCTTATTTTGAGTAAAAAATTTGAATCTTCTTTAATTTGATATGAGTATGAGTATAAGATTGAAAAATATTTTTGAGCTATTTTTACCCAAATATGAACTTCAGTCAAATTTAATATCGATTGCGACTAAATATTTAGATTGATCAATATGCTTTCATCCACTCCTCTAAAGGTTAAACTATTTTGAAGGTGGTGTTTGAATCTGAGTTTGTTGATCTTTTTGGACTCTTATGATTGTAGTGCGATGTTGGAGAAAATATACATGTATCCTTTGTTTTTATTCATTAAAAAAAAATTGATCTAAAAAGATATAAGAGTCGAATATTCTCTAAGCTCTTTAAAGTTTTCATCACTAATTTAACCAAATACAATTTCTAAAATTGACAAATCTTTACATCGTATTCAAATGTCGCATTTGCATGAATGATATATATTTTTATATCAAATTATATTCTTTATAATTAGTTACTGTCCGTGCCTGAAGACATGAAGTAATAAAAAAAAATTTCAATCATAAACATATTTTTATTCACACCCAAGATTAAATCACAAACATAGAGGAAAGAAAAAAAAATTTAAACACCAATTATAGTGTGGGGTGAGCGGTGGTAATGGTGGTGGGCGGTAGTGGTGGTAATGGGAGACAATGATAGTTGTGATAGGCAACAACGACTGTGGTGGTGGTGGTAGTTGTGGGTGGCAACTGTGATGGTGGTTGTGAATTTTTGACGATGATGGTGATAGTGGGAACCATGGGTAACGACAATGGTAATGGTAGACGACGGTGATGACGGTTTGCAGTGGCCATGATGGGGTGACGATGGTGGTGGATTGTGGTGGTGGGCGGTGACGATGGTGATGGTGGGTGTGAGTGATGGAGGGCGATATTGACGATGGGTGGTGATGAATGGCGGTTATGGTGGTAGGGGTGGGTGATAGTGGGTGATGACGGCAATAGTGAGCAATGATGGTTATGGTGGGTGGTGGTGGTGGGCGATGAGATAATAATGGTAATAAATATAAAAATGAGATGATAGTGGTGGTGAGTAGTGAATGTGGGCGACAGTGGTAGTAATCGATAGTGGGTAATAATGGTAGTAGTGGCGATGGTGATTGTAGTTGTGGCAGAGGTGGTGATGGAGGTAGTGACGATGGAGGTAGTGGCGGTGGCGTTGGTAGTAGTGATGGTGGTGGTGGTAGTGGCGGTAGTAGTAGGAGTGGCGGTTGGGTGGTGGTTGCGGCGATGTTAGGGCGGTGGCAATAGTGGTGGGGTGGCGCTGACGGTGGTTGTGAAGTGTGTTGAAGAAAAGTGATTTTAAAAGATTAATTTTTTTTTTTTTTACTTTTAGTTACTTACTTATGTAAGTGGTAAAATTATTTTTGACTTATTTGTAAATAATTAAAATAAGTTGTTTCAAATACTACCTTTTTTTTTAAAAAGTGTTCATTAGAAGTCATAAGTTCTAGAAATACTTTTGAAAAGTCACTCTAATCAAACACTTAAAGGGTCTATTTTTTCTATTAAATTTAAAGAGTTAATATTAGTCGTCGAATTAACTGTAAAGTAAAATTTAAAATAATTTTAACCGTAAAAAATAAAAGTTATTTTTATATTGTATTTTATATACAATAATTGTAGTGTTTCATTATTTGTAACATGATAATCTTTACTGTTTGTCACCCTTTTGGGATACTATTTGGTCAAATTACACCAAAATCCCCTAATATTTTAATAATAACAGGACAATCCACTGAATTTTAATTACTGGTTCAAAAAACAAATAAATAAAATATAACTCACTCTCCAACAAAAACCCCCAGAATATCTCTACCAAAGTCGAGTAGTCAAGGATGGATGCCACTGTTTAAAAGCTTATACCACACAATATAAAATAAATATGCAATTCAAAAATTTATCAAATATTTCAATTAAGAAGTTAAATTTTTAACTTAAAAAAACATAACAACGATCAAGTCTAATATATTTTTTATTTATTTTGATCAAATAATACAAAATTTATCCTAATGTTTTTTATCGCTTAAAAAAACCATCTTATATACATTGGCTCAATTCAATTAATTCAATATTAGATAATCTCATTAATCTGCACATACCTCTTTCTTATCTCTTCCTTATCTCTCATCTATTTTCTTTTTATTAAATTTGATTTTAGATATTGTCCCAAAAAAATTAATTTTAAGTTACATATGAAAAAAGAAAAATAATTTTTTTTAAATATAAATATTACATGATCAATGCTCAATTTTTAATATTAGAGGGTATTTTTGGGCATGAGTTATACTTAGTTGGTTTAGTATATAAGAGTGTCAAAACATGACACGACCAGTTAGTCTGACATGAACACGACACAAAATTATAGGGTTTAAATCTTCCTTAAACCACCAATTTAGTAAACGTGTGTATTCGACACGATGTGATTAATAAATAAATTAGACATGAGTAAAATTAATTAAAAAAAATATATGACATAACTCGTTTATATAATAATTATACATAATTTATATGGGACATAAATTTAATATAATACAATTTATTAGATATAAATTAATAAATAAATTGGGTACTAAGCATATGATTAATACAAAACGAATTGACAGGCGTACCAGTCTAACAGTAAATAAAAAGGAATTCAATTCTTATCGTTTTTATATGTTTGACCCAAAAAGAAAATCTTATTATCGTTAACAATAAAATTAAAATAATATGCAAACATCACATCATTCAAACATTCCTGTGAAAAATGGTCAATGTATGACTAGTAGTACTCCATTCTTTTATTCCAGAATTCAACAACTGCTTTCGACAAGCTCATCTTTACAGGCCTAACAGTTCATCTTTCGGATCAGAACTCAGGATGAAGAAGAAAAACACACCTTGAACTTAATCACTGCTCATATGATTCTTTCGTTGTTCACATATATTGTTTCATGTTCTATGATGCTGAGAAGAAAAGCTGTCGTTTTGTGGATTCTGATATTGAGCTGCTTGATGCTGAAATTAGCTGCCAAAGTGCCACAAGAAGAAGGTAAGCAGATTTCCCATTTCAAAGCTCATCCGCTGCTCTGTTTGGTTGCCGAGAAACTGCATCTAAAAAGCTGGGAAAATATAAAAATCTGCACTCCTTTTGGGTTTGTCATTTTTTGGGTTGCGTTTTATCAAGAGAATTCACTGTTAAAAAGGTTAAGCTGGTTGGTGGTGAGTTGGGTTTTGTTAAATGGCTATAATTTACTTGGGTCTGTAAATTGTGGCTGAATTTTTGAAGGGTTTGGCTGGGTTTGATTTACTATTTCAGAAGCTTATCTACTGATTTTTGCTGTCAATATTTATCTTTATATATGTATAAATTCACGAATTATAATTGCATCTTTAATTATCCCATGGAAATTAATGCTTGAAGTTGCTTTTGTTAAATGACAAAGCATAATGATGCACCAAAATGGGATCCTGCTCTGTCTCGCATTCACAAAACCCAAATGCTTGTGCTAATTTTCTGAAATAGCGGTTTCTAATAAACCAACAAGTTGTTGTACATTCATATCTTATTGAGCTTTGCTATATCCACTTCTTATATTTATATGATGACGTACTTTTTTTGTGTGAGTTTTACGAATGAATTATTCTGATTCTCTTAACATATGTTCATATAAAGTAAAGCTTCAGAGAGAATTCTCGGTTTTTACAGAAACATTGGAGAGAGACTAATTTGTGGGGGATGTGTGTGCGTGTGTGTGTGTGAGAGAGAGAGAAAGAGAGAGAGTATGTGTGAGTTGGGGTGTGCGTGCATCTTGTTCTTGATTCATGTCTGAATGCATTATGATGGTAAGAAAAGATGCTCAGGTTCCACCAACTGATCCACTTTAACGTTGTAGAAACAAAATCATTTTTCAGCTTAATTGTGTGCAGTTATGCATGGTAGGAATGGTAAGATAAGAAAAGGGACGGGAAATAACTAAATGGATCTGTAAGAAATTCTCACAATTTATGACGAGACGATACCCCATTGTTTTAGATGATTTAATATTGTGCAGCAGGAATGAATAGTTTATGTTCAAGTTGAAAAAGGCCACGGAGGTTGTCAATGGATAGCAACTGAAGATCACCAGTCCATCATCTGAGTAAATTTATGAGTGTAGATAGAGTTAAATCGTAAAGAAGGTTTTGTGTTGTGAGCCACTGGCATTGAGACAGGGCTCTAGTCAGCTCAGTTGAATGCATAAATACTTCAGTAATAATTCATATATAATGAGTAATTTTTTGTACTAGTTAATTTTAAAGAAAGCTCTCCACCCACCCACCCACCTGCACAAGGAGATGGGAAAAAGAACCACTAAAAAGCTTGAAATACTTTGCTTTTCTGCACTCAAATCCTGTACTGAAATTCAGTTCCAAACTATTTGTAATTTATTGGAAGAAATGGTTTGGATCGCTTAGTACAACTTATTCTTAAAATTCTCCCCACATTTCTGATTTAAAGAGTATTCTGGTCCTGGTCCCCATGCTAGTATTTTGGTAGATCAAAGGATTTAGAGAATGCATCTTAAAACCTAGGACTACAATTAGAGTGGTTCACTAAAAGGACTCAAAATTATGGCTTCATCTTATGTCCTAGTGATATTACAAAAATTTTGGTGGAAACCACTTACGCTAGTAGCTGCATTTGGATTTATGAACGTTATGTATCAAACCTTGACAACCAGAATTAGGGTATTTATTTTATTCTAGTTGGATAAGCTTGATAATCAGTGTGCGCCATGTGCCTTAAGAATATACAATTTCCTTACTCCAACCCACCACGCGTATCTTAAATTCTGTAAAAACTTTTGGGTGGTAGAATCTTTCGTTAATTAAGTTTGTTTTGCTTGAATTTCTACCCCGTCGGTGAACTTTATAGTAACTTTCCTCATATTGATTTTCTTACCACCTGCTTTTAAAATTTTCCATTTACCACCTGCTTTCATGACCTGATGCTTGTTTGGTTATATGTGTCCCAGTGGATGCTCTCCAACAAATTATCACTACAATGGGTGCAACATATTGGAAGTTCAATGCCGATTCTTGTAAAGTTGAAAGGGTCGGTATGACACCACAGGCACCAAACGAATCTGTGGGTGATGTTGTTTGCGCCGATTGTAACTTCAACAACACTGTCTGTCA
>CAUOFW020005766.1:0-26115 GCA_963454935.2 Ilex paraguariensis
GGCCACCCCTATCACCACAAAAGTTTTTGGAATTAACATATCACAAAGAATAGTTGCACTTTCTTGTGAAGTCAAAGTGCTTCTTTGCGTCTCTTAAGTTCTTGTTCTGTGTTCTTGAGATTCTTTTGATTTTGTGTTCTTGATTCTGATGGAGATTATTTTATTGGTTTGATTTAGTTGTTTTTAAGGGCCTACCTACACACACTCTCTCTATAAATATGTAGGAATTGTGTAGGCAAGGAAAAACAAACCACCTTGGTCCCTACTCTCCCATCTTTCACCATCCCTCCCCCATCTCTGTCTCTAATATATATAAGAACTGTGGAGCGAATGAGGAATATTGTTGATAATTTCTGCATCACCACTATCAACTGTCCTCTACCCCTCTCATCCCTTTTTATTGACCTAATAATTAATTTTATAAAATTGTTTGTGTTCGAAATAAGACCCAACTCCACCGCCCCAAACATCTCACACAAAGACTAGTACACCATAAACCCAACAAAGCCATGAGTGAGTCATGGTGGAGGGCATGTGTTGTTGTTTGGATGGTGGAACATGTGCGACATGAATGCATTGGACCACGAGTGAGTGGAGACTAGTGTACCCTAGTTTGGATGTGTGAAGCGTGTGTTTGCGTAGAAGAGAGAGATGGTTGGCCTTCTCGACGCAAGGGTTAGTGGTTTTGCTACGTTGTGAAGGGAATGAATTTTTTTTTAATTGATGAGTTGGGAATTGAGTGGGTTCGGGGTGGCCAATGGGAGCATGTTAGGTTTCAGTATGATGGTGGTGGTTTGTAAATTGTACTGAGGGATTAAATGAGAATTTAAAAACTATTATGTGTAAAAGGATTTTAGATTAAAAATATGTTGATGTTATTAATTTTTAACGACATTTCTAACAACAAGAATGTATGTGTACATACTTTCAAGGGTTTAATATAATATATCAAACATGAGGGAATATGTCTGGTGAAATAACAAACCTTAGAGGTGTGGATGTAATTGTGACTTTTAATAACCTTTTGTCTGACAAAAAAGGAATCCCATTTAAGGTGATTAGATTTTTTGTGACCGGTTGAAACATCCGATGTGTACTTCAGTTTTAAACGAAATCGTGGCCCTGGGATTCAACGTAAAATACACGGCCCAGATCTTTCTTTCTGATGATGTGTTGCGTGTAAAATACCATTTTTCGCACGTACTACGAGGAGACTCTGACTTATGAGTTCACGTGTTAATGTCCACCCGGGTCTGGTTCCTCTACATTCCCCCAAAACGGCACAGCTTGCAGTTCGCACCAAAATGATGCCTTTTTGCTTTGTTCGATATAAATGATGAAAAATATGAGAGGTATATTTTTTATTATTTGTATTTTGTGGTAGGAATAATTGAAAGTAGGAATAAAAAAAAATAAGAATGATATATTTTTTTTTCCTTTGTATTTGATTACATAGATGAAAAATAAAAATGACTATTTTTTTTTGTGATGGTTAAAATTAGGGTCAACAATCGAATCGTGTCGTGTCAGATTCGTGTTGAGTTATAAAATTATGAGTATTTTATATTTATTGTTTCTGTATAAGGTCATTTTCAAGTTCGTGTCGAGTTATAATTAAGTTCGTGTCATAAAATTTGTGTCGAATTCGAGTTGTGTCATCGTGTTGAGTCAAAAATTTTTACCCAAGATGAAAAAAATATTTTTTTTAATTTTAAATTTTTTATTATTATTTTTTATTTATTTTTTTAATATATATATATATATATATATATATATATATATAAAATTAATGTATACATAATATATATATACAAATAAGATATATCTCAACACAAATAATTAATTTTACATTCACTTTCCTTCCGATTTTGGAGGAATTGATTTTGTTGAGTTGGAAGAAAAATTAATACATCCACTTTTTCATCCTTTCTACTTTCCTTCTTTACCAAACATGATATTTATCTATTCTTTCAACTTTTCATCCTTATAATTTTTCATCATTCCATTTTTCCGTCTACCAAACGAAGTATTAATGATATCTTAACTGTAACTGTAAACCAAATCGAGTGAAAAAACGATGTCGCTTCCTTGCAGACTTATTCAAGCCCAAACAACAAACTTAATCATGTCACTCAAACCTCTAAATCCAAATTTAATAGTTTCACAATTGTTACTATCATACAAAAGGTCGGTAATTCTTATTTTTTGTTAGAGATGTTGTGCCAAATGAGATCACATCCTCAAAGTGACTATAATTAACAATTATTATTTGACCCGCTTAAAAAGAATGCTTGGCCAAAATGAATACTGCATCAATCTAAAAAATTTTTGCTAGACCAATATAAATTTAACTATAAAAATATTAATTTAGGACCTATTCTAAAATACATTATCACAATAGCAAATATTAAATTTATCCAATATGAATTTGGATATTGGTAATTTGTAATGAGTGAAAAAAAAATGAAGTAATAAAATGATAAAATAAAAAAATTAAATGTTCTCTATTTTTATTTAATCTGTAAGACCAACTCTAATGTAAACCCAAATTCTTATTGAGTAAAAAAATGATAAAAAAAACTTAATTTTGTATAGACCTGTTAGAATATTTTAACGAAAAAAGTGTTTTTTTTATGTGAAAACTCAATCTCATATCGACTAAACATCTAAAGATACTTGAGTATATATATATACTAATGTTATCTAACCTTTGAATCAAAGAGAAGTCTTGAGACTCTCACATGCGCAAGGGGTGGGACTAGCGGAGGAATATCAACTTTCTTCTTACAATAGAAATATTTGGGCAATATTCAAAAGTGTGTGTGAAGCTTCTGCTTCATTCGATTGTGCAGATCTAAGTGAAGCAACAGTCAAAAGGCTGGGCTGTTATATCTTGGGAACGACGCGTTACTACTTTTTGTGCTGTGATTCTTTCATAAAAGGGCGCGAATCGTCTTAAGAGAGCGACCTAGTCCGCGTCTCACCTTGTCGTTCACTTTATATGCATCCAATTTTCAATAGTCTTCAATGAAAAAACTCAAATTCAAAAGAAAAGAAATCCAAATTTAAATGAAAACAAACTCAAATTTAAAAGAGAGTAAAATATAAATACTGAATCTTTAAAAGATGATAAAATCTCACAATTAACATTTGGGTATAGATTTGAGTTTTCCTTGATTAAAGTAAAACAATGAGTCTCCCTTTATTTAATATGAATATGAGTCTAGTATTAGATAAAGTTTTAAAGATTTTTTTATTTAAATTTTAATTTGAATTTAAAAAAAAAAGGTAAGGGTTGGAAATGCTATAAGAACACGGTCACCATTTTTGCACTCAGTTTGGTTTGTTGTAGTGGATTAGTTATGGGACATCGTTTTGGTGCAACCAATACCGTGTGCTGTTTTGAGGGAAATGGAGAGGAGCCAGACACCGCCCAATAGACCCTAGTCACCCGACCTAGTCTATATCGCTAATCGAATTTGAGTGCACGAATACTATGATTGTATACAAATATCGATTCAATCTATTTAATGATCCAACAAGAAAACTAAAATCCTCATTTTTGTAAAAACTAACAATGTACTATGTGTCTTACACGAGAATGATTTTTATATACAAAAATTAATAAAATATATTATGTATATATTTAAATTAAATATCATTCAAATTTATTAAACTTAAATTTTTGTTACTCAAAGGAGAGGCGCAAAGCATGTTGAGGCCTAAAGTGATAGTATAGACTAAGGTTTTTTATTTTTAATATTAAAATTTTATTTATTTTTTATTTATTATATGTGTGTGAGATAAAAGGAAAATCAGTGCGGTCGATAGAGATGTTTTAACTTTTACTTTTATTTTTTACTAGAAGAGAGTAAATGTGAAGTAAATATAATTTGACTTTTGAGTCAATTTTTTTTATACTATTAGATTTTATTTTTATTTGTTTAACTTTTGATTTTTGAGTTTCTAATATTGTGGGTTGAATCATAAGTCCAAATGAAATTAAAAATTTTGATTGAACTTAAATTTTTTGAGGCCTTTTGATAACACTTTAAATATTTGTGAAGTTAAATTTTTGATGTGGTTAATTATATAACTCAAATTGTGGGCCATATCAAATTGTGAGGCCTAAGCCCAAGCTTTATCTACAATGAGATTGGGCCGCCGTGATTACTCATATTGTATTATAGAATTATAAAAATTTTATATTTTCCCAAAATTCTTTATTCTAACTATAAGAAAAAAAAGAAATAGTTAAAATTCTATTTTTTTTAGAACTATGTGATTGAGATTGATTTTTTAGTAATGTTTAAGAATTAATTTTATGAAATTCATTTTATTAGGATTCTATTTATAATTCCTTGAATAAAATAAAAAAAATTATATCACGATCCCTTAAAGTTTGTCATTTAATCACCTAAACCCCTTAATATTTAAAATATTACATAGAAACCCCCCCGAAGTTTATACACGTGTAACACATATATTTGTGTTGTTAATGTGTTAGTATATCCGTTAGTAAATTGCACTCAAACCTCTAAAATTTAAAGTATGTAATAGTTAGGCTCCTCAAGTTTAAAATATTATATTTAAACTAAAAATACTCTAATTAAAAATAGAATATCAACCATTTTAAATTTTACAAATAAAATTTATGTTATATTTTGTCATTTAAAGAAATAAAATTTAGAATAAAAAATCAATTTTTTCTTAAAAAAATTATATTGATGTCAAAATTTAGATGACCTCCCCATCTGTTTATTAAACTTTGATCACCTGAAAAAGAAGTTAGAGATTGGAAGGGAGCTTTGGGGGTCGATTCTTCAATGCCCAAGCCAGTATGTGACTCAAAGTTATGAACTACCTTTAGAAGTTAAAGTGTCATACCTCGATCATCTTGGAGTAAACGAACTTTACACCTTAGGTATCCTAGACCTTGGGGTCCCCCGACTTGTACCTTAATAAGGAATGAGTGGAAGACGGCTAATAGCCATTAAGCGCCCCATTAGCGGCCTTAAACAATAGTCTAGGCGTAAGAACCTTAACCGCCTTAACCAACGACTGAAATCAAGCAAAACGTTATGGAAGGCTGGCAAAGATCTCGCTTCATACTTCATGAAACTAGGAATTAAGTTATAAATACTGTACAAAGTCCTCACTATGGGGCGACGGATACAGCCTCAAGAATACTGTGTAATCTCTCCATCCTCAATAACAAATATTGGGAGCAAGAGACTCTCTTAGGAGTGGACTAGCCGAGTTTTCGAGCTGGTGAACCACTATAAACACTCTGTGTAATTCCCCCCTCCCCCCCAATTATCCAGAAATCCCCTTGAGCCTTGGAACTTAGACTGAGTCGAATCCCATCATTCGGTATACTTTTAATCCAATTATCCAGAAATCTCCTTGAGCCTTGGAGTTTAGACTGAATCGAATCTCATCATTCGGTATACTTTTAATCCATAGCATTGCTCAATTGTGATAAGAACACCATCAATGTACAAATGCAAGTATAAGTTTATACAGTGGCATAGGTTGCACCCTTGAGTTTAGAGAAATTCTTAGTTATGCCAAATGACACAGGACAAAAATATTTCTTCCATTGAAGTAGTGATAGATTTTGGTGGTGCATGATAAAGTACGCTTTTTTTTTGGACAATTCAGTTTCATTCAATCTACACAAATTCATTACAATCAACAACTAAAGCGTCCCTTAATTCCATTGGTGTGACGCTTACCCAATTTCTTGGAAGCGAATGGGTTAACTTGGCTCTAGCTATTCAATGAGCTGCTTTATTAAAAGTTCAGGATAAAAAGGAAAATTGTAAATTAAGTAGATTGTAAATGGTTGGGGATGGTTGATGTAAAAATGATAAGGCACTGCCTAGATGTGATTTTAGACACAGAATTATTTTTTTCTTTCCAATTCCTACTTTTAAGTTTATGTAAGTTGTAAAATTCAACTTATTCAACATTACTTTATAGAGTGTGGTTTGGACAATAGAACATCTTCTGTTCGAATGTAGTTGGATTGGAATTAGGTTATAGAGCTGGGAGGAACCTATCCCTTCGATCAAACACTGGATGGTGAATGTAATTGATAATCAGAGTAACAACCAAAGGGTAATAGAGGTCTTAAGCAAAGTGGCTATGACGGCATGGACAATCTAGAAAGCAAGGAATGAGGCTATCTTTAATGGACAAGTTCCCAACACAGTTTCGGCTTTGTTTAAAATCCAACAACTATGGGGAAAAGCAGAGTTGGTTGAAAGACCTAGAGCAAACACCAACACAGGTATTGTAGGTAACTCCATGGGCGAATCAGGTTGGCTTCCCCCAGACCCCTTGAAGCAAAAACTAAACTGTGATGATGCGTACTAAGCAAGCTGCTTTGGAGGTAGTTATCAAAGACAATAGAGGGCGGCGAATATTAGATGGAATATTGAAATCATTCTTTGTCGCGTCAGTAGAGCAGCTGAAGCTAAGGCAGTGAGAGAGGCCTGTCTGTTGGTTAAATCCTTGCAGCTAAATAACGCTATAGCGGAAAGTGATAGCCAGGAGGTCATTCGGTTAAGCTCGAATGAGGGGTTGCCGCCATGGGAGCTGAACACTACTGTCGAAGATATTGGAGAATGTGCAAGATTATTTAATTTGTATTTTTTCTTTGTATCCCAAGCTTTTAATCAACCAACTCATTGGATAGCTAGAGCCAAGTTAACCCATTCTCTTTCATGGAACTGGGTAGACAGCACACCAACTGAGCTAAGAGACGTTTTAGTTGTTGTTTGTAATCAATTTGCGTAGAATTCCAAATAAGAAAAAAAGAAAAAAACTTTATCATGCACCATCTAATTCTATCACTACTTCAATGCAAAAAATATTTTTGCCAAGTGTCTTTTTGGCCTAAGGTAGTATTTCTCTAAACTCAAGGGTGCAACCCATCCCACTTTATAAAATTATGTTTTACATTTGTACATCTAAAATTGTGATGATTGTTTTTGTATGTGGTTTATAAAATATGGATAAATGATGTAATTTGTGGTAAATGACATTTGTTAATCTGCGGGATACATATTATAATTAAATAAAACCTCATAAAAAAGTGCTATTTGTTTTGAATAAGGAATAAAATTATAACTTCACAAAAAAGATACAAAATTACAACCAAATATTATCCTTGAAAAACGAAGTATAACAAAATGAATTTAGACATAATGATAGCTGATCCCAAAAATCACATGTCAACCATGTAACTAATTTGTTGCAGACATCATAACCCAATTCGATGATGATTCAAGGCGACTTACAATGGGGCATGGCCTTGATAAAGTAATGCTCTGATCTTCTAAATCATAGACATAGAGGTTTCTATCATAAGGCTCGGTGAAGTAAATACAGTTTTCTCTAATTCCTCCGGCTACATAACAAGAAATATGGGTACCAGACCCACTAAGAAAAATTACACGTTCACCTATACTCTTCAACTCCACCCATGCCTTTTCAGCATCTATTCTAAAAATTTTAAAACCTACAATCTCGCGGAGAACTAATGTATAGAAAGTCTTGTGAACAAGTAAGAGCTCACCGCAAGACTCAATCAGATAAATTTGGAAGAAATGAGTTTCTGCTACGTGTGGCTTAAGATCCCCGTTTGTCACTTGCCTGAAATGAAGAGTTGGCCCCACAAAATCAATAGTTACTAGACCATAACCATGTGTAGTCAAGCCATAAGTCTTTCCTTTAAAAGTTGCTACCGTAAACAAATTATATGGATCTTCCAGTTGTTGCCTAAAAAACTTACTGTCACTTGGCCGACAAAACAAAGCAACACTTTCTCGGGCTTTAAAAAATAAGACATGACAATTGGGGTTGCTTGGGGGTGCAGATAGAATACATGCCTTATAAACTCCTTTTTCCAACGGTGGGAGCTGAATCTTCTCCATTGAGATAGGATTTAGAAGTAAACAATCGTTTGTATTATGATCCTTCAACACCCACCATCCATAAGGAGACGACCATGCATATTTGTTTCGCATTTCAGGAATAGTTCGAACATAATAATGATTTTCTGGTATGCTAAAAAATGTCTGTCTTTCTTTTTGCTCACCATCAAATATCACAAGCCAAGGACAAGGTTGATGGATAAGAGGAGGACGAGAATGCATAAGTTGTTTCTCCTCGTTTGTCATTTCCATAACGCTTTCTACTTTATATTCAGTGAGATTACCACAACAACAATCTGACTTCTACCTATATGAACAAAATAAATAAACCAATCTAGTTAGTCGCATACATTAAAATATAGAAAAAATAGGATAAAATACTAACATATTTATCAATTATGACACAGATATATTTGAAAAAAAAATACCCATTGAATGTATCAAATTTTTAATTAGTGAATTTGGAAAGGGTGGGTTTAGTTACTAATGGGGTATATATAAATGAGGTGAACTTAGTAGTTTGAAGTAAGATGATTAAATGATATGAAAAATGAGATTTAATGGCTGGTAATAGCCCCACCCATTTTAAATTTTGAAATGTGAATTTTATACAGATATTTAAATTATGAAATATCTAAAATTAAGGAGATTTGATTTTGTTTGATTTTTAAATTGTGTATTTTATATGGTTCTTATTAAAATATGAAAGGGAATAATGTTATTTCTCTTTGCACACGTGATTGTCTTTAAAGTCCCAAAAAAAATTCGCGTGAACTTTTTTCACTAAAAGTCCATAATTGTGGAATAGCTTCCAAAAAGTCCTATCTAAAACTCAAAAAAAAAAAAAAAATTTGGCCTAATATACTTAAGAGTCAAAAGTTTTTGGGAGCCCTTTAAAATTGAGGGCTCTAGGCAGCCATCTTAGTGGTCAATGCCTAGGGCCGGCCCTGCATACAAGTAGGACATCTACTTCCATCTAAGTTACCCAACTATGGGAGACCGTAAGACAAGACCAACGCTTAGAATGGAACAAAAAGAGAGAAAAAAAATATCAACGATTTTTCAAGAAACTATAGTAAACACGACAAAAGTTGCATCTAAGGCAATGTATTTATCAAATAATATGGTGAGGCATAAGTGAGGTAGGTCACTCTTGCATGGGTGCTGTTCATGCCTAACAATAGTCCTTTGAAGTGACCAAACCATTACAGAAACAACAGTTCCAACAATTTAGATACGATACATGACAATTGTTTTTTCCATTTTAATATTACATAACACCTCAAATACAAGAGAAGTTGGAGATCTTAAGATAGAATGACTTCCAGTGAACAATTGACAAATAAATCCATTATCAACCCTCAACCTTGAAGCAAAAGGAAAGGTTTTATTGGCCTACAAGAAAATCTTGGTGGTTCTTAAATTGAAAGAGCAAAGTTATTCACAAATCGAAAAGACAAAAAAGAAAATAATAATACTATTTGAACCTAATTTACTAACATAATTTATTGACTTAATTCAGTACAATTATTGAATTGATGACAAATTCTAGCAAATACTAGGCAGTTGTCAATCAAATTATTATGAATGTTTAGGATAATAAATTAAATTAATAAATTAGATCTCAGAAACATTCTAAAAAAACTAAAGACTTGATAAAACATAGGCATCAGTAGCATAAAACGAGACTTCAAGTTTAAAAACTCGGCAAAAATACCAAGAAAACACCAAAATAGAGAAGAAAAACTTAGAAAAGTTTGAAGATCAAACCTTTGAGCAACTTGATTCTCAGTCGTGAAATCAAAAACAGCCTTCAATAACTTTATTTTGGTTTTGATTTCTCTTTATTTCATAGTTTGGTAGATAATTCAGAAGGTATTGTTTCGTAGATATATATATGATGATTGTCCAAGTTGTATTAGGTAAAGATTAACGCTAATACCTTAGTCTGACGTTTTAATCTTATTCCCTAGTTTAACCAAAACACGTTTTCAATTATGCTTAGTATAATCCTAAAAAGGAAAGGAGTGTCTCACTTAAAACTCAATTATACCCCTCGATATTGTCTCTCTCTCTCACGCCTGGACCATAACCAGCAGATTTGGTGATCCGGGGACATCATAGCTCCGATGGTTTGTACAGCGACGCACACCCCTTGACCCACCCCATCGTTAAATAATACGCCACCACATGCTCTGTTTCAACACCATTGCAGCCGTTCCTTCTCTCCCCTCCTCTCACAGCGCTGGTTAACCTCTAGCGTCTATTCCACTTCAGCTCTAAATCAACAGTCTTGTAAAATTCTTAGATCTGAGGTAAAAATTATACTGGCTAATTAGGATTCAGAGATTCGATTCATTTTGATTTGATTGAGTGTTGTTCGGTGTGTTTGATTTCTCTTCGATTATTCACGGTGTTTGATTTGTCCTTCCAGCTCTTATATTTCGTGTAAGATAAATCTCTAGTGAACCAATTGTGCCGGAATTATACCTTCAAGCATATTATCTACGCCATTGACCTCTCGAAAGCACCGACGAACCACCGGCGACAGGTAATCTTTGTGCCTCCCTCCCTCTTCTCCCTCTCCCCTCTTTGTCCCTCAAGCAAATTTCACACACACCCCCACGACACCAGAATCAGTCTCCCCACCCTCTACCTGTTTGAGAAAATGCCTGACAGGATTTAGTATTACTTTCCTGGCTATCCCATACCATTAATATGTGGCATGCGGTAAGGCATCATAGTTGGTGGAGGAGTGCTACAGTAACCTGTACCACCAGCAATCTTTGCCAAAGCCGCTTGGCCTTGCATCCAATTACTTCCATACTGCCTACAGTTCACAATTACTGATTAGGTTTGTGGATTAGCAATTGTAGAAAATATTCAATGCTCATCAACAGTTTGTTCCTTTAAGAGGTGTATCTGTTAATGTACTTTATATTTGAATTTCCTTTTATTTTCTTTATAAACCCTCTGTTGTTATCCCTCTCATATCTACTCTCTCATGCATTTTCCCTCTCAATTCTCATAATGGATTGTTTCCACAAAATTATATATTCAGATTTTGTCAGCTTCCTCATGAAACCTTAGTGCGGCTAGCAAATGGCATATAGGTTGCAAGTTTATGTGGTGGACAAAGTATTAGAGACATTTATGTTGATTTTGATTGAAATGTTGATGACACCACTAATTAAATTTAATGGAATCATTGCTAATGGAGATGAGAAATTGCATACTAGAATTCAGGCTATGGATTTGTTCTTGAAATCTTTCATGATGAATTATTTATTTTTTCCATTCTTTTATGTGCTTTTCATAAGTTAAATTTGTTATATTTCTTATTCTTTGAGCCTTTTGTGAGTAGCAACATAACTAACTTAGGTTAGTGACATTTAGTGGTATTCATTGCCTAATTGAGCCTTTTGGGAACTTTACCGTATCTCGGCTACACATGGATTTATAGGAATAAAACTCTTGAACAAAAGGAGCAAGTTTTTAAGGTTATAGGGTGTATCTTGGTATCTTCAGTCTAGCTTAGGTGATCCCGTTAGAGTTCAAATTCAGCATGATATCACTTAGTGTGATTTTTTTCTATTGAAACATATTTTTTTGAACTCGAGCAATTTAGGAACCGTCCAATTCAAATCTTCCTTACCGCTAAACGCTAGCTTTATCATTTGTTAATTATTGAAAACATCTTCCTACAACCTTTTAAGTTTGTCAGTTGGTGTCCTTTTAATATTTTGGTTTTTTATATTGTTTATGGTCAGATGAGCATGATAAAAAACTAATAAACATGACTTTGATTGGTGATTGATTGTGAGTTGGTGATAAATTTTAGTTATGACAGTATGATAAAAAGGGGTTGTGTTGGTGGCAACAACTAGAGAGTGTCTATGATTTTGTGGGTAGTTTTGTGTTGATTTATTGTGTGGCTTCTATTGTGATTCAATTTTTTTCTTAAAAATGGTTTAGATGCTTTTAAACTATGCGTTGGTTTTGATTGTTCATTTGCTAATTGTACCTCTAACCTCTGATACCATGTTAAATAATTTTCTACCCCAATAACTTAAGTTGTTAGAGAATGATGTAACATAAATATTTATCTAATATATGATGGATGTTTCAACTTGATTTTAACCTATAGTTCATTTTTGTTCACTAGAAGAGGGAACCTCGTCAAAATTACCCCCAGGGTCTTTGCATGTGTGTGTGTGTGTGCACGCACACACAACAACATTGAGATTCTTTCGGACAAACAAAATGAGAGTTTGATCTTTGACCCAGTGAGGGGTACTATTACATAAGACCTCAAACAGAAGACGAGTTGGAGCTCTTATTTGGTGGTATTTAGCAGCTACCAAAAAGACAATCAGAATTGAATAAAAGTATCTTTAAGATAGAATGACTTCCAATGAACAATTGAAAAGTAAATCCCTGATCAACCCTCAACCTTGAAGCAAAAAGAATCTATCATAAACTTGGCCTATGAGATACTACTCTTTTTGCTGTTGGTAAAAGACAAACCACTTAAGCATATCACATCTCTGAGTCACCAATAGTGTACCAGATATTCACAAACTATTAATAAGATTGCATAATCGAATAACATGAATTTCTAATCTAGAATATTGCTTCAATAGAACCTCAAAATCATCAAACCATTAACCAAGCCTGCATTTTGCAGCTGTATCACATAAAAATTTGATAGAGAGACCGAAACTTGAATAGGGACTCCTTGGAAAACAATGGAAGGATAATAGAATAAAATAAAAATATAAAACCTGTGCACCACTAGTATGGTTTTATCTATACTAATAATAAAAGGAAGATAAATGTAAAACTTTTGAATACGTAATTTACCCATAAATAACTCTTTAAAGTCATGTATGTCCTCTCTATCATTATAGTAAAGCCTATACTCTGTCCCTCTCCCTTCTCCACCGAATAAATGCAAATTCCAAACCAATGTAACCCCTCTCCCCAAGCCCTTACTCCCATCGTGGCTGGTCAAATTCCACCGCCCCCTTCCAACCCCCCGCTGGTCTAGATATAAGCCGACTCCTCAGGTATCAAGCCGTTGTTTTTGTCGTCTGGGGCATCCATGTCAGTCGCTTCGTAGTGGCGTTGGCGTTGGTGTTGGCTTCATTCAGTGGAAGTTGAAAGTGCAGTCCTTCTACAGTAACTGATACATAACGTCTCGGTCATCAGTTACCAATTTCAATAATTGCTGCCCTCACTCCTTCTGCCTCTACATGTTCTGAGTTTTAGTGTATGAATTTAGAATGCCTATATCAGTAATCAACTTGGGTTGTAGCAATTCCTATACACCAATTACAATTTGATTCACTCTCTCCATTGGAAACACAAATTCTGCCTGCCTTTCTATTTTGGACCCAGCCCTGGATTTCTTGATATTGCTATTTCGCGTGTATATGCTGCTTGTTCTTATCTTCTGTGTTGATTTTCTCCGTACATAACAAAGCTTGGAAGTTTGAGCTTCTTGAGGTTTAGCAGATTCTTGGTTCTGGAGATCACTCAGGTTGGTCTTTCTCCTTCTCTAATCTTTTATTGGTGTTTCACCTCCTTGTTCTTCATTCTGTTGTTGAATTGGTTTGTGTTTTAAACTTGTTGCATTGTTCTCGATGTTTTCATTCTTGCAAATTCTATTACAACTTTGAAACAATATGTCTATTAAATTGTTGTTCTCTTTGTTTGTCTTGTTCTCCACAATAAAAAAGACAGTAAGAAAAAGAATAATTGATTCTCCGGAACATTAGATATCCCCATGGCTGACAGGTCACTGTCAGAAACAGTGGAACCTGATTTTGTACCCCTGCATGCTACCCAAAAATGTTACAATTTCAGAAGACATAAAAGTTCAAAGAGGCAATTATCTTAGCGTATCAAACCATACAATCAGCATTCGTAGTTTTTGGGGTTTTGAAGGAGAAGGAAGGGGTGGGGGGACACAAGGATCTGAAAATTCTCTGCCATTACATTAGTGTTAAGTTTAGTGAAGTTAATGAAAAAAAAGATGAAGTAATTTGAGCAATGAGTATTAAGCCTCAACATTAGGAGCTAACTCTCTTGAAACAAAGGGTGAAGGGCCAACTTGAAAAACCTTTGATGGTGGACTGGAATATCATGCTTGTAAAAAAAACTATATACCAATGTCAAAAATGCTAAGAAGTAATGGAATATCATGCTTATAAAAAAGTATGAATGGCTGGTCATATAACCAGAGAAAAGCTTCATGCCAGAGCAATTGATTTCAATTTATTACTAAAGGATAAAAACACCCTTTTGAAGTAACCAACACAACCTGTCTGTCTGTGCGTTCTTCCTCAACCCAATCTACAACATTATATAAAAAATCAAAGAATTCAGCATCACCACACACAAATCCTAACCCTCCATGGTCAATACTGCATCTCGGTTACTTCTATCAAAAGACACGATTATCCTAAGTTGAAACTATCATGTATGCTTTGGTATGCATTATGACTATGCTAATTGTACTTTGTACGCAACATCCATCAGCACATGAAGTGAAAAAAGACCAAAAAAAAGAAAAAGAAATCACTTTGATTTCATTTTACTGGGCAGAGAACAGGGGAAGCAAAGAATAATGAAGGAAATGAGTTCAATCCTTCCCCAAACCTAATCCCCTGTAAACTGAAATCCTTTTAGTTGAAAATGAATAGCAATCCTAATTTATTACTAGATTCAAGAGGAAATTCATAAGTGGAATTGATCAATTCACTAACTTAAAGGAACATGGTTTGATGAAATTCATTTATCATTAAGAGGAGGTTGACTGCATTACCTGGATATCTTGGCCTTAACTCGATCATGTTCTTTGATGAACATGGCATGAACAAATAAATTTTTGGGACAATTTCAGAAGACGTAAAAGTTCAAAGAGGCAATTATCTTAGCGCATCAAACCATACAATCAGCATATGAAATGTGAAAAGTTATGAATCTCTATAATTTTCTCTTACAATATATTCAAATTAAAAAACCGATAAACCTTCACATCAAAATAACGGCCCAAAAATTGTCTCATTATTTGTGATAGGTCTATCATCAAAAAAGAAAAAAGCTCAAATTCAAGCATTCTTCTTACTACAATTAAGCACACCACTGACACCAACTATCTTACTCATCTGTACATAGCAGGTATAAGATGTATAACACATTTAACACTCCCAGATTAAGCATGATCCATTGCAATACATTCCAAATACCAGAAGTAGATTCTAAAAAATAAGATATTATCCCCAGGCAGCAACAGTTGCAGTCAAAATTACAGATGTCCATAGAAAACCAGAGTAACAACCATTTCCTCATAAAATTAGCTAGAGAACAAAAAAAACCTAGACCATTGACATAAAATACAACAGGGTTTTCGTTTTCTTTTTCCCTCGTACCTTTCTTATTATGATGTATGGTTGCTGTGAAAATGTGGAAAGAGATATAAATTGAAAATTTTTAATTGTAGATTTTTACATTGTTTGCGAATTGAGCAAACTCAATTGGCCTCTTGAAGATCGTAATAATATTATTCTGATTCTGTTTTATGGAATTCTTATTTTTTAGAGACCCATGTTTTACTTTCTCATTTTCATTGTTCTTCTTGTTGCGGGACTACTCAAGGAGTTATTGTTGTTTTGGGCTTTTGGTTTTTATCTATGTGGATCAAGGAAGATGCTATATTAGTTGGTTTGTTTGATAATTTTCTTTCTTATAGCTTGTCTTTATGTACACTGTGAATTATGTTTAAAAAAAAGCATATTTTGTGAAAGTAAAAACGACCAACAACATTTCAATACTATCTATAAGCAGTCAAAATGATATTCCAATGAGCTATTGATGCATAAGGAGACCAACAAAAGAAAAGAAGGTACAGTTTTATCAGGAAATGCCTCAAATTCCATAGACTTTTAACGATAGGACAACGAACTTCAAATGGAATCCCGAGCTCCTTCTATTCCACCTCCTGTTTATAACAAGATGATCCCACCAAGAAATAGTATAGTCAGAAAACTCGATCACCAGAGATCCAAATGCTCTGACCAGTGTTTATGGCTTGCTCTGGTTCATTGATTTGAGACAGCAACATAGAGGAGGAGCTGACGGAAGTTTGAAATTGGACTTCAGGATTGTAAGGAACAATGTAATGTGTGGGATACCAAGCATGAGAAAGCAGATTCAGGTCTAAGGCTATGTGCAAAAATATGCCAAAGATTAGAGTTGTTTGTTCTGTCCTTCCATTACCTGTGTAAGTGGGGGCTATATGAGATAATGGTCTTCTCCTATGCATGTATATAGGGTGCATACAGAGTGTGTGTGTGTGTGAGAGAGAGAGAGAGAGAATTGATCTTGATTCTCCACAGTTCCATTTGGAAATGCTTAATTTATGGTCGTCATCTTTATATTGAGCTGACTAATTTAGC
Organism: Ilex paraguariensis; assembly: GCA_963454935.2. NCBI lineage: Eukaryota > Viridiplantae > Streptophyta > Magnoliopsida > Aquifoliales > Aquifoliaceae > Ilex > Ilex paraguariensis. The sequence continues at coordinate 16,406 of CAUOFW020005766.1, forward strand.
TGTTCTTTTTAACTTAAAAGTCATTATTGAATTATTCTCTTCTTGAAAATCATTGAATCAAACTCTTAAGTAATAGTTTAAATGGAACACTGTCTAAATCTATGCACTTGTTCTTAGAAATTGTCAGGTGCTATGCTTGATCACTTAACCTGAAATACATGAATTGGGATTGCTGTAATATGCTTAATCTGGTTGATCATTAGTGCTTCAGTTGTTGTGCTGCTTCTCCACTTATTGATTTTGTCTCTGTTTTGCAAATAAAATGCTCTTTAATAACGTTAATGAATCTTATTTGAGGGTAATAATTACCATTGCACATAGTGAATAACTTGTTCCTCAATTTCTTGCTTGACTGAAGATTGTAACCACTTACACTGGAGGACATCGGAGTTGTAGATCCGAGAGTTCTATGTATGAGACAGTGGACCGAGATAGAGGTAGAATTAAGTCCAGGGATGAGTCTAGAAGTCAAAGAAGGGATGACTCTGGAAGTGAAAGGAGGGAGGCAAAATGGAGCCACTACTCGGATAGAGAAGAGCCGAGCCATAGGGGTGTATCACATAGTCATGATAAGGAATACGATGAAAAGTATGGACAAAAACGAAACAGATACGAAGGTTCCAGGACTCCAGGTATGTAGTGCACTTTGTCATTTAAAACTTTCTGATCTTTCCTTGTAAATTATAATCAGAATCTTATTATAGAAATCTCCATGGGACAGTCTCTTCCGTAGCATGGTCCAAAATCAAGAGAAACAGTAGTCGTTGAAGTTTCTGCCCTCCAATTTTATTATTAACTCTTCCAAAGTTTTGAAAACTTTTTTGCTTATGGCTAGACAACCTTCGGTTTCCCAGATTTATTTCTTATTTCTTAGTGAAGCTATGGACTATGTGAAAGGATGTTTTCTCATTTAGTGAAAAAAAAATATTTTATTCGCTTAGTGTTTATAACTAATTTATTAACAGTGATTTTGTAAAGTCTAATAATATTTACATTGCGGATTTTGCAGGCAGATCTGACTGGGATGATGGGAGATGGGAATGGGAAGATACACCTCGTCGGGATAATCGTTCTTATAGCATCAGGCACCATCAACCTTCACCTTCCCCAATGTTAGTTGGGGAGTCACCCGATGGACGACTGGTTTCCTCATGGTTGGGAGGGCATACTCCTCATTCTGCTGGTAAGTCAGTGAAACTGTGTAATCTCTTAGCTGCTTGTTTTTGGATTGAAGATGTCTATCATTTGTTTCCTTATGCTAATGGGGGCTGCATGAAATTAACAAGATACTGGAATATCTACAGAACCTGCTGCATCTCCCTGGGACAGCGTTCCTCCTTCTCCAGCATCCATAGGGGCATCGGGATCTTCAGTTAGATCTTCAAGTTCTTGATATGGTGGAAAGTCGCATCCACTTAATTTTTCTGCAGAAAATTCCCAACCGTCTGAGGTATTATATTTCTCATCTTATCCGAGCTTTCCTTTCCTTAAAGATATCCTGAAAAAGGAAGAAACGTACTTGGCCAGATATCATTTTTGTGTTCATCTGCAATGCATTTTATTTATCAGCTACGGGAACGTGTTTGAAAAAAATTGCTCTGTCCTTTTGGTTGTATCCAGGATGGAGAAGATAGCACAAGTTATCTGTCTAAAGGCCACAATCAAGAGATAGCTGAAAGTATGCGTTTGGAGATGGAATACAATTCCGTTCGTGCATGGTTCTAGAACTTATTACAAATGACAGGCTATCCATTCCTAAGAAACTACACTAACATTCTAGCTCAAATCATCGGATGTTTCATGAAGTATCAAGTGGTGGGTAATGGCGTAACGCTATGGTTCTGAACTCCTCTTTCCTGTTTCTTTCCTATGGGCTCCTTGTGCTTTTGATTTTTAACCAATCTGAAGAAGCGGACCAAGATTATCACATGGAAACATAATTAGAATGGAAGCATAAAAGAGTAGTTATGCATCATGTTTTATGCTAAATGGTTTCAGCTCTGGCATTCATGTCAAGTAGATGTTTTGATAAGCTTAGCATGCTATCTATTCAACTGAAAGTTGGAAGCGAAGTTGCGGCCTTTTTAATATTTGACTTTGTTGTTTTCATTTCTGCAGCCTTTCTTATCTTTTTTTCTTTTTAGCTTGAAATAGAATGCACCAAATATTTTTCTCTATCATTTAAAGCTTCTAATGATCTTGTCTTGTATAAACTATTGATGCAGCAGTCACAAAGAGAGAGGAAGAAGCAGAAAGAAGAGCCTGAGAGTTGGGACAACATATATTAAAAGTTATTGTAATCATTCATATGTGTTTTAAAAACCTTGAGTTTGACGATGTGTTGTCTGATAACTCCTCCTGTGTTGTCCATTACGAATCTTTTACTTTCTGTTTATTACATTCACAAAATGGACATAGTCCTTGACTGAAATGAATGCCAAAACTCATGCTCACCTTCACTTGTGTATGTTGGCAATTTGGTTAGGAAAAATTAGTATACAATATTTCATCCTTAAAATGATCCATATGTAACGCATGTGATCAACTAGTTTGCCTAAAAGAAAATCTTGTCGGTTCTTAAATTGAAAGACGAAAGCTATTCACAAATCAAAAAGGAAAAAAATAATAATAATATTATTTGAAACATAATTTATCGTCTTAATTCATCATGATTATTAGATTGATATTAAATTCTAACAAATACTAGGCAGTTGTCAATCTCATTATTATGAATGTTTAGGATAATAAATTAAGTCAACAAATTAGGTCCAAGTAACATTTCTCAAAAATTAAAGACTTAGGGTCAGACCATGAGGTATTTATCTCTTATGAATACTCTAGTCCTGGCGTGAATATCTTGTTTTTGATCGGATTAGGGAGAGAGTTAATCGAGATGTGCTCAAGCTAGTTTAGACACCGCCAACGGTTAAATCCAAAAAAAAAAAATTAAAACTTGATAAAACAAGGAAATCAGTAGCAAAAAACGAGAATTCAAGTTCAAAAACTCGGGAAAAATGCCTAGAAGATACAAAAATAGAGAATAAAAACTTAGCCAAGTTTGAAAATCAAACCTTTGAACAAGTTGGTTCCGTAGTCGTGGAATCGAAAACAGATTTTGATAACTTTGTTTTTGTTTTGATTTCTCTTTATTTCACAGTTGGGTAGATAAATAAGAAGTTTTTGTTCCATAGATATATATGAGACGATTGTCCAAGTTGAATCTGGTAAGGATTAACCTTAATTCCCTAATTTGACCTTCCAATCCTATTCCACACCACACCCACAAGTATAGTAGGTTGATAATTCCAAAACATGTTTCTAATTATGCTTACGTGTAGAATCCTGAATGGGAAAGGAGTATCTCATTTAAACTCAAAAAGTTTCAACCCAAATGCCATATCATCCCTTGGGAAAGGAGTATTACATTAATTTGTTCAGTGGGGTTCACTCATCCCACATTAATTTGAGGGATGACATGTATTTGAATTTTAACTTTTTGATTTTATTTGAATTATGTAACATTTTTCAAACAAGAAATATGTAGATTTGTCTATCCAACACTTTTGGCCCTATTAACCTTTGAGGTAGTTTGGTTTATATATACATATATCTTTTTCATTTGCCCCTTGGCAAAGTCATGACTTCTCAAATAAAATGCATATGGATTTTTGGTAAAAATGTATCTGTTAGAAGTATAAATATTTAAATTACATCATTTTTAATAGTTTAAATTTTTAGAATACATCGTTGTTTAACATAATAGTAAAGCAGAAAATCCTGTGTTCGAATCTTGCTGGCACCCAAATTATTAAAATAAAATTTATTATGATTATGACATATTGAATTTTGTTTGAACGAAATTACGAGTAAGGCTGATAGTTGAATGATCTTGAACGAGTTTGAGCTGAGTCTGAAAAACTTGTTTTCTTAAATGAATCTAAAAAATTGTTTAAATTTGTCTCATTCAAAGAACGAGCCGATCTTGAATGAGCCCAAAATGAGTCAAACCTAGGTAAGCCTGAATATTTATACACAAACGAGTCGAGTTTGTCGGGTTTGAGGCGAATCTACAAAATTATTCAAATTTGATTCATTTAAAACACGAGTCGAATTTGAACGAATCAAAAACAAACTAAACCCGAATCAAACTCAAATTGCTTAGTTTGATTAAGAGCACTAAATGCGAGCTTCTCATGCTCTTCAATCATGTTACTCCATTACACCTCACTTCTAACCATTAAGATGAGTGGATTTGATGAGTGAAAAAATCTAGTTAAAAAAATGAACCACTGGTTTAACTATTACCAATAACTAGTATAAATTATTAAGCACCAAATCACCTTTCTCGCGGTATCCATCATGAAAATGAATTTTTAGAATATTTCTTACGTCTTCTTTGATTTTTTCAAGAAAAAACAAAATGAATAGAAAATCCAAAAAAATAAAATCTTAGATACAAAAAATATATCTATAAATATGTTATAACTGATTTTTTTTTTTTGCTATTGTATTTTGTAACTGATTAAATTAGGAAGAAAAAAGACAAATACTCCTTAAAAAAAACAAAATGAAACTAAAAAATAAAAAAAGACACACCACTTTAAAAAAGTTAAAAAAAAATACATAAAAAATAATTATCATACACTGCATTATGCTCCATGTACCAATTTCTATTTTACCAAACTCTACAAAATACTTATCGGCAACTAAGTATCTGTATATGTCAAAACTTTTCGAACATTGTTCAATATATATGAAGACATATTCCACTAATAGAATTTGAATCCGATTCAATTCTGATTATCTCAAATGTTGATATATCAAAATACGAATATGTGAAGTATAGTTCCATATATTCAACTTAAAATAATTGGTGATAATTCAGGTCAAAATTTCATTCATTTGCAAGCCTACTAGCGTACACTATAAAGTGCACCCAAGTTGAAACATAAAGCTTTTCGCATGGAAGACTCGGGTGGCGAAATGCCAAAAATTTATGAGCTTGGAATTACATTGGTAAAGGTAAACCCATTTGAGATTGTAGCAAATCCTTCAATCACAAAAGAAATTGTTGAATCTGAAAAACCTTCGAAAGGCAGATTGTATTATGTCTGCGAGACTAAAGGTTGTTGCTTTTTGGGCTTAGTGTATTCCGACCACTGCAACATGGATGCCTAGTGTAGTTGCTGCTTTTCCTCCAAATGAGTAGCTGTTTGATAGACAAATTTTTGAAGGTGCTGAGCGTTAAACTGTCTTAAGCACAAGGTTGATGATGCTTGAAGATACAATGAAGATGAAGGTGAAGGCAGGGCTATTTGTCTCTACGTTTTTTATGTTTATCAACCTGTTGGTGTTGGCTATCAAATGAGTTATATTGGCAATGTATGTATGCTATCTATGTAATCAATGAAGTCCAGATTTCATTAACTTGAAAGACAAAATAGCAAGTTATTTGCGGTGCCCTCCTTCCCCTTTTATCTCTCTCATCGTCTTTAGATCCTTCCATATCGCTGCATTTACAAAAACGTCTGCCATCACATAATTACTTGGATTGTTAGGTTCGAGCTCAAGCAACCATTTTGCAATGACCTCTGCAAGAGAAACATTGCAGCAAAGGTGGTACGAAGAGTAATAAACCCCACCAGCTTTTCAATAACTGTAGTGCTTTCCCGATTCTCCCAGCTCTACCTTATATATCCAATGAACAAGCATGGTGATCTCAAGTAGCATTCAACCAGAACGCAACTCCCATTCTACCAAAGAATGCAGTAGAACACACGTTTTGCAATCAATTTCATCCTCTGGCCACCCAGCTAAACCCCATACCCACTTTTTGCATCCTCGTAAAAGTTTTAAAAGCCTCAAAGACTATCTTTTCGAACAAACCCGGCAATCAATGAGTTCCAATAAACAAACATCTCTTTGTGGCATATTTTCAAACATCATAAATACATCTCCCCAATACCCAAACAAACGGATTGCCTTGAGTGCCAAAGAGCCTCATCGGCTTAGTCACAAATGGAGTAGAATGTATCCTCGGATTCTATCAGTCATGAGCTTGGATCCCAATATTTGGTCGTTGACAACAACGCACTTGCACCAAATTTCAGACCCAAGTGCCAATGAAATAAATAATGGACTTATAAATGTCAAACCCCACTATTAATCCAATATTAAAAAAAAATAAAAAAATACATCCTCTAAATTCGAATAGCATTGCTTAGGAGGTTGTGGTGAGCTTTATCTCTTGATTGGTGGAGTTGGAGGGAGAGTCTTTGGCCGTATTCTAAGGATTTGGAATGGAAGGGTTTTGAGGAGCTAACAACAGAAACCGAGTAAAGACTCTGACCTTATCCTATCAAGAATCACTTGCAATGTGTCAAATGTACCAACAAGAAACTAATAACTATTATCAACCACCAACGTTGATTTATCATTTCATGTTATTCACGGGCTTCATTTCCTTCTCTATGCATTTCTTTAACAAGAAACCTTATCCTAGAAAGGCTTCTTCCCGGATCCATAGTGATCAATGCTTAACAACGAGTCAATATAACTGCAGGTACTAAGTACACCAAAATCATATGGGTTCTTTCCCCAGTGATACTAGGTAGAGAGAGAGAGAGAAACGGGTAATTACACTCGTTGAATTGTTGTTAATGCCCACTATTCGTAAATTTCTCACCATGTCATAAATTCTCTTTATGATTACTGAAAGCCAATAATGACCAGATAATTACATACTAACAGGTTTAAAACCAAGATCTATAGAATTATTTACAGCATCCATTACCAATTGAGTCACTCTGCTAATCTCAGGCCATTTGCCATCTGGTTTGCAGCCCGAATGTTTAATGCTCTTCACCAGTTCCACAAAGTCCTGAACCATCATAGCCTCTTGTGGAAGCTCAGAATTTACTTATAACTTTCTTGGGTTTTACATTCCAACCAATGTGGAGATCCAAAAACTTGGCACCAGATGTGAACTCTAATGAAGCAGAAGTCTCTTTGAAAGGAATTATGAAGTCCTCCAGATGAAGCGATCCATTAGAGCCTGAGATTGCCAAGTCCATGGATTCGTTTGAAAGGAAAGAGCAGTAGAAGGTCGCAGTTGTTTGTTCTTTGTCCCAGTGTAATGAGGTGCTGCAGGATAGGATGTTATTGGTAAATTTCTCCCTCATCCACCAGGTTTACAGAGATCAATCGATATTGGCTTCAGGTCTTATGAAATTACTCTCCCTGTCTAGAAAACTATGAGACCACATCCTGAGCAGACACAGCTGCCATGACATACACTAAAAACTATGCTGCCTTACCAAACACCATTACCATATGCTATGCAGCACCCTTTTAATGAATCAGAATAAAAAGGGAAAAAGTCCTTAGATCAGTTAGGTGGAAAAACAGAACCATCCTACATCCTTAAACTACAACCCCAATCTCACAGCACTCCTCCACTATTGAGTTCCCCACATTGTCCCAGAATCAAATGCTTGTTACAATTTTAACAAAAAATATCCTCGCGCCGCTAGATTTTGAGACAAACAAAAAGACAATCGCATAGTTGGAGGAGCTAGTAGAGTAACACAACTTTCCATCAAATTTCTATCAAACTTCTATAACAGAGAAAACAAGGAACTAGTAATCATATTGAAACATCTAAACTATTGATTTGACAATACTTCCCCCACAATGAACAGAAAAAAAAATATACCACGTCAATTTACTCGTTCATGCTATCATTCTGAGCTTCCTCCTCACTTAGATCAAGATCTGCAAGCAACTCCTCTAAAGGTATCGAAGGAACATCCTCCTCGTCAGTCATGGAGGCCATTTCTGATGGTTGGTATTCTTTATTCTGGTACAAGGATATATTGAACCTCATGTCAGGGTTCTCCTCCAAGTCTCTCAAGAACTGTTCGTATTCTGAGCTCCTCTTCTCTTCATCAGTAGCTTTAGCAGAGTCCTCGACTTCCATGTTAAGAGATTTAAGCTTCCATGCACGCGGTTTCCCCCGCTTCTTCTGGCGCTTCTCTTCATAGCTCTTCTTTATTAGAATCACATCTGGAATAACAAGACCTTTGTACTTGTCCAATTCAATATCATTGCTGTTAGCCCTATATAAGTCATAACCAATAGCATAATCCCCAGGATTTAAAATATGACCTAAATGTGTTCTTACGGTAAACAGTGTATCATTCTTCCCAAAATCTGCTACACGAGCTACTTGGGCATCGGCTAAAACATACTTTGAACCACCAACATTTATTTCAGAAGAAACAGGCTCCACATCTAACACGATATATTCCATAATCTGCCTACTCGAAAGCAGGGACTTAAAAGCTGTCCTCCAATATTGGTCAGCATCCATGAAACAGTGTCTCAGAGTAAAAATGTCCAGCAAAGCAATGGTGTTACTCACCTTCGTGCAGATCACAAGTGGACCAAGATTTCCCAAACTAACTGCAACCTTTGGAGGTAGACAAATCAGATCCTCACGACAAATTGGGCAGATTTCAACAGAAAAGGTGTACTTATAATTGTAATTATTGCTCTTGGTATCATGCGATACAAGTTGTTTGTCATGACGACTCTTAATTGGAGCAACTTTACCCAGGAACTCTACAAACTTCACAGCATGACTCCGATTAGCAAAAAAGAAATCAACTCCCTGATCCATCTGCTTGATTCTTATGGCACGGACAGCGGCATCATGCTTAAGAATAAGTTGTTCTAAATAGAAGAAAGTTCGCCGGTGAGAAACGTGCTGACGTAGTTGCACTGCAGCCACCCATTGGTCAGGGTTGGCTTGAACCCTAGTACAAGATTCACACATTTGGTCTTGCACTACATACTCAACAGTATAAGCTTGTTCTAGTATTGCCCCATTAAGCACCTCCTTTTGAACTCTCAGCCTAACTTTGATCCTCTTTGAGTGAGGTTCGGTCCATATAAATTCCGCATGTACTAAATGGATTTTATTCAAATTCTTCAATCTCTTCACACAAAATGTCAACAGCTCCTTTGATTCTAGTTTGGCTTTGATCCAAGTTCTTGGTGGCTGCAAATAGGTATCACATTCGGGGCAGTGAATGATGATAACATGATTCTGCAAACCTTCTGTGATATCAATTTCAGAACGCAGACATTTCACACACATATTGGCAGCATTTGGTGCCATCGGAACACCACATTTGCAGCACAAAACACTGCCAATGGTTTGCTGAACCGTGAACATACCTGCTTCTTGAGCCATTGCTGTTTACCTGTTCACCGAAAAAAAGAATAAGACCATCTAAAACAAATCATAATATTTGTAAAAAAATAAAAAAAAAACAATTGGTAAAGGCTAACTTTTTAACTGAAAATGAGCAAAAATGACTTTCTCGACCCAAGAGCAGTTCTACCCTTGTCACTCAATATCTGAAGTGTCAATTTGTAAAAGTAAAAGAAAGAACAATAAAGGACTCGTACATCTTCAGCAAAACTAACAAAATCTCAGCGATTGGGACTTTGGCATTCACATTATTCAAGGACAGGACAAAATTGTCAGGGTCATGGTCACACACATATGTATACACAAACAGAAACATACAGTTTCCATTTTCCTTTTCATTCAACACAAGGAGCTCCACATCAGACCGTGTCAAGGTGGGCTTCTCGGAAACCCAAGTTCAGATAATGGACAAAGTCCTAGTTTGCACTGCATA
>CAUOFW020005767.1:0-26114 GCA_963454935.2 Ilex paraguariensis
TTGAACAACTTTGACTTTTACACTCAGTAACTTGGTCCTCAGTCACTTAAGAAACTGATCAAACGTGGAGTGGCGTTTCGAACGTTGTACTCAAGTACTTTGGTTCTTCTTTCTTTACTACAACACGCCAAGTTTAGTGGTGTAGTCTTCTCAAGATTCCAGAGGACGTTCGACGTGAGTTGGCGTTTGAACGTGGTACTCAAGTACCTCAACATTTTTCTTTGTTGACTACAACACGCCATGTCTTAGTAGCTAGTCTTGGCAAGATTTAGAGGACGTTCAAACGTGGGTTGACGTTCGAACATTCTTGCTTTGTTCCAACCTTCTGCAATTTTGTTCCCTAGTGTGCTGGATGTTACATTCAAGTGTGATTTTTGTTATTCTTGAGTCTTTGTTCTCTTTAGGACCTGAAATGTCATTACTTAAACTCCATCAAAGTACAATTAGTCTAAAAGGCATAGTAAAAATTGTTAACTTTACGCACAAATCACACCCCCAACCTAAATATTGCTAGTCTCTAATAATACAATGACAATGAAAGGTAAATCTATTCCTAATGCCTTTTTCAGAAGTCATTCGGTTGCATTTAGCTTATGCAACAAGCCGTTGAACTGCTAGGTTTACCCTCGCAGACGAGTGTTGTCTTGTTAGGGTTTTTAGTGAAGCTACCCACAAACTTCAGTCGAACAAGTGTGTATGTGAGATTGCTGACTAAAAATGAATAAGCATTATGGTCGTTGAAACACTCGACTCTCAATCGTGACTTTTCCCTACATTTCTTTTTCATTGGTACCATTCTATGCAAAAATTAGCACCTGTCGCTTCAGCACTTGGAATTCCTTGAGTAGTAGGGTGGTCATACTAGAAACAAGAATTGGTATATAACAATCATTCTCTTTTTCCACCTTCCATGGATAGCTTTGATTACACAAACCTCTCTGGAAATGCTCTCAACAAAACAAATCACTCCGATTATAGTGACATATCTCTCAAAGGTGGCATGTGATCAGAAGATGGCTAGTCAAAAAATCTCTTGCATCATTAGTATCAGAGTGAAGTTTTTGAGGAAAACAGACTTAACCTTGGGATAATCTCATGAAAGAATATTGATGCAAATAGAGAAATTCTAGTTAACACACCCACTTGTAGTAGATAATACACATATGCATCACACTTGAGATCACCTAGGGCTTTTTGTAGGTTGTAATGGGGCTAGAGGTCAGTGGCTAATGAAAGAACGTCAATGGTGATCAAAGGCTATCTTTTTATGCATTGTTACACACCTCCTTCTAGTTTCTTGAAATTTTGCCTGGGAATGGAATTTCTTTCTTTCATTTTTTCCATTTTTCACTTTCTTGGCAATTCCCTATCTCACAGTATCTTTTTTCTTTCAGTTGGATCCACCTATTTCCTTTTATTGAATAGTAGCCACCATTTTCTTTTCAATTTTTTTGCCTTTCTGTTATCATATTGATTTGCAAGAGGGTGCAAGAAATTAGATAGCAAGGTATGATAAATATATGCTTTTGTGGCTTTGGTTATTACACGGGTGAAAAAGAATTCATTCATTTTAAGGCTCAAGCATGGCTGACTAAGGATATACTTTTGTAAAAGAATTAACTAAGGCTCAAAGTGGATCCAAAGATGGCCTAAGATCCTTTCCCAAGTATGTGCATATGTATATATGTATGCAAAAGTTCCCATGGTTTATGAAAATAGATCGCTTTAGTTGCATCAATCAAAGCAAGTTTAATGAGATTATTGAAAGAGATTAGAAGTGAAAGAGTTTACCTTGAGTATTTGTTGATATCCTCTAAAAAAAAAGCAACGTAAAGCTCAAGACTCACCATGGTTTTCTTTGTCATCTCCACTGATTATGTCGAGTGTTCTGAGGAATGTTAGTTGTATAGCAATTCCATTTTTGAGTCTGATCACCGTATACCTCAAGAATTGATCATACTGATGTACATTTGACAATTAAATCATAAGATAGTATCGAGGTTCAAAATGAGGTTTTACGTCTTGGTTGTTAAGTTGAGGTGTCAAACCGATCATGTGCTTAGTCATTTTTCATAAGCAATCTTAGCATCCACATTTGTTTCGTCATTAGCAAGAATTATAGTGCTAATCTTATACATGCATTTTAAACAAATAAAAATGATAAACTGAATCATTCATTCCATAAAGGAAAATGTGTCTACAATGATGCAATTCATCCATTCAAAACATAACTTCAACTATCCACAATCAACTCTAAAAAGGCATATACATCCCCAAAAGTACAAGTATCCACAATAATCACAAAACATCCACAAGAATTATCAAAAGAAACTCCTTTACAATAGTGTAGAAATTTCCCAGAAACTATTCAAAGAAGAATCAACAAACAACAATCAATCAAGAACAAAAATCAACTATCTCAATCTCCCTCTCCATCAGCACCACCAGCGCCACCAGCACCACCCCTCAAAAGCCTCGGGATCTCATCCTTCTTAGCTTCAATGCTAAGCATGATGTCCCATAGAGAACGTCGGGTGGTCATGTTGGGGCCTGCTTGATCTGGCTGCTCTCTCTCTCTTTTTCGGCGTCCAACTCCTCTTGCACCTCATCGATTCCTTGAGGAGGGGGCATCTCTTGCCTAGCCGCCGGGGCACCACTATGCCTTAGGCTTCTCTTAAATAACCCTTTGTTCAGCGGCCCCATTGGCTTTTTGATGTCCATTTTTGGCCTTAACCTCACCCCATTGTCGGTGCATATTTAAGTCACAAGTGTGCCAAATGGGAGTGCACTCCTTTTTGCATCTCACCCCTTCTTCATCTCATTCAAAATCAATGAGGGGAGGTTGATGCTATGCCCTTGCCCTAGTGCATAGTGTAAGCATGCCATCTCGGGCAAAATCTCATTTTTTTTCTTCCTATGGAGGCTAGGTTTGCCACCGCAATCAAATTAAGCATTTTGTACTTGTTGGTGAGCTCTCCTTGTTTTAAAAATTTCCTCCCTCCCCATGAAAAATCAATCAGCTCCCTCAACTCCTTTCCAACCACATTCAATGCCACATTTTATTTGGCGGGTATGTTGGGTTTTGTACCCGAGGCCTCTCTTTCCTTACCTCCAGAAGACACGCCTCATCTACATCGATGTGGGTGCCTCGAACATATGTTCGGAATACGCAGTTGATGATCTCGGCGTTGGAGTAGAACTCCCTCACCAAGTCAACAACAGGATCTCTGCCATTTCTCAAGTGCCACACCCATTCCCTTTTCTCCATTTCTTCCAACAAACCCAACTCAGCAAAATCAGTGATTACAACATCTCGTTCACAAACCACAGCGTGATTTTGAAAGAAATTTTCATACCTCTCAGCCTTAAGGGCACTAGGAAATCTGATGTGATCATATCTCTTCTTTCTTTGCTTCTCTTCTCCTTCTTGAATGACCTCTTCTACGAAGTTGGGTTCTTCGTTTACTGGTGGAGTGTGCCTAGCAGGGAGCTTAACCCTAGGCATTGTGTTGTTCTCGATTTTGAGCTTGAGAGGGTGTTAAAAGTCTTGGTTATTTGGTGAAAATTGGGGATTTTTGATGTGGAAAATCTTTAAGGTGGTTGATTTGTGGTGGAAATGACGAATGAGTGGAGTGTTAAGGGCTGGGGAGTGAAAAGGGGTCCTAGGGTTTAGAGGATTTTGGAGTTCTTTTTTTGAATTTTCAACTAAGGAAGATGATCTAGGTATTTATAGTTTGAGGAGGAACGTTCGAATGTGGTTGACGTTCGAACGTAGTATGAAGGATTTTAAAATATCGTTCGAATGTGGATGTCGTTCGAACGTGGTGAGCTCCCAATACTTTTGAGTTTTGTCAGAGACTAAAGTACTGTAAGCTTCGATCGTTCGAACGTGCTATTGGCGTTCGAATGTGGTGAGCTTCCAGTACTTTTTGTTTCCATCAGGGACTTTATCAGAGGCTGAGTACTGTAAGCAAGTGACATTCGAACATCAATTGGCGTTCGAACGTCGAATCAAAACTCACAAATTTTTAAAATTTTTCTGTGCTACATTATGCAAAATAAAATAGGGCAAAACATTCAAGTTTAAACCAACAATTCATAGCGTCTTAGGACAAATCCCTACACACACTCAAGGTTGGTATTTTGGGACATTCCTTACTTGGCCCATGTTTTCATTTTAGTCAAAAGAGTTTGTACAAAACAAAAGGAATTTTTACACTTTTTTACAAAAATTCGGACCCTTGGCTTTCATCCTAACTATTCTAATCCGAGTCTTCATTTATCTCCATGCCATTTGAACAACAAATAACTCTCCCAATTTCCTGTCTCACAAATCGATTAAACAATGTATCAGAATAGGATGACGTGTCAGGATAATCCTTACTCTGCCCATTTACTATTCAATCTAATTGATCGAGTGCGCAACCAAAAATTGGTTCCGAACACTAATTATATCTCTTCTTATGAAAGCATCTACCACACTGTTTACATGCACCAAGTCTTTTAGCACGATGACATTTAGCATAGGTGCTTTGGCCGCACAGGGTTTTCACTTGTTGTTCTCGGATCTCATTCTTTCTTACTAGTCTTAATTTTCTCATGATCATAGTGTGCACATCAGAAGGAAATGTGTGTATAACTCCTAAACAAAACCAAAAAATTTTAACATCCATGCTTTTTATACTATTAAGACTCACTATTTGGTTCTTTAATGTCTGCCAGCCACAAAGATGATCAGAGATGACCTACAAACATAACCATCAAAATGCAAAGCATGGTAGTCAAAATACGGTATGTAATCTAATCAAGATCAGTAACAACAACACAAATTTAAAAATTTCTAGGGGCACATATAAACTATAGTTCTCTCCCCCAACCTAAACTGAACATTGTCCCCAATGTTTCGAATTTACGGATCGGGTGAGCTTTGGAGATGAGGTTGAATGGTTGAGATCTTGTTCACTGGCCGAAACCTACAAGAAAAAACACAAATCAAACATCTCGCTGCAAATCTGGGTTAGGATGATAACCCTTGATTCTGAGTGCAGACAGAAGAAGCATAGTCATGTACAAATAGAGTAAACACACATAGATCATAAGACAAAGGATGGGGTCTTTAGGTAGTATGGTCATGGTGTTGCTGGGATATGGGTCGTGATTCCAGAGGATCGTAACAGTGGAGAAGGAGAAGAAAATTAGAAGAAGAAGAAGAAGAAAGAAAAGAAAGAGGAAAGGGACCGAGGTGAGTGGAAAGAGAGGAAAAAGGGGTGGGGGGCAGGTTCGGGTTGGACCAGGTTTTCCCTGACCTGGCCTCTTTTTGTGTCGGTAAGCGCTTTTCTCAAAGGGCTGTTCTGGATCCATTAAAAGAATGGTCTCCACATTTTTGACACAGTCCTCTACAAAGGGTTTTAATCGCTGACCATTGATGGTAAAGATATTATCGTTCGATGACCATTGTATAGTCTAGTCCATCTTGATTTCAACTTACTAGGAAAAAGGCGGAGTATTGAATTGAAATGCAAAACTTTTTGATTAGTTTCGCAAGACTTTCGCACTATGTTCTTGTCATGAAAATTTTTCATCCTAGATTTTGCAATCTTAGCATTTTCATATGTTTCATTTCTCAGTTCCTCCAATTCGTTAATCTGAAGTTTTCTTGCTAGTCCGGCTTTGTCCATGTAAAAGTTCATTGTCTTAATAGCCCAGTATACCCTATGTTCCAATTCCAAAGGTAGGAGACAAGGCTTTCCATAGACTAATCGGTAAGGAGAGATGCCAAAATTATTTTAAAAGCAGTACGATACGCCTAGAGTGCATCAGTTAGTCTTGACGACCAATCTTTGCGGTCTGGATTTACCATTTTTTCTAAAATTAATTTGATCTCCCGATTAGCCAATTCAGCCTGTCCACTAGTTTGTGGATGGTATAGAGTTGCAATTTTATGAAAAATCAAGTATTTTTTCATCATATTCCATAAAGGTCGATTACAAAAATGGGCACCTCCATCACTTATGATGGATTTTGGGATTCCAAATTGGGATAAAATATTTTCTTTTAAAAACTTGATCACTGTTTGATGATCATTATTCTGACATAGAATTGCTTCAACCCATTTGGATACATAGTCTACGGCTAACAAAATGTATAGATAGCCAAATGAGGGGGGAAATGGTCCCATAAAATTAATGCCCCAACAGTCAAAAATTTCAATTATCAGAATGGGGTTTAGAGGCATCTTGTTTCTTCTTGAAATATTTTCCAACCTTTGACATCTATCACAAGTTAAACAAAAAGCATGGATATCTTTGAAAAGTGTGGGCCAGTAAAATCTGCAATGTAGAATTTTCGCAGCGGTTTTTCTGGATGAAAAATGGCCACCACATGCTTCGGCATGACAAAATGCTATTACCTGTTTGCTTTCTTGAGCAGGGATGTCTTATTATTTGATCCTTACAGTACTTAAATACGTACTGATCTTCCCAAAAGAAATTGCAAACCTCTCTCAGAAATTTATTTTTGTCCATGGAGGAAAAGGACGGATGGAGTGTTCCAGTAGCAAGAAAATTAGCAATATCAGCGTATCATGGGGTCTCATCAATTATGAACAATTATTCATCGGGAAATTTTTCATTGATTGGCATTCCATCCTCATGAAATTTGTAAGTTAACTTGGACAGATGGTTTGCCACCACATTCTTAACACCCTTTTTGTCCTTAATGACCAAGTCAAACTCTTGAAGTAAGAGTATCCATCGCAAGAGCCTTGGTTTAGCATCTTTAATTGTGAGCAAAAATTTTAGTGCTGCATGGTCAATGAATACAGTAACAGAAGAACCAACAAGATAAGAATGAAATTTTTACAAAGCAAAGACTACAACAAGTAATTCTTTTTTAGTTGTTAAATAGTTTATTTGAGCATCATTCAAAGTTTTACTTGCATAGTAAATTACATGTGATTTCTTATCTTTTCGTTGACCCAACACAGCAACTACAACATAGTCACTTGCATCACACATTAGCTCAAAGGATAAAGTCCAGTCAGGGGGTTGCATTATTGGAGCATAAATTAACATGCCTTTAAGCTGATCAAAATTTTTTTGCCATTTTTAATTCCAGACAAAGATTACATCCTGACTTAGGAGATGACACATGGGTTTAGCTATAGTACTAAAATCTTTTATGAATCTCCTGTAAAACCCTGCATGTCCTAGAAATGATCGGACATCTTTCACAGTCTTGGGAGCAGGCAAATTCCCAATCAGATCTATTTTTGCTTTGTCAACTTTCATGTCCTCAAACAACACAATGTGACCTAAGACAATGCCTTGTGTTACCATAAAATGACATTTTTCCCAATTAAGCGCCAGATTGGCTTTTTGACATCTTATCAACACTTTTTCTAGGTTGGCTAGACACAAATCAAATGAGTCACCATACACAGAGAAGTCATCCATGAACACTTCCAAAAATTTCTCGATCATGTCACTGAATGGACTCAACATGCATATTTGAAATGTTGCAGGAGCGTTACAAAGCCTGAAAGGCATCCTTTTGAATGCAAAGGTGCCAAAGGAGCATGTGAATGTGGTTTTCTCCTAATCATTGAGTGCTATCTCAATTTGATTGTACCTGACATAGCCATCCAGGAAACAGTAAAATTCATGGCCTATAATTCTCTCTAGAACCGGGTCAGGAAAGGGAAGAGGGAAGTGGTCTTTTCTAGTCACCAAATTGAGTTTTCGGTAGTCAATACACATCCGTCATCCTATGATGACTCTAGTTGGTACCAGTTCATTTACATCATTTTTGACCATTGTGACTCTAGACTTTTTTGGCACAACTTGGGTTGGACTAAGCCATTTGCTATCGAAGATGGGAAGATTATCCCAGCATCTAAGAGCTTTAACACCTCTGCCTTGACGACTTCCTTCATGTAAGGGTTCAGTCGTCACTGCATTTGACAAGAGGGTTTTGAGTTCTCTTCAAGGTATATGGCATGATTGTAGATTAACGGGATTATACCTTTCAAGTCAACGATGGTCCAGCCAATGGTGCTTTGTGGCTTTTAAGAACTTCAATCAGTTTAGACTCTTGCAAGTCTGTGAGCTTAGACAAAATTATCACTAGGAATGACTTATTTTCTCCTAGGAATGCATATTTGAGGTTAGATGGGAGAGGTTTCAATTTAGGCCTTGGCGGCTTTTCACTTGATGAGTAGCTTTGTGCCACTTGGTGAATGTTCCTTGAATTTGGGGGCCCATGTATTAACAGTATGAGTTGGGCAATTTTGGATCATCATCTATTGTTCCAGATGTAATGGACTCTAATAGAGAAAGTTTAATGGAATTTTCACAAAATGTTTTATTCAGATGATCCTGGACCAAAGACTCAATGGAATTTATTTCTCTTTCTTCTCTGTCCTCTCTGGGTGTTTTGCAACATTGAAAATATTCAGCTCAAGTGTCATATTTCCAAAGGTTAATTTCATGACCCCATTCTATAATTGATTAGTGCATTCGAAGTTGCTATGAAGGGTCGACCAAGAATAACAGGAATTGGATTCTCTAAATATGTTTGATGGCTGAGTATCTAAGATGATGAAGTCAACAGGGAATACAAAGTTGTCCACTTGGACAAGTACATATTCAACAATACCCCTAGAAATTTTGACAGATCTATCTTCCAACTGAAGTGTGACACTTGTGGGTTTGAGTTCTCCCAGACCCAATTGCTGGTAAATAGAGAATGGGAGCAAATTGACACTTGCTCCAAGGTCTAGTAGTGCTTGTTCGATTCTGAAATTTTAATGACACACGACACATTCGGACACCCTATATCTTTGTATTTTGGAGGGATTTTATGTTGAAGCAAAGCACTTGCATGTTCTATCAAGAAGGCTCTTTTTTGAATATTTTGGTTTCTCTTGAATGTGCACAAGTCTTTCAGAAACTTGGCATAAGATGGAACCTGTTTGATTGCATCCAGAAGTAGGATGTTGATTTTTACTTGCGTGAAGAGCTCATAAATTTTTGGCTGATTGTTCAATTTTGTGCAGTTTTGAGTTTATGAGGAAAAGGAGTAGGAATAGAACATGAGGATTCTTCTTCCCTTGATGGCTCTGGTTCTTGTTCAATCATGGGCTCGGGCTCCTCTTCTCTCACAAGTTCAAGCTTAGTTGGTTCACACTCGATCGGTGAGTTGACTGGGATGGATTTTGGCTTTGAAATTATCATGTCTTTGATGGTATTGTCAATCACCTTGCCACTTCTTCGTGTAGTGACAACTTGGGCTTGACCTTGTGGGTTTTCCATGGTTAAAGGATTTTCCACTTGAAATTGGCCTTGTGGTGGTTTTGGTTGGGCAGAAAACTTGCCCTTCTCATGTGTGGACGTGGACTGGGTGAGCTTTTGAATGTGGCTTTTAAGATCCTCAAAAGATTAAGTGGTCTGGGTTTTGAAGTCAGTGAAAGCCTAAGTGGACCTATGGTCGTAGTTCATTTGGCTTTGCATGAACTGATTCAGTGTGTCCTCTAAGTTCCTCTTTTGTGGTGGTTGGTATGGTTGGTATGTGGGAGGTCCTTGAGGTGGTGGGTGTGAACCTTGTCATTGGTTTATGGGAGTTGGTTGTATGTTTCTCCAACTGAAGTTTGGGTGGTTTCGCCTCCTTGGATTGTATGTTTCAGAGTATGGGTTGGAATAAGGCTTGTTGAAATTAGAGACAACATTTGTTTGCTCCAACAAAACCTCTTTGAATGTTGAAATTGTAGGACACTCCCCCGTAGGGTGTCCTGTTAGTGCACAAATCCCACACACTTGTTCTATGGAAGAGTTGACATCAACTTGATGAACCTTTTTCATCTCTAAAGCTTCAAGCTTTCAAGACAAGGTGGATATATTTGCTCTTAGGTCATCATCCTCTTTCAAGACATACTTACCCCCTTCGGAAGTAGATGGTTTGGTTTCAACAATGGTAGGGGAGGCTGAGTCCCATATCTGAGAACTGTCAGATAAGGTATCAAAAAAATTGAATACCTCCTCCGGACTCTTGCTCATAAACTCTCCTTTAGCCATCATTTCAACAAACTAACGTAGTCTAGTGCGCAAGGAGTCACAGAAAAATCCTACCAAAGTCCAATTCTCAAAAGCATGGTGTGAGCAAGACTGGAGTAGATCCTTGAATCTCTCCCAACTTTGGTAAAAGGGAATTTAGTCATTGTTTAGCTTTGTCCCTTAAGGAAAAAGGGAAAAGTTTCATCTTGGCTAGTTCATAATTGTCTTGAAAAGTTCCACATACTTCCTCGAAATCTTTTATATGCATATATGAGTTTTCTGTTTCGAGTCCATAAAATTGAGGGAGTAGTTGAACTATCCCCGTCTTTACAGTAAAGAGGGGTGCATCTTCAGGAAAGATAAAACAAGAGGGAACATTCCTTGTGGGATTTAAGTAATCCTTCAGAGTCCGAACGTTAGGTACTTATCTCTCTCTTACAGGAATTTCCTCTTGTACTTTCACAAGAGTCTGCTATTGATCTAGGTGAAAGTGGTTCAGATTGATTTACAGATTCAGAAGATTCAACTGGCAAATTTTGATAGTGAGGAGCGTTTTCAGACACAAAAGTAATTAAAACAACTTTATATACAATAAAGCAAATTTATACAAAAAAGTGAGCTCTTTTTACCTTTTACCGTAAAACATTTTTTTTGGTTCCCCGGCAACGGCGCCAAAAACTTGACTTAATCCAAAATGTGTACACCCAAGTGTAGGCGGTCAAGTTGTAGTAATAATCTGGTTAAGTCTGGAGTCAAATCCACAGGGAACTATGATTGGTGTTTTGAAGTAAGCAATAATAGAAACCAAGTAACTTGGAAATTTTGAGAGTTTGGAGTGGTGGGGTTTTCTTGAATAGAATAGAAGATTCTTTTCAAGATTTTTCTAGACAAAATATAAGATTCTCAAAATGCAACAGTCACCCTTTAGCTCGAGGATCAGGACATGTAATAGAGTATCTGTTTTATTATGTTTGTGCTTTATAACTCAATTAACTCCCGTGTCAATAGCAAGTTAATCGGAAGATAAAGATGGACTGTGAGAATTAAGCGCATGATTCCGATGTCTTTCTAGAAGTCTACAAGAATTATCTGTGCCGAGACGTAACCCATCTACAAACAAGCAAGTGTTTCTACAAGGCATCCAACCATGGCATTAATGATTCATTCTTTGAATAAAACGCAATAATGGTGGGGATTGAAAGGTTGTCATGAAGAGCTAGCCAGGGTACTTGCATTGAACCAACGGGTCTTTCTATGCAGGAGTCATCCATATCATAGATGGAGCCCTTAGTTATATAAAATACCTCAACTTTGCTAGATACATTCAATCATCCAATGAACAGGTGGAGTATAAAGCACTAAAGCATAAAGAAGTTGCACAAACATAACTTCCAGATAATCTTTACATATTCATTACCTCTTACTAAAGAGTGAATGAGGAACTACTCACTTTTCATGGCCTTGGCAAAGCTAGAAAAGTGAGTGCTACTCGTCCCTCTAAGTAGAGGAGCTACTAAATGAAGTAAACTAAACAAGAGCTTATCTTCAATGAAGAATAAGTGAATCACTTTTCACCCTTCAGGGCTTTGGTAAAGCTCTAGAAAAGTGGAAGAGTTTCACTCTTCTAAGAAAGAAGGATGCTTAAGCAATGGAAGTGAAATACATGAACAATAAAAGTAAAAGAAAGGTAGTTACATTTGGAGGGTTTCCACTACAACCAAAAGATGAACTATCCCTCTTGAGACTTTGTAAATAAAAGCAAGTACAACTACAAGGGGAGTCTAAGCCTCCATCATGGTTGTCACAACATGAATGTAAAGACTTAGCATAAGTAAATAAAAGACTTCAACTATAAAGGGAGTCTAAGCCTCTATCATGGTTGATATAAAGGCAAAATGAAAGCATAAAAATGAAATGTTCAAGAACTAGATTACTAAAACACTCTTACTTTACAAGAACAAGGATTGCTCCACCTTTTCTCTACAAGAGGAAGAATGTTTTTTAAGCTCCCAACATGGAAGTATTTATAGGCAAGGAAGGGGAGGGGGGTAGGAGATAAGAGAGGATGAGTGAATAGTGTTTGCCACCCATGTGAATCAACTACTCTACAGGCAGTTTGCTAGGGGATGTTCGAACGTGATCTGGCATTTGAATGTTTTTGCTAGGGGATGTTCGAACGTGATCTGGCATTTGAATGTTAAGTCTGTATTTTCTTTAAGGATTTTCGAACGTGAGATGTCGTTCGAAAGTTGTCTGTGTCTTTGCTTTGAGGACGTTCGAACGCCAAATGGGGTCTGATTCCTTCCACTCAAGTGGCCTGTGGTCTCTGACTTGGTCACTTCCATACGTCTTGAACAACTTTGACTTTTACACTCAGCAATTTGGTCCTCAGTCACTTAAGACAACGTTCGAACGTGGAGTGTCATTCGAACGTTGTACTCAAGTACTCCTGGTTCTTCTTTCTTTACTGCAACATGCCAGGTTCCAGTGGTGTAGTCTTCTCAAGATTCCAGAGGATGTTCGAACGTAAGTTGGCATTCGAATGTGGTACACAAGTACCTCAGCATTTTCCCTTTGTTGACTGCAACATGTCATGTCTCACCTGCTGGTCTTGGCAGGATTTCAAAGGATGTTCGAACGTGGGTTGACGTTCGAACGTTCTTGCTTTATTCCAACCTTCTGCAATTTTGTTCCCTATTGTGCTGGTGTTACATTCAAGTGTGATTTTTGTTGTTCTTGAGCCTTTGTTCTCTTTAGGACCTAAAATGTCTTTACTTAAACTCCATCAAAGTACAATTAGTCCAAAATGGCATAGTAAAAATTGTTAACTTTACGAACGAATCATAAAACCTTTTGGAAGGTCGAGCAAAAACCTTTCGGAAGGTTTCCAAAAATCTGAAATTTGAAGAATGCATGGCCAAGCTTTTGGGCTATGTGTTCTTTGGTTCCAATGACACTAATGGACCTTAAATGAGATACAATGGGGTATATTGAACCTCGATGGGATTAATGATTAAAGGAACACAGGTTACACGCGTGAGTCATAATCTTGAACAAAGGAATATTATTGATGTGATGCCGGAGTGGGCAACAATCATGAGTATTTCTGTGGGTTGACAGGTGGTCAACAGTTTAACAAAGAACCCCCTATTTTAGAGGCATCACAGAGCCAGAACCACCAAAGGAAAAAGATCCTTCTTATCTTATTCTTGCTCCCTTTCCCTAAAGACTCAAAACGATACAGAAGTTGAATCACTAGTCAAAAATCTATGAGCTCTTTAAATAGGTGAAAATCAATATTCCACTTCTGGTTGCAATCAAGCAGGTCCCCTCTTATGCCAAGTTTCTGAAAGACTTGTGCACAATCAAGAGAAACCAAAATGTTCAAAAAAGAGCCTTTTTGATGGAACAAGCCAGTGCTTTGCTTCAACACAAAACACCTCCAAAATACAAGGACCCTAGGTGCCCAACCATGTCGTTCGTAATTGAAAACTTCATAATATAAAAAGCTTTGCTTAATCTTGGGCAAGTGTCAATCTACTCCCTTTCTTTGTTTACCAACAATTGGGTCTGGGTGAACTCAAACCCACTTGTGTCACACTCCAATTGGGAAATAGATCTATCAAAATTCCTAGGGGCATTGTTGAAGACGTATTTGTCCAAATGGACAATTTTGTCTTCCCTGTTGACTTCATTGTTCTAGATACTCAACCAGCAATGCATTTAGAAAACCAAATTCATGTTATCCTTGGTTCACCATTCCTAGCAACCTCCAATGCATTAATTAATTGTAGGAATGGAGTCATGAAATTGACTTTTGGGAATATGACTCTTGAGCTGAATATTTTCAATATTGCCAAACATCCTGGAGAGAACAATGAAGTAAGAGAAATAAATTTCATTGAGTCGTTGGTTCAGGAACATCTGAATAGCACATTCTGTGAAAATCCTACTGAACCTTCTCTGTCAAAATCTATCACATCTGAGACAATAGTTGTTGATCCAAACCCAAAGAATTGCCCTACTCATGCTATTGAGATATGGGCACCCAAATTCGGGGAACATTCACTAAGTGGCAAAAAGCCACTCTCATCAAGTTTCAGACCACCAAAGCTTGAATTGAAACCTCTCCTATCTGACCTCAAATATACATTCTTGGGAGAGGACAAGTCATACCCAGTGGTAATTTCATCTAAGTTCACAGATTTTCAAGAGTCTAAACTGATTGAAGTTCTTAAAAGCCATAAAGCACCATTGGGTGACCCATTACTAACTTGAAAGGTATAAGCCCGTTAATCTTCAATGATAATATATACCTTGAAGAGGATTCAAAACCCTCTCGTCAAATGCAGTGACGACTGAACCCTCACATAAAGGAAGTGGTGAGAACTGAGTTGCTCAAGCTCTTAGATGCATGTATAATCTTTCTCGTCTCCGACAGCAAATGGGTTAGTCCAACCCAAGTCGTACCCAAAAAGTCCAAGGTCACAATAGTAAAAAATGATGCCAATGAACTAGCACCAACTGGAGTCCTCACAGGAGGGCAAATGTGTATAGACTATCGAAAGCTCAACTTGGTGACTAGAAAAGACCATTTTCCTCTTCCATTTCTTGACCAGGTTCTAGAGAGAATTGCAGTCCATGAATTTTACTATTTCTTTGAGGGATATTTCGGTTACAATCAAATTGATATAGCATTAGATGATTAGGAGAAAACCACATTCACATGCCCCTTTTTGGCATTGATTCGCATTTTTTGTGATCGAATTTATATGTACACACCCAAGTATAAGTGGTCGAATTATAATTTTCTTAGTTTTAAGTCCAAGTATCGATCCCATGAAAAGTGTGTGTAATTAGGAAATAAAATTAAAATACTAAAGTTGTTTTCTTCAATGGGACAACATGTGATAGCTTGTGATGTGAGCTTAGATTGATAACTAGTCTAGTTAAACTTTTATTTGTAGATAGATTAAGACAATAATATAAAGTATCCTTCAATTCAAGGATCTCATGTGCATTATATTGGCCAAGTACTGGAAATGCTACCTTATAGCAATTAACTTCCATGTTACTGGTAAGTCAACTGGTAGGTCTAATATATATAAACCATCACATATCAACTTCTTAGGTTAGCTGGTGGTATCCATGACAATTGATTAATTGAAGCAAACTAGAAGGATAAGCCATTCATAAGGAGTACTTGAATTATTCAATTGACTTCATAATAATAAGTGCATTCATAATAAACCATAACACAACCACTTCTTAGGTTAACTTGTGGTATTAAGTCATCACACAACAACTTCTTAGGTTAGCTGGTTATAGATGTGCCAATTAACTAATTCGAGTAAACTAGAAGGACAAGTCATTCACGAGCAATACTTAAATTATGCACTTAGTACCATCTATGATAGATATACTAGTTAAACATCCTCAGCATTCCAGTGGAGGATAAACCATATCGATAGGAACACCGTAGATATTTAATCAATAGGTTCATGATGCACTAATGACGTAATTCCAGGCACAACATCGAAATTACATACATCACTGTATCACGCATGAAGAATCTAATACATATATATATATATATAACATCAACATTTCCATAAGTGAACTAATATTGTACATATGTTTACCTCTCATTGGAGGATATAAATAACTACTCACGCCCTATTGCTACAGACAAGCAAAGAGTGTGGGTAGTTTTCATTACAACTGAAATTAAAAAAAAGACTCAAAAACTTCTTTCACAAGGAACAACTAAAACACAACCACCTTTATTATCAGTTATGACCAAAAAGGTGGCGACAGTTCAACTATCTGAATAGAAAGATACAGCAAAAATATAAAAGACAGAGTATCGGGTGGAATGTATTCACATATCGAATATGTGTTGCAATTTCTCTTTCTTTTCTTCTTTTTCTCTTTGGAATTCTCTTTGGACTCCCTTGGATCCGGCCTCCTTAAAATGGAGGCTTGCATGTGTTTATATAGAGGAGGAAGCAAGTAGGAGGTGTGTAACACCCCAAAACACACCCTGGGCGGCATTACTTTCTAAAACCATTCATATCATGAGAGCACTAATATAATCCCTTAAGAAACAAGACTTCATTTGTCTTCCATGAATATTTACAACATTATCCAAAAGAATAAACCCAAGTCATGGCTATTACATCTCAAAAATTAATTAAAGAAGTGCAGCGGAATAAACAAAAGAAGCTAGACTGCACAATGTTCCAAAAGAATATCCTACTCTAGTATAAAAGAGAAGGAGGACGCTCTATGCATCCACCTCAGGATCCACACTCCCGTCCAGTGGAGTCTCCCAAGTAGCGGGCTCCTCGACCCTTACGTCCTCTTCCTTAAGTGGATAATCTGAAAAATGTTAGCGATAGGGGGGTGAGCACGAAACTCTGTAGAAAAATTCTCTCAAACCCATACAAGATTTAGAAAAGCATTTAAAATGGTCGGTCTCAATTTTAACATAACATAGTTACATAATTTGAAATAAAGCAGTGACATTTAAAAAGGATCTCAAGTTTATTTAAAAACATTACTTAAATGAATAAACAAGCACCACATACAAATAATAACCATTAATTGTCATAACCAATTCCCAACAATTCTTTCAGTAGGTGGCATACATTGTGGTAACCTCCACTCCCCTTTAGATCACCTTTGATTCTCAAGCATCCTTACCGGAAACCTCTTGAGAATGGATGAGCATCCTTACATGGAAACTCTCACCAATCACTACAATGTTTCTCAAGCATCCTTACCGGGAACCTCTTGGGAAGGGGTGAGCATCCTTACATGGAACCTCTCACTCATGTGCATCACAAACAACCCAACCAAGCATAAAATTCCAACATTTATCTCAATTTACATGCATCTATCCAAAATTCTCAAAATATATCATATAACAATTCCACAACCAACAAAGAAAATACACGAGATCACAATAACATCATTTTTCTACCCAACACAAAGCACTAAGGTTTCAAATTACATAATAAAGAAAGCATTTAAGAAGGAAATACATCCCTCTCCAAAAATTAGGGTTTTAAAACTAGAAAGGAGATTTCATGGGTATTAAACCCTACTTTGTTCAAAACATGTAATCCTTGCAAAAAAGCCTAAGAGAGGATGATTCCATAGCATATATATATATACCATTGACAGCCAAAACATACATATATAAATACTATAGCCTCAATGTAAGTGAATGAGTGAAAACCCCTACTTTGAATCCTTAGTTTGTAGGAAGAACTTGAGCTTTGATATTGAATCTACCCTTAAATCTCTAGTTTTTCTCTTCCTTTCTTTCTCTCTAATGCTCTCTAGGGTTCCAAGAGGTGTGGGGTGAGAGTGGAGTGAAAGAAATGAGGGCAAATGGGATGAAAATAGGGTTTAAAATGCCTCAGCCCCGAAATTCACTGTTTACAGCCTGTTTTGGTTTTCTCCAAAATTACGATTTTGCCATTAAGAATCTCTAATTTGATTCATATGACTACCCTAATATTTTTCGACGTTCTGGATTCATTTTTAGTTTTATTTTAACCTAAAAACATTTATTTTTATGATTTATCTCAAAACCAAAGTCAACGTACACCCGAAACACTAAAGTTTCTATTTTACCCATCCGAACCGGCTATTAATGAAGTTTTGCATTGTTTGCAAGTAAAAGGTGATAAAGGGTGCTTCTTAAAATATTTTAATACTTATTTGAACCCTAAATGTACTCATTATTCTTATATTTTGATTTAGGATGCAAATGGAGACGTTAAATACAAAACGAAGCTAATTGGATTATTTTGACATCGCTTCGTTATCTTGGCATAACTCTCTCATCCGAGCTCCGGTTGAGATGATTCAAGATGACATGAAATAATAAGAAAGTGCTCTAAAACTTTCAATTTTTGGTTTTGAGTGATATTGACTGCATCAAGGTCTAAATTGGACTTGAAGTTGCAGCCAGTGCACTGTTCAAGCTAATAGGACTGTTTTGACATCACTTCGTTATCTGAGCATAACTCTCTCATCCGAGCTTCGATTGAGATGCTTCAAGATGATATGGAATGCTAAGAAATATTTGTACAACTTTAATTTTTTGAGTTTTGAGAGATATTGACTGCATCAAGGTCCAAATCACGCTTGAAGTTGCAGTCAGTGCACTGTTCACGTGCGCTGTTTACATCCTGTTTCATCCCTTTTCCATTTCCAATCCATTCCTAAGCCAACCAAATCCATCCCAACCCTCTCCAACACATATTGCTACATCAAACCTGTGAAACCCGGGAAAAATTTTAACTTTTTCTGAAAAAAAACGGAAAATGGTAATTTGCCATTATAGTGTGAGTTAAAAAAAAAAAAACTGGTTTTTTTATAGACCTCGGATGATGAAACGGACCTCACCATTGGATTCGTCTCACGAAATCTAGTTACCCAGACAAATTTCGTCGAATTCTGAGATAGTCAGATTTTTCACGTTTTTCGAGGTGACGGGTGTTCGATGACCCCTAAAAACGAAATTTTTATAAAAATTTGAAAATTTAAAAAATATTTTAAATAAAGTTCATATAAAATATTTTGAGTTTAAATCGGTACGAAATTTAATCGTTTCGGGATGAAAACGGACCCGGACAAAGGATGACACTTGGCGCGACGAGGGCCAAGTGTTTAGAAGGTATAAAAGTGAGCAAATCAGATATTTGCTCTTCATTTTCTTCATTTGCTGCCGGCTGGATCAAACCAAAGAGCTAAGGAGAAAAAATAAAATTCTTCAAGTTTTCTTTCGCCGATTCTCGGAGTTCCGTCGGTCGGAATTCGTCGGGCCAAGAATTAAAGTCGATCTACGCGACGAGAGCTACGCGTGGGTACCAAAAACAAAGATTTTCACCGAAGATTCAAAGGGAGGATTTTGGAGAAATCTAAGCTTTGGACTTCAATCTTGTTCTTGAGGCTTCCTACAAATTCTTTACGCTTCAAGAGGTAGGGTTCCTCCTACTCGGACCTATTTCTAACCTAAGGTGTCCATAGGGTTCATGTGGGCTGTTTTGGGTATTTCTAAGATTTTTCCATTATGATTGGTGCTATGGAAATGGGTAGGATCAATTTTAGTGTGAATTGGTAGTTAGAAAGTGCTAGTTTGTGATTTCTTGAATGTTTAGATAATTGATTATATAAAAATCATATATTCTGATTTTTATTTTGTTTGAATGATCCATATAAAATCTTGGCTTGATTTTGGTATATGGAAGTATTTATGTAATCCCTTGAAAATTGGGATCATGTGGGCATGCTTTGTGTTTTATATTATGCCTTGTGAATGAAATGTAATATTAGCATGTATTATGTGTTATCATGTTGATGGAGTGTTGATATATGCTCTTGGATATATTGAACTTGAAATGGTTATGTGATTATATGCAAATGATATTAATTGTCATGGTATACAATGATATTTAAAAATTGTCATTTGGCATGCATTGCAATATGGACATGGAATTAACATCACATTCATGGGCTACATGCATGAGTGTGGGTGTAGGGTTGCATGGGGTGATCAACACCAACATTGGTTCTTGATGGTAGGCTCGGGAAAGTGGGATGGAATGTCCTACGGAGTCGCACGGTGACATGCATAAGAAAACTTGTGTCGGGTATAGCAAGTAGGGCTAGACACTCCCTCGGGTGAAAAACCCGACCACTTGGTTCATACACTTACCGGCGGTGAAATTCCAGAAAAGTGTAACGGCGTACGGAGCCGGAGGTGCGATTCCTGAATCCGATACCCCATAAAGGCACATGATTTTGATATATAAATTATTCATTTGATGGGAAACATCCAAGAATGAATTAGTTTTATGACATATGGTTGATTTCAAAATGATCTTTGGATGTGTTTCATCAAAGACGTTTGTTTTACACGTAAGTGTCGCATTGTGTTGTGGGAGTCGGTGTGGGCTCGGGATAGCATGCATGGGTGAGTTTCATCTCATTACTTGGCATGGCATCATGATTTTCCAACATTGTATTATATGTTATTGTTGGAGGGAATACTTGTTGTGAAATGTTGCATTTATACATTGCATATGCATTTTAGGTGATGAGTAGCCTCTGTAGGGATTATTCTACTGGGCATTGGCTCACCCTATACGGGAAACATTTCAGGTGTGGGTCATGCACCAATGGACGGCTCACAATCCGGGTCACATGGTTGAAGAAAAGTCGACTTGTGGCTTCCAATCCATTTTTTTTTTTGTAAAAGTAGATTTGTAATTAAATTTTGGCATGTAATGTGTAAAGGAATTGTAATAGAGTATATATGGACTGTTTTAATATAACCTTGCATATTTTGATATAAATATGATGATTGGACCCGGTGTGGTCAAGTTTTATGTATAAAATGGACCCTGTGTGGTTATGGTATTATATTGGACCTCGGATGGGTCATGTAAATGTTGATTGCACAGATTGTGTTTTGGGGTAGAGCTTCCCGTACAAAGGAGACTCTGCCCGAATTTCGTTAAATTATGGATCCTGGTAAATGGGACACAACGGTGCGATATCGAGTTATACGGTATCCACGGGCATTCCATGGGTTGATGGGAAATTAACGGACCCCATGAATTTGGGGTGTCACAGCTTGGTATCAGAGCCTAGGTTATACGATTTACCTAAGGCTTGTTGGGCATTGGGACTAGACCATTGCATGCATTGTGCATCTCATCTTATGTGCTTAAATTGTTATATGTTTTGTGCAACGTGTTATGTGAAACATGATTATTTGCTAAGTGATTATGTGAATGACATGCATGGTAAAAGACACATGAAAAAAAAAAGGAATAAATGGTATAGTTTTATGTGTAAATGTCTACTAGTAGGTGGCACACGCACTACTAGTGAAACAAGGAGGAAAATCTTCAAGTTTAAATACTTGACTTCTATCTTGGGATACTAAGTAAATGCTCTGTTTCTATTTGACATGTGTGTAGATGGAAAATAGAGGAAGGGGAAGAGGACGCGGCCGAGGCAGAGGTGGTAGGCAGAATAACAACCAACCACCACCGGCCTTTGACCAACAAGCCTTCATGGAGGCTATTGGTGCAGCGGCGGCTACCATTGCACAAGCTAGTGCTACGGCCGCTACTATTGCACAGACGGGTACAAGTGGGGGCCAAGGAGGCTCCAGTCATCTCCAGAAGTTCAAGGCACATCAACCGCCGATCTTTATGGGAGGGGCGGACCCGATGGTAGCTGATCATTGGTTCCGGCAGGTTGACAAGATCTTGAGGGCAATGGAGATCACCTCTGACGCCACCAGGATAACTCTAGCTACATTCCAGTTGGAGGGGGAATCCCAAGTATGGTGGGATTGGGTGAAAGACTCCAAGAACTTGGAGGCCATGACATGGGTAGAGTTCCAGGAACTTTTCATGGGGAAATACTTCCCGGCGACTGCGAGGCATGCAAAGGCCCGGGAGTTCCTAGATCTGAGGCAAGGAACGATGTCAGTGATGGAATACGTGGCTAAATTCACTGAGTTAGCACGTTTCGCTGACCAATATGTGGCCACAGATATGGCCAAGGTTAGAAAATTTGAGGATGGGCTGAAGTTATCCATCCGGGGTAAAATTGTTGGTCTTCTACTACAAGACTTCGACTTGATGGTCACCACAGCTTTGGCCATTGAGAGAGAGGTGGATGACGCAAGGAGCATCCGGGAGTCTGGTGCAAAAGACAAGAAGAAGGAAGGCCAATCCTCTTCTTCTAGCTCAAGGAAGAAGCAAAGGACTTCTACTCCACAAGGATTTCAGGTACAAGACCGCAGTTATCAAGGCCAAGGCCAAAGTCAATCCTCCCAAGGTGGGAGAAATCAGAGACCTTCCTACCAGGTTGGCCAGAGGACTTGCTATCATTGCCACCAACCGGGTCACATGAAGAGGGATTGTCCTCAGAGGCAGGGATCCCAGGGTCATGGGTCGTCGCAATCTCAGACTTCAGTGGGGCAACCACAGACGCAGTATGCTCCTCACTACCCTACTACGGGTCAGGGCAGCCAGTACCAGTTTCAGGGTGCAGCACAAGGCCCTACTATTTCTCGTGCAGGGACACCGCAAGCTGGCCAGATGGGCCAAGGAATGGGTCGAGGAAGAGGCCAGGGCTCACAAGCCGGGACTTCAGGGACTCCGGGGCGTGTCTACGCCATGATGCCACAGACTGGGCTGGCAGATCCGTCGGTGATACAGGGTACATTTCTACTTTCCCGCTTATGGGCTAGAGTGTTATTTGATTCTGGTGCATCTCATTCATTTATTGCTGCATCTTGTGTGGATGACTTGGGCTTAGAGGTTGAGACCTTGAAAGAGCCATTGCATGTGAGTTCTCCCCTAGGTGCTAGGGTGAGGGTTGATCAGATATGTCGGGGGTGTGAGTTGGAGATCTCAGGGATTCTACTCACTATGGACCTTCGAGTCATGGACATGTCGGAGTTCGATGTGATCCTTGGGATGGATTGGTTGGCGGCACACCGAGTCGTCATTGATTGTGATCGAAAGCGAATCACTGCTTACACACCGGATGGGGTTTGTTTCATGTTTCAAGGGGATAAGCACGATGCTTTACCCCAAGCAGTATACGACTCCAGATGGCATGGGCAGCTGATGGGTTGGCTAGCAAGCCTGACCCTTGAAGACGAGGCGAGGCAGGAGTTAAGTCTACCTCGGGTTGTGTGTGATTATGAGGATATTTTTCCGGATGAACTACCGGGATTACCTCCACATAGGGATGTGGACTTCACTATAGAGTTGCATCTCGATACATCTCCCATCTCTATGACACCACACAGGATGGCGCCTACTGAGTTGCAAGAACTCAAGGTACAATTGCAAGAATTGTTGGACAAGGGGTTTATTAGACCGAGCACTTCACCTTGGGGCGCTCCGGTTCTGTTTGCTAAGAAGAAAGATAAGACTCTTCGGTTGTGTATTGATTACCGAAAGTTGAATAGGGTCACTATCAAGAATAGGTACCCTTTGCCGAGGATTGATGACTTGTTTGATCAGCTGAGGGGGGCACGAGTCTATTCCAAGATAGATCTTAGAACCGGTTACCATCAATTGAGGGTTAGGGAGGAAGATATTCCTAAGACGGCGTTTAGAACGCGGTATGGGCATTTCGAGTTCACAGTGATGCCATTTGGATTGACCAATGCTCCAGCGGCATTCATGGACCTCATGCACAGGGTGTTCCAACCCTATTTAGATCAATTTGTTGTGGTTTTTGTTGATGACATCTTGATCTACTCCAAGTCTGAGGAGGAGCATGAGAGTCACTTGAGAATTGTTCTCCAGACATTGAGAGATTATCAGTTATATGCCAAGTTCAGCAAGTGTGAATTCTGGCTTACTGAGGTGAAATTTCTGGGACACGTGGTGTCGGCTTCGGGTGTATCCGTGGACCCGGAGAAGGTTGAGGCAGTTATGAATTGGGAGAGACCGAAGTCAGTCTTCGAGATACGTAGTTTCTTGGGATTGGCGGGGTATTACCGGCGGTTTATTGAGGATTTCTCTCGATTGGCTGCACCTATGACGAAGTTGACCCGGAAAGATGTCAAGTTTGTGTGGAATGATTCTTGTGAGAATGCATTCCAAGAGTTGAAGAAGAGGCTTACTTCAGCTCCTATTCTGATAGTTCCAGAACGAGGACAGAGGTACACGGTCTATTGTGATGCCTCGAAGGACGGGCTGGGATGTGTTTTGATGCAGTCTGGGGAGGGTAGTAGCTTATGGTTCTCGACAGCTAAAGAATCACGAGCAGAATTACCCCACACATGACATGGAGTTAGCAGCCATTGTCTTTGCCTTGAAGGCTTGGCGTCACTACCTGTATGGTGAGCAGTTTGAAGTATTTTCGGACCACAAGAGTTTGAAGTATATTTTTTACACAGCGGGACCTTAACATGAGGCAACGCCGGTGGATGGAGTATTTAGAGGACTATGACTTCACTTTGCATTACCATCCTGGTAAGGCAAACGTGGTGGCTGATGCACTTAGCCGAAGGTCACAGAGAGTTTTAGCTAGTGTAGCTTCCCGGGAGTGGCAGATGCTCGAGACTGTGGACAGTTCGGGCTATGTTTATATGGGTCAGGCTCAGGGTACTTTGGGGAGTTTGGTGACTATACCGTCTCTGCTGAGCAGGGTGATTGAGTCCCAGAGTCAAGACACGGAGCTATTGTTCATCCGGATCGTGTACAGGCAGGTATGGGTGACGAGGGCTGGGCTACTCACTCAGATGGTAGTCTTCGATATCGAGGAAGGGTTGTGGTTCCTCATTGGCAGATCTGAGGGAGGAGATCCTTAGGGAGTTTCATTGCTCCCGTTTTGCAGTTCATCCAGGGGGCAAAAATGTATCATGATCTTCGTCGCCAGTATTACTGGAGTGGAATGAAAGGCAGGTTGGCGATTTTGTCAGTCGATGTCTCACGTGTCAGCAGGTTAAGGCTGAACACCAGAGACCAGCGGGATTACTCCAGCCTTTGGAGGTAGCTGAGTGGAAGTGGGAGCATATCACGATGGATTTTGTGACCCATTTGCCACGGACATCGCGGGGTCATGACGCGGTGTGGGTGATAGTGGACCGGCTTACTAAGTCGGCACACTTTTTGGCTGTGCGGATGACCTTCACATTGGAGGAATTCTGCAGGTTTATATACGGGAGATTGTCCGGCTGCATGGAGTACCTGTATCTATTGTATCGGACCGGGATCCCAGGTTTACGGCTCATTTTTGGGAGAGTTTCCAACGAGCCATGGGGACACAATTAATGATGAGCACTGCTTTTCATCCCCAGACAGACGGTCAGTCTGAGAGGACTATCCAGATTTTAGAGGACATGCTACGGGCATGCGTCCTAGATCTTAAGGGTAGCTGGGAAGATCACTTATCCTTGGTGAGTTTGCATACAATAACAGTTACCAGGCGAGCATAGAGATGGCACTTATGAGGCAGAGGCACTATATGGGAGGCCATGTCGTTTCTCCGGTTTGTTGGACGGAGGTAGGAGAAGAGGTCTTCTACGGGTCCGGAATTGATCAGAGACACCTCGGAGAAGGTGGACTTGATTCGGAAGCGTCTTCTCACGGCTCAAAGCCGCAAAAGAGTTATGCTGATAGACGGCGGCGACCTCTAGAGTTTGAGGTGGGAGATCATGTCTTCTTGAAGGTTATGCCTAAGAGAGGAGTGGTCCGTTTGGTAAGCGGGGGAAGCTGTCACCGAGATACATCGGACCCTTCGAGGTACTTGAGAGAGTGGGTACAGTTGCTTATCGGTTGGCTTACCGCCAAATCTATCGAGTGTTCATGCAGTATTCCATGTCTCTATGCTTCGGAAGTACCCCCACATCCGACTCATGTGGTGGATTGGGGAGAGCTTGTTGTTTGATGCTGATGTGGACTTTCGAGGAGGGACCGGTGCGCATCATCATGGATAGCGGGAACAGTTTTTGCGAGGCAAAACCGTGCGGCTAGTGAAGGTGCTGTGGCAGCATCGAGGAGTAGAGGAGGCAACATGGGAGCGCGAGGACACTGTCCGTATTAGTTATCCTTTCTTGTTCGAGGATGGAGGTATATTCTTCTGGTCATTTACCATTAATTGACTTTTGCATATGCATGTGATTGTATGTGCATGTGTATGTGAATTTCGGGGACGAAATTCTTTTAAGGGAGAAAGAATGTGAAACCCGGGAAAAATTTTAACTTTTTCTGAAAAAAAAAAAACGGAAAATGGTAATTTGCCATTATAGTGGCGTTTAAAAAAAAAAAAAACTGGTATTTTTATAGACCTCGGATGATGAAACGGACCTCACCATTGGATTCGTCCACACGAAATCTAGTTACCCAGACAATTTCGGTCGAATTCTGAGATAGTCCAGATTTTTCCACGTTTTTCGAGGTGACGGGTGTTCGATGACCCCTAAAAACGAAATTTTGTATAAAAATTTGAAATTTAAACATTTTTAAATAAAGTTCATATAAAATATTTGAGTTTAAATCGGTA
>CAUOFW020005768.1:0-26109 GCA_963454935.2 Ilex paraguariensis
AGTAAAATTTAATGCGATCTCATCCGTTGAATATCAAAAGTCATTTTATTTATCTTTTGAGATTTGCATTTAAGTTACTTTATATATAAATATTTTTTGGTCTTTCCTAATTATTAGACTTCTAAAATATTTTGAGTTTCTTCATATATATATATATATATATATACTAGAAATAACCCGTGCCTGAAGTCACAATGTAACTTATTAAATTGAACTTTGAATTTGAACGTGATATGCAATATGCTACATTGGCTCAGGGCCGAACCGTCGATGTGCTAGCAAAAATTTTTGCGATTAAAAAAACATATAACAACAAACTATTAAAAATGAGATAACTTTTGAGATGACCTATAATCAATACTAAAATATATTGCCCCTAATGTATAATAATTTACACTGACACACCTAACAGATTCACATATTGGTGACATGAGTCAATAATCCAAATAAAAAAAATATTGGATAAGAAATAAAGTAGAAATTAGACACCAGCTACAAAGTGGAAACTACACGGATTTCATCAGTTTTGCTAACCATAAATCGGTGAGAAAGAAACAATCCTTCTTCCAATACACCAAAGATATTAGCAAAGACCCTAAAGCTATACTTGGGAGTAAATGATAGGGCCACCTTGAGACTCGAATAACTATTCATTTTTGGGTGAACCCTAGCATTGCCATCTGCAACACCAACAATTAACTGAAAAAATCATGAAAAAATTTACAGAAAAGTTTCTGCAAAAGTCATGTTTTCTTGCTTCTTGCTATGTCTATCACACACACACACAGAGTGAGAGAGAGAGAGAGAGAGAGACCCTGAAGCTGATGCCAGGCACATACTTCAACCAAACAGGAAATCCCCTAGAATAAAAACATTCAACAATAGAAATTAAAGAGAGAAAAATTCCCCTTCTCAAATCAGGCTCCAAAATTCCACTCGGCACAAATAAAAGGCCCAATGCGAAGATTCACATATAGTCCTGCTTTCTGAACAATCTTTATGAACTGAACCAAGACATATCTTCCCTCGAAGTTATACTAAAAACCCATAAAGTAAGACACATCTATATAATACAGAAAGATAATCAAAAAGAACAACGATGGAATGCAATAACACAGAAAAACAGAGTATTGGTAAAGAAAAAGAAGAGAAAGCAGACTACATTGCCAGGTGAAGGCTCATGAACATTCCAGAACACGTAGGTGTCAATAACATCTAAGCCTCCCACATCTGCATTGTGGGAGGCTTACCGAAGAAAATAACATTTTCTCAAGAAAGTGCAAGAAAGAGAAAGAAAAATTTGTTACTTCAGGTGTGCTTCTTGGTAATGTATGAGACCAGAGAATAAAATTCTTCTCTACCCATTGATGATGAGCGCCTTCCTGTCATAAGTGACACTGCATTGTGTGAGCTGAATACCCAAATTCAAGAACATGCAGAAGATAACTATGCGTGCAGGATGTTGCACAATATAAAAAACGAGAACAAATCTCTCTCTTGGTGAACTCGAGTGAGTCAGTTGAGTGGTTAACCACGCTGCTTGGGACAGCCTGTGAGGTCCGGTGGTAACTTGGAAGGGCAACGAGAGACCCTCGTGAATTGAAGGAATGATCCAGTAAGGCTGGGGAAAGGTTCCTGGAACAAAGGAGAACAAGTTAGAAGGGCGCCGGAGTGTTTTCCGGCTTATCCCCTCCGACGATCAAGTCAGTTTTTGAAAGGGAGAGGAAGAAGAAAACACTGAGTATATTTCGTAGTAAAGAGTTTCTCGTTGCATACCGTTTTGCCTTTTATGAGGAGTATTTATACCTCAAAATCTCATTATTGCTGTCAGTATTGTCAGTAAATGATCATTAGGTACAGACAGTGTGCGCACTGATTCTGATGAGGAATGTCTTCCTTTCTTTAACTGCTCGGAGTGCCGAGCAATCAATGCTGTGTCATCGGGCTGCCGACTGTCTAATGATCTCCACTCGGGGAGGATGCAATAAATGCCCAGCCTTAGAAACATTTATTGTCTTTCAATTCCGAGCCTTACCGCATTGAATGCGGTCTCATCAAGGGAATGGTGTAATTAAATGTTTGCTTTCACAAGTCGCGTGTCAGTAAGGGCATGCGGTCTTTCTGTCTCTGATGTGACACAATTTGCCACGCGTCCATCCCTTATTGGTTGTGGACCCTGCCTTCCTGTTCCTTCTGACACCAATTGTGTAAGACGAGACCATGATAGCTAACCTAGACTAGCCTAGGCTAATGACCTGTACATCAATAGCTTATACTGGAGCAGAGAAAAAGGCATCTTGGACGGGGGTACATCTCGGTACCGAGGATAGGTACATCTCGAGTCGAGGGAAGTTGTACATGACGACCGAGGTACCATATCAGACCGAGGGATAGGTGTCGGTTCGTAAAACGTACTCGACATGTGTCAAATACCTCGGGGCGAGGGAGTTTGTAAGTCAATGGTACGTGATCTCAATTAACAGGATTTTTAGTGACGCCGAGGACACGTGTTTTCATCTTGGAG
Source organism: Ilex paraguariensis (assembly GCA_963454935.2). Classification (NCBI taxonomy): domain Eukaryota; kingdom Viridiplantae; phylum Streptophyta; class Magnoliopsida; order Aquifoliales; family Aquifoliaceae; genus Ilex; species Ilex paraguariensis. The sequence continues at coordinate 2,525 of CAUOFW020005768.1, forward strand.
TATTTCAGAAAAAGTCCCATCAACTGCCCCCCAGTCTTTGATCTTCTGACACCGAGGACACGCATCGTAAGGAGACGAAGGGTTTCCCAACAACCTCAACCGCTTCATCATTGCCTCTAGCCACTTTCCCTTGCTTAGGGAGTCGTGCGCATTAAATGCACCCTTTCGTGTTTCGCGCCCAATGATGAGACCAATACTATATAAATGGGCTTCTGGTGGTGCTCGTGCTCACGAATAAGTACCCCGCTTACCGCAAATTCAGACACGGCCAAGTACAAGAAGAACATTTCCCCCTGGATGGGGACGGATAAGGTCGGGAGAGTCCTTAGGTATTCCTTGATTCCAGCCAGGGCGTCTTCGCACCCCTGGCTCCATATTTCCTTCCCAGCACTCTTGATTGCTCCGAAAAAGGGTTTGCATTTGTCTGAGGAGCGTGAGACGAAACGGTTAAGTGCTGCTAGCATCCCCGTGAGTTTCTAGACTTCTCGGACAGTTCGGGGGCTCCGGATGTCCAAGATCGCTTGAATCTGATTCGGGTTAGCTTCGATTCCTCGTTGGCTGACCAGATATTCGAGAAATTTACCCGATTCCACTCTGAAAACGCACTTTACCGCGTTCAGCTTCAGCCCGTACTCCCTGAGGGTGGAGAAGGTATCGGCCAAATCTGCCAGATGATCACGACTTCGTTTGCTCTTTACTAGCATATCGTCAATGTAGACCTCCATAGTGTTGTCGATCTGCTTTTTGAACATCCGGTTCATCAGTCTTTGGTACGTCGCCCCAGCGTTCTTTAGTCCAAACAGCATCACTTTGTAACAGTAAACTCCTTTCGGAGTGATAAACGCCGTTTTTTTCCTGATCTGGGGGATGGAGAGGGATCTGGTGATATCCCGATCGGGCATCCAAGAAGTCCATGCGTTCATATCCGGCAGTGGCATCCACTAGCTGGTCCACCTTTTGTAGGGGGTAGTCATCCTTGGGACATGTCTTGTTTAGATCTGTGAAGTCCACGCAGACACGCCATTTTCCCCCTTTTTCTTCGTGCAAACCGTATTAGATAGTCATTCTGGGAACTGTATCTCCCGAATGGCATTGGCCTTCAGGAGTTTGTCGATTTCTTCGTTGACGCACGCAGGCGTGATGCAGGGCCATGCGTCATGGCTTTTGTTTGACTGGCTTGTGCGTTGGGTCAACATGCAGCTTGTGCGTGATTATCTCGGGGTCTACCCCCATCATCTCCATTGCGTTCCAAGCGAACACGTCTGCATTTCCCCTTAGGAACTCAATCATCTCCTCTTGTTCGGCTGTGGGCATTGCAGTTCCAACTAAGAAATATCTTTCTTCTTCTCCCTCCATCAAGGGTACCTTCCGGAGGTCCTCTACCGACCGCTCAGTTGGGTCTATCCGGGGGTCATCCATTCCTGGACGCCCGGACTGTGATTGCTATTTTTCCATGATCTCTTTCGGTGTTCGTCCATTTTCTTGGGTGAACGCCCCGCTCTAACGGCTGAATAAAAACAATTTTTTGTGGACGCTTGGTCCCCCCGAATCTCCATGATACCTTCTGGCGTGACAAATTTTAGTTTCTGGTGGTAGGTGGAGTGCACCGCTCCCAATGCATGCGGCCATGTTCGCCCCTTGATCACGTTGTAGGGAGAGTCCGTATCAATTACGACAAAATCGGTGTTGATGACGAAGGGACCGGTGACAACTGGCAATGTGATTTTGCTTATGGGTAGGGCGAACGAGCCGTTGAATCAAATGAGAGGTGTTCTGACCTTGGTCAGGTCCTTGAGGCCAAGACCCATCTGATTTAAAGTCTCGGAGTACATCACTTTCGAGGAACTTCCAGAGTCTATCAACACCCTTTTGACGTCGAATTTTCCTATCTTCTGGGTCAAGACAAGGGCGTCGTTATGAGGAGTCACTACGCCTGTCAAGTCCGCGTCCGAGAAAGTGATGCTTGGCTCACCAGTCCTGGCCCTTTTACTGGGTGGCCCTCCATCATCCTCGGCCACTTTCCTTGTAAAAACTACCCTCTTGAGGTCGGACTCGAGTTCCTTGGACGTGGGGCGATCCAGGGGACATACATGGATGACATCTACCTAGTGGGTACCTCCTCCATAGGAAGTGTTCACTTATATGGCAGGGGGGAAGACGACTCTCTTCCGATGTGGGATTGCCTTAGAAAAGGGTCCTATTGGCGAAGAGAGGTAAAGACTACTGTATTACCTTAGGAAAGGGTGCAGGCCAGTCAAAATCCTTTCGGAGGGAGGGAATCCTGTCCACCAAAAGGCGCCTTTCTGTAAGGGGTAGAACCCTCTACTAAGAATTTCGGCTTGACATAGGTTAACCCACGCGGGCGACCCCCCAGTAGCCTTTACCTCTCTTCGCCAATAGGATCCTTTCCTAAGGCAATATCACATCGGAAGAGAGTCGTCTCCCCCCCTGCCATATAAGTGAACATTTCCTATGGAGGAGGTACCCACTAACGACCTGATCCTAGTGGGTACCTCCTCCATAGGAAGTGTTCACTTATATGGCAGGGGGGAGACGACTCTCTTCCGATGTGGGATTGCCTTAGGAAAGGGTCCTATTGGCGAAGAGAGGTAAAGGCTACTGGGGGGTCGTCCGCGTGGGTTAACCCAGGTCAAGCCGAAATCCTTAGTAGAGGGTTCTACCCTTACAATAACCCACTTGGAAGCCGAGCTAGCTTCCATATTTGTCACGAATCTATTACCAATATATCCCATTTATCAAACTTATTTATCGATCTAATATCGTTTTCAACTTATTTACCAAACTACCACTGTTTTAAAAGCAGATTTGACAAATCCGACTTAATGGGAAAAACAAATTTGACAAATCCGACTTCATTTAGAAAGCGAATTTGAAAAATTCGACTTCAATTGAAAAGCGAATTTGATAAATCCAACTTTATAGGAAAAGGGGACATACCAAATCCGTTTTTATATGAAAAGCAGACTTACCAAGGTGCAAGCCTTTATATGTATAATTGTGTTAATCGTCAAAAAGAGTATTTGACTATTTATTGAATACGTTTGGTTTCTCTGATTCTATATTCTTTGTGAATAAATTACTCACCTTTATTAGTCGTTAAAAATCCACTAATAGATTCTATCTAAATTTATTAGTTATAATCTGTGCCTGAAAGTACGATAAAATATAAAATTCGAGCATTTAAAAAATCGATCTCACTATATTAAATTTTTTCAAAATATATTAATTACAAATTAATCAAATATTAAATAATTAAATATACGATAAAAAGAGTGATTTATTTTTTAGGGAGAAAATATATAAAATCAAGAATTTCGGGTGGTATCCTAGTAAGAAAATTAGATAAAATATTAAAAATTACTAGTTGAGACAAAAAACGAATTTAGTATGTCTGTTTTCTAAATGAAGTCAGATTTGGTATGTTCACTTTTCCCATAAAGTTGGATTTGTCAAATTCGCTTTTAAAACAACGATAGTTTGGTAAATAAGTTTAAAATGGTAGTAGAATAGTAAATAAGTTTGATAAATGAGATAGATTAGTAATAGATTCTATTTGTCACCCTCTCTCTATCTCCCAACAAGAGAGAGAGAGAGGGAGAGAGAATTCTCTGTGGAAGGAAGGTGGAAAAAACAAATTTTTATGCAACCTTGCAAAAACAGAGCACTGGCATGAGAGAGAGAGAGGCGTCGATGAAACAAAAATTAAAATATGAGTGAAGAAGGATGGGATGGAGAGGTGTCTGGCCTCTATGAGTGTGCAGAGAGAGAGAGAGAGAGAAAAGGCATGGGAGGGTGTAGGGTGTCAGACGTCGGTGTCTATGCAGAGTAACGTGTGTGTGTGATAAGATGATTTTGGGAGAGAAAAATATATATAAGATTCTATTACCACGGGGATCAAACTTTTTCAGCAAAATTATCAAACAAGTTTTTTTTCCATTCACTTTAGAGTTAAAAGTTGGTCTGTTATAGTCATTTATTTGAAGTCATATGGTCTTATGCTCTTCTTTGACAAACTCAATGAAATCGAAGTTAGAGTTTTTGACATAATTGAGGTTAGTATATTAATTCCTCTGTTTTAGTTTATTAATTTATATATTTATGTTAATTCCTATGTTATGTGACACTTAATTTTTCTTAATTTAATGTCAAATAACTTTCTAAGAGATTGGTGTGGCAAGTCAAGTATTCGGCATAATAATTGAGGTTAATTTATTAATTCTTATATTTTAGTTTATTAAATTAGTGTGACAGGTTGAGTATTCGGCATAATTGAGGTTAGTTTATTAATTCCTATGTTTACGTTAAATTTTCTATGTTAGTGGTTCTTTGTTTTATTACAACTTCTCGTGAATCCAATTTTTCATTACTCATATAGCTAATATTTTGAATATTTGTTCAAATCTCCTATAATATTGGCCTAATTATTCTTAATTTTTGAATTGATGGTAAATTTCAACATTTATTGAGACCAACAATCAATCCAATAATAAATAAATTAAATCTAATATTTTTTGGGTATTTTTATACGTACCATTTTTGTGAATATTTTTATCATTTATTGACTGAAATTTATTAAATTTTGAGATTAAAAGATTAAATGTTTTTTTTTTGTATTTAATTATTCACTTACCTTTATTAAAAAAAAATCAATTTTATTACTCATCAACTTTGTATTTCAAATAAATTTAATAAAAAATTAATGAATTAAATTCTTTTTACGTGCAATGCACGTGTACATTTTTAGTAACTTCAAAAGTGTTTACTTAATTTCTTACCCGACTTTTTATCCGATTAATTTGGCATAAAGTTGGGTAAGAATACCTCACTTGATCGGATAGGATAGACCAAAAAAAAATTTTTCACAAAATATTAGATAAAAAGACAAAAGATTATATTTTTTATTCAAAAATAGGGTGAACACCCCCAAATGTGCGATCACCACACAGAGATGCAGAGCAAAAGGGATGTAAACGAGGAGAAAAGGTTAAAAAAGAGGGGTGTAAACGTGAGATATACCAGTGATAGGGGTGTAAAAATAGAAAATTTTGAGTGGGAATTTTTTTTGCCAAAAACAATGTCATCTATCGGATCAAATTGAAGAAAATTTAGTAAAAATTATTTTTTATGTCTTCGAAAGATTTGAAATCCTTTATATTATTATTTAAATTTAGTTGGTTTATCCATCTGATTAATGCTTTTAATTAGTTTGCAAATGTTACTTAGTCCAATAGTAGATACTATGTGGGAGAACTGCGAATTGTGGACTCTTGCACCTGTTAGATTGATTCCCCTCTCTAGAGAAGGTGTGAAGGGCATTCTGATATCTTAAAATTGCTTACAATTTTAGATGTTATAATTCAGTATTAATCAAGCGGTTACGTTCAACCACCTCATCATTTGAATTGTGAGGTGCTTGTAAAGTGCGTGATTGAATCTTGATCATCCGATTCTTGTAGAATCATTGTGATGAATTGCATTTTTCCATTAAAGTTCTACCTAACTTCTCATACTCCGAATCTTTAGGAAACTTCTTTGCAACATCCAGCAGATATTTCTTGAATTGTCTATTTACGAGAGAGAGAGAGAGAGAGAGGGGGGGGGGGGGGGGGTGCCGAAGGTAGCGGACAAGGGCTGGAAATTGGAACAGATCTCTTTCCTCCACTCATTGAGTCAAACTGAAAATCTGGTCGGCCTACCGTTAATTCATATGACAACACTTTGCTTTCTACGGTGTTTATCTCATGTCATATTCATTTCACCCACGTGGACATCCTAAACGCCGTCAATTAGTACATATGTCATATTCATTTCACCCACGCGGACATCCTAAATGCCGTCAATTAGTCCTCATGTATGATATTTTTTTCATGCTACCTCTCCTATTTAAACCCCTCATCCTGGTTTCTTTCCTCAACCCATCTTTCATCTCAGTTTGTCTGAAACCTCTGAGGAGTAGACAAATATTTAGAAGTCTCATGTTGAACCTCTCTTTCTCAACGACCCTGGGGAGAGAGAGTTCCGATCCATTGCTATCTCGCTTCTATCAATCAAGGTCTTGTGTGCGTGTCCAGTGTTCTTTCATTTCGAGGCCAATGGCGAAGGAAATAATGCGAATGAAGCCGTGGATTGAAGTTGCACCATCCCCTCTTGTTTTCCCACATAGACCTTCTAGTTCTCCTAAACTCGAGACGATTAGAGAAGAGAGAGCTGAAGGCAACAACGAAGATGGCGAGTAGTGATGTTAGTTTCTTTCAGTTCCATTGCAGAGTTTTGTTTCAGCATATTGTCAATGTAGACATAGCCTACCTTAATATCATGTAAAAATATATAGAGAAGTATTTGCAGGCTGAATTGTAGTGCGTTGTAACTTGATATAATGTGTAAATAGTGCAGTTTGATTGGAGAATTCTCTCTCTCTCTCTCTCTCTCTCTCTCATTCATTTAGGTTTGAAGCATCAAAGTAATCTTCCATCAGATACGAGTTGATTTTCTACCATTATCATCATTTAAGTTTGAAGCATGGGGAATATACCTCTATTTTTAGTCATTTCTATTAGTCTTTTTCAATTGACCACCTATTTTGAAGTTTTTGATTCTGCCATTGTAGATCTTTCAAACCCTGGTAAGGTCGTTCACTTTGCATCAAATTAAATTAGTATTTTAAAATTTGACTCAACCCGATTAGTTGACCTGGTGAATCGGTATTTTAACTAAACCGGTTTTTAAATTAGCTTGTTTAAGTAATTCACCTGCCCAAAAACCGCTCAAACCGGACCAAACCGGATGAATTATATGACCGGCCGATTTTTACTAATTAAAACAAACTTAATTAAAACTGTGGAAATGCGATGATTAAAAGGCACTATTCAGTTTGGGGATTTCACATGCATTATATTGGCTAAGTTATGAAAATGTCACCTTACAATAATTAACTCTCATTTTACTAGAAAGCCTACCGATAGGTATGATGTGTATTAAATCATATCTAGCAACTGATTAGGTTAGTCGGCATATGTATTTCTATGCAACAATCAAATCACCCGAGTAAAATAGAAGGCAAACCATTTAAGAGGAATATTTGAATTACTCAATCGACATCTCTGCACCATGCAACAGTTAAACAACTATAATAAACCAGAAGACAAGTCATTCAGAAAGAATACTACAATTATTATGACGAGATTCCAGTTTATGCATTGAATGAAAAGCATTGTTCGAACCACTACTTTTATAGGAGTGCAACTTAGGAGTTGGTCGAGTTGAGAGATTAACCCGAACTCAATCCTAGATATATATTTCTCAATCCTAATATTAACTCAACATCAGCCCAAAGTACTTCATCCGAGTACTGCCCAACCTTAATTCGGGCAGACTTGTGTTGAATTCGGATGACGTAATTTGGGCAAATTTTGGGTTAAAATTCGAGTTGAGTTTAAGTTACGTAATTTGAACTAATTTCAAGTTAGAATTAGAGTTAGGTTCACTCAAGCCCAAAATTAACCTTTGTTCTAAACCTGGTACATACTGTATAGTATCTACTTAAAGTAACAATCAACAACTTCAATCAAATATTTAACATAAAGATCATAATATTTAAAGCATAAAAATCAATGTTTAACATAAATTCATAATAACCAAATATTTAATATAAAACTAAATCAAAAGACTGATCTCTAATGTTTTATATTGTAGGTTATATTTCTATATTGATTTATATATTTATTTTTAAATATATTCAAGTTGAGCCCAATTTATATATTCTGATTGAATTCGATAACCTAAGACTTTAACTTAGGTACTGTCTAAATTTAATTCGAGTTGATATTTTTCTACCTAGACCTAATTCAGGAACCCTGTTTTTTTCTAAATTGGGTAATGTTGAATTTGAGTTGATCCGTCCAAATTACACCCCTATGCGTTTTATCTTTAAACTTTTACTTAAAAAATATTAAAATTCAACTCACAATCCACTTGGTACGTGGATGACGCCTCATGCATTATAAGGCTTCTACTCCTCTTATGTTGTTGATGTCTTTCGATGTGCGATTGCTTGTATCATGTATACTTTTTGGTTATTCTTGCCTCGATTCTTTTTGATTTTTTTAATACCTTGTGATATACTTTTTAGCTATGTTTTATATTATTACAAATTATTTATTTTATTAATTATATGACTAGTTTGACCGGTTGATCTCAGTAACTCATTGGCCCAATTCTTTATCAAGTTAATGTGTGGACCAAATTCCTTTTGAGTTTCGATGAAGATGGATTTAAGTTTTGATTCCCTTTTTGAGTCCGAAGCCCTCTTTGGACTCACCTAAGACAATTCAAGTGCCTCGTCAATATGACATTCACTGAATCCGAGCTGGGCCAAAGCCCAACTTCTTGGAAGCCCAGAATAATTCATCTCAATATAGATGTTAGTTTGACACAAACAAGCTTGATACATACTAAAATCAGCTCAGGAAGTGGGAGCCCAAATTATTCGATAACCGAGTAAGTAAATTTTGAGCACCGTCAACTTTCATTCTTCCCAACATTATTATTATTATTTTGTGAACGGGATAGAAGATCTTTCATCTCCTTTCATCTTAAGCCAGCTGTCAACGTTTTCTATGGTTTTCTGTTTGCATTTTGGCCACCTACCTAGACTTGCCAATTACACTCAATTGGCAACTTATGTAGTCACAGCAATAACTCTATATCCAAAAAGACTATACAATATTAAAAATTAAATAAATTTTGGAATATTTATATTTTAAATAATAATTTAAAATAAAAATTAAAAAGAAATAGATGTAAATTGATAAAATTATTTTACATTAAAAGGTATGTTGATTGAGTTGTTTGGTATTAGGGTCATATAAAGAAGTTCATATTTTTTGACCCAAAAAAAATAAGTTTAGGATGAATTTTGTACTATTGTATCAAAGTAGATAAAAATTATTTCAATTTTAATTGTTATTATATTTTTATAAGTTAAGAATTTAACTTTCTAATTATAATTTTAGATTCACTTGGTAATTTCTTGGTGGTAAACAACACCCGATTCTCCCATACCTCCAAAAAATAGGCCATTGCAATGTAAACTCGATTTTAAAGATGTTCAAATTTTTAATTGGCCGTAACTTTTTACCCTACCCGACCCTACTCTATCCTACTGAACGGTTAACCGTAAAAAACGAGTAGAAATGCAGAAGAATTTTTGGTCTTTCGATTAAATCGGGTAGGAATGTAGAATACCCATCAATTTTCATATTTTTATCTTACCCTACCCGCAAAAAATATATTTAACTTTTTTATATTTTTTTTAGTAATTATAAGAGTATTTGTGTGGTATAATTTATATTATAATATTATCGTTGTTGTGGATGTTTGAGTTGCTAAAATATTGACTTGTTTTTTGTGTAGATTACATGATTTGTAGTGAACTAGTGATTTATTAAAACAGTTATGATTTTAATGTATTTCATATAGTTTAAACTTAAAATAATTGTTATTGTATTTGTGTAATAATTATGATGGATTGATGTTCATGATTTCTTGTGTTTTATTATAATTGTTGTTGTGGTTGTTTTAGATTTTTGTGTTATTGATTTATTGTGTTGTTAAATTGATGTATGTTATTTAATTAAATTGTTAAAATGATCCAAAAATTAATAGCTACAAAAGTGTTTACCCGATTTCCTACCTGATTAATCAAGTAGGAAGTCGGGTAGTAATACCACACCTGATCGGATAGGACAGGGCAGGGTAAGAAAAAATTCTTCTGTAAAGTATCGGGTAGAAAGACGAAAGTCTAAATTTTTTACCCGTAAAATAGGGTGAACACCCATACTCGACGTAGCCATCCAATTATGGTTGCTTGTGGGCTTGCTAGCTTCTTCGAATTTGGCCATTTGAAGTGGTCTGCACAAACATTGATCTGTTCTTTGTTGGTGAAAACACATGGGGGAAATATATTTTTGACCTCTAAACTTTGCACATTGTGTCAACTTGGTCCATAATTTTTTAATTGTATTAATTTGATCCTTCAAAATTTTAATTTACGTCACTTTGATCCATCATGTATATCTCACGTGATTACACTTGAGTAGGTATATTAATTGAACCGAACTTTACGAATTTAAGCCCAATCCTGATGACCTATCGAAAGATTTCACTTATACAAATTTAAATTCTAAATTTGTCTCTATTGTCTTCATAATATACTCATTAATAGTATGATGATTATTTGTTATGTTTATTCTCGTAGTAAAAGAAATAGAAAGGAAGGTTTCCGCCCACGCGGGGGGGGGGGGAGTGGTTGCTTGCTAGTCTTTGTCACCATCCTTTAAGACATTATTGCTTTGGCCACAAGGGCATAGTAAAGCTGAAATTAATGCCCTCCTCCCACCATGCTTTCTTTCTTATCCTTCTTCCAGAAAAGATAGTGACCCCTCTCTCTCTCTCTCTCTCTCTCTCTCACGCGCGCGCCCACACACACATATTTGCCAATTTCAATAGGCCTTCAGTGGGTCACAAGATTTAGCCGCACCACTTCTTTGCCACAAGAATTGTCAATATACGATGAAAGAAAAGGACAAAAAAAAAATTGATACCATGGGTAGAGACTGGAGAGTGTAACCCGTCTGGCTAATCTACAAGAACGTAAGCCTAGGCAAACAGCCCACGTGTCAGCCTAGTGGCCCATGGGATGGCCCGCAAGGAACCTGGTTGGTCAACAAATAGGGTCATAGAATGTGATGTTTGGACTATTGACTGGATCAAGGCCCGCAGTGCAACTACAGCCTGGATAATCCACCCGAAATATCTTTTTTTTTTTTTTTTTAAGAAACGAAAATTGTAGCTGTTGATCCTTGAGCAGATGTATCCAACGGCTAAGATTTTTTGACTGATGGAAAGGCTGTGATTCTTTGAGCGGGTTGACCCTGCCCCACCCAGACCAGTCATATTGGCATTGGCCCATTGGCCCGGGCTTGCAACCTAATTACTAGACCTGTCACCAGATTTGAGTCCATCCTAATTCGAATCCAATTAAAATATTTGTTATCGAATTTAATCCATTTACCCAACAAATAAAAATATTACTCCCTCTATTCCTAAATATCTTTTGTTTTACACAATTTTTTTATTCCATAATATCTATCGTTTTATGAATTCAAAGCATAATTAATATTTTTCTTCTAAATTTACCTTTATCTCTGTTTTCTAATAAGTGCTTAATAAATTAAGTGTAGGCTAAGTATCTTTCATATTCATTTTTTTCTCAATACGTATTGAATAAGGGTATTTTAGTCTTGTACAATTATTTTTTACTCATACTAAAGCTATTTAATAGCTTTCTTAATCCCTGTGCAAAAACCTTAAACGACAGATATTTAGGAACGGAGGAAGTAATTCATATTTGAATCCCTTTTTATAGTCAAATATCCAATCCGATTACCTGAGCCAAGTTGGGGACCTAATGATTGTGATCATTAAATTGTCAATGGATCCCAGTATTAAGTATCACTGGATCCCAACACTATCAATTCAATGGTCGTAATGCATTAGATCTCCAAATTATGTTTCAATAGCATTAGTCTAAAAGAAAGAACAATGCTATTTGGACACAATTTGATAACCTAATTTGGGGATTTAATGATTGTGACTATTAGATTGTCAATAAATCTCACATTAAAGTATCACTGGAGCCCAATACTATCAACCCAATGATCGTAATGCATTAAGTCTCCAAATTATGTCCCAATCAATGTTATTTATGGCATAAGGCAAACTGAAGCGACCAAGACTCCAAAAGTCTAGGCAAGAAATGCGAAGCGAAACGCTTTACCAAAACGAAACAAACAGTTAAAAAAAACAAGTAAATATTTTATAAACATCTAAATTCTAATTTTATAAATACTAAATATTTAAATGCAAGCAAAACCATAAACATTTAAATCCAAACAAACACTAATAATATGTCACGTCCTAATTTTTTTTTCTCCTTTAAAAAAAAACCCGGACGTGATTAAGAAATAAAATCATACCAAACTTACAATAACCTTTTTTATATTATTTTATTTTGCGTAAGAGTACATAATCCTCACATGATCATTTCAAATATTTTTGATACAACATAAAGAGAAATAATAATAGCAGACTCTATTTATCATCATTTCAGCCTATCCTCCAGTTCGACTTCATATATCTAAAAAATGTTAAATAGGGATGAGCTCATCAACTCAGTAGGATAACGTTTATCAATGACTATCAATGTTTTAAAACAATGCATAATATAATTAAACCGCGAATAAATGCAGGAATAGGGCAAAGTAATGAATCAAATAAATAAATAAATTTCAACATATATCGATCATATCAATCTGTCAATTTTCTGATCCACGCATGAACCTCCTCCGGAGAAAACTTTGGGGTCTTGCACCCTAGGGAACCCAATGCCATTCTTATTTTTCTGGAAACACCAATACTGAAAATTATGTAGTGCCACACAGACTACCACGACAACCGATATTACTAACCGGTGAACCCAAGAACTAGTAGGAATCCTGTGAATTCTCGCAAGAATCACCTATCTACTAACTCTTTGCCCTCGATTATGTGCATTCATAGTAATTTTATCAAAATCACAAAATAAAGTATATCGTAGTCAGACTCCACATCAAATCAAACATTAAATATTAATAATGAAATAAACATTTATTATGCAACATGGTTTCATGAGATAATTAGGGTTTTGATAAAAATATAACATGTGCATGATAACGATTTATTTATAAAACCCCAGTTTGACCCCATGATTATAACGATATAATATTACATTATATAATTAAAAATAGATTTGATATGAAACCCTCAAATATGCATAAAATGCATCAATAATAGTAAAAGATAAAAGAAATCCTACCTTTGTCTTGACTTCTACTCGATACAGTATACTGTGTCAAAATAACCAAAATAATATTTTAGAATAACAATAAGTAATAAATGCTCAGTTAAGCAAAAATAATTTTTAGAATAACTAACGAAAAATAATAATACTTAAATTTGATCCAAAAATAATTAATAAGGATCAACTTTAAGAAACTCGAACTAATAAAATTTACTAAATAATAACTAAAATTTTTTTCCAAAATTTTGAACGTAACCACGAACTCTTAAGTAAACAAAATTTTAACTCTTTTTCCCTCGTTCCTCTCTTTCTCCCTTCCTTTCTTCCTCCCTTTCTCTTTTTTTTTCCTTGTTGTGTCGTTCCATGTACCAAGGCTTGCTTGGGGACCAAGCATTCTCATGGAAACTTGTCCATTGCTTCACCATTTCTTTTTTTTTTTTTTGCACGTTTTTATTGTTCATGTCCTCTAATCTTTATAATATATATATATATCTATCTATTCATTCGTTATGTATATATAGACATATTTATTCGTTACGAAACTTGATCTAATTTATAGTCTTTTGACTCATTTTCACGTGAAGAGTTTATATTTGGAGTCCATTTGTTTATAAAAAATAAATATTATTATTTATTTTTATTTATATATATTTTTTTAAAAAAATAAATTTCAATTATATAAAAATCAAAATTGATAACCTAATTAATGTGTTAATGATTTATGTATATATGAGTCATCACATAATATCTCGAATCTTAATAACATTCTTAGCTTAAACATTTAAATTCAAACAAACACTAATAATAAAATCAGCACTAATACCAGCGAAATCATTACAAAAAATCAAGATTACAGAAAATCAGCATTCATCATTACAAAAAATCAGCATTCATCATTACAAAAAATCAACATTCAGGATTACAAAAAATCAACATTCAGGATTACAGAAAATTAGTATTCAGCATTATAGAAAAGCAGCATTCAACATTATAAAAAATCAGCATTACAAAAAATCAGCACTACTTTCAACAAAATCAACATTATAGAAAATCAGAATCACGAGAAATAAGCTATACAAAATCAGTAGAAATAAGCAGTACATAACAAGTAGAAATAAGCAGTACAGAAAATGAGAAAAAGCATTACAGAAAATCAGTAGAAGTAAGAAAAAAAAAACAGAATCAAAAAAAAGAGAAGAAGAAAGAGAGAGGACAAAATCAGCAAAAAGAGAAGCAAAATCAACAAAAAGAGAATAAGAAGAACCAGAGAAGAAGAACCAGAAACAGAGAAACATCATAAAGAGAAGAAACAAAATCAGCAAAAAGATAAGAGAGGAGAATCAGATTAGTAAAAAGAGAAGAAACAAAAACAGAGAAGCAGAAATAGAAATAAAGAAACAAAATCAACAAAAAGAGAAGAAACAGAAACAGAGAAGCAGAACCAGAACCTGAAACAGAAAACGAGAAGAACAAAAAGAAACAGAGAAGAAGAACCAAAACAACAAGCAAAAGAGGAGAAGAAAGAGAGAGGACACAAAACTATAAGAAGAAGAATCAACAGAAGAAGAGAAGAAATGAGAGAAGAAAACATACCTCTGTTGTCGAAGTAGAAGCAGGAAAAACAGCAATAGAAGCAACAGATACTGTATTTTCTATCGAACAAGAAGAAAAAGAAGAATTAAAAAAGTAAAAGGAGGAGAAAAGAAGAGGAGGAGAGAAACAGAGAAAAAACAGTATCTTTGTGTGATTTTTTTTCTGTCGAAGAAGATAGAGCGGCAGTTAGAAGATGAAGAAGAATTAAAAGAAGAAACGGCGAAATAGAGAAGAAGAAGAGAAACAGAAGAGGAAAAAAAAAAGATAAGGAGACAAACCTATCGTCGTCCAGCGAGGAAGTAGTAGCAGTGGTCGGCGTCGTCTAATCTTTTAGGCACAATTAGGGTTTGAGTGTTGTATATATTGGAATAAAGGGGCAATTGGGTGTATGGACATCTCATAATTTATTTCCAATTTCCCCAATTTAACGGTCTATAATAAAAATAAAACAATCCAGTGGTCCATAATTAAAACATAAAACAACTTTAAAAACTTAACTAAAATGCTCATTTTTCTTGCTTTTTGGTTGATTCAGTGATGTTCGATTCGCCTTAGTTGTTCAAGGCAAGAAAACCTCGCCTCGCTTCGTTTCTCGCCTAAGTGACTTTTCATAACACTGGTCCCAATAGCATTAGTCTATAAGAAAGAACAATGTTATTAAGACATAATTTAGGGACTTAATAATTGTGACCATTAAATTGTCAATGAGTCCCAACATTAAAGTATTAGTGGAGCCCAACACTATCAATCCAATGGTCGCAATGTATTAAGTCTCCAAATTATATCTCTAAATTATATTCCAATAACATTAGTCAAAAAGAAAGGGCAATGCTATTAAAACATAATTTGAAGACTTAATAATTGTGGCTATTAGATTGTCAATAAGTCCCAACATTAAAGTATTACTGGAGCCCAACATTATCAATTCAATGGTTATAATACATTAAGTCTCTAAATTATGTCCCAATAGCATTAGTTTAAAAGAAAGAACAATGCTATTAGGACATAATTTATGACTTAATGATTGTGACTATTAGATTGTCAATGATTCCCAACATTAAAGTATCGTTGGAGCCCAACACTATCAATCTAATGATCGTAATGCATTATGTCTCCAAATTAT
The DNA here is from genome assembly GCA_963454935.2 of Ilex paraguariensis. NCBI lineage: Eukaryota > Viridiplantae > Streptophyta > Magnoliopsida > Aquifoliales > Aquifoliaceae > Ilex > Ilex paraguariensis. Next base: position 18,160 of record CAUOFW020005768.1, read on the forward strand.
GTCCCTATATTATGTCTCAATAGCATTAGTCTAAAAGAAATAGCAATGCTATTAGGACATAATTTGAAGACCTAATTTATGGACTTAATGATTGTGGTCATTAGATTGTCAATGGTTCCCAACATTAAAATATCACTAGAGCCCAACACTATCAATTCAATAGTCATAATGCATTAAGTCTCCAAATTATGTCCCTAAATTATGTCTCAATAACATTAGTCTAAAAGAAATAGGAATGCTATTAGGACATAATTTAATAACCTAATTTGGAGACTTAATGATTGTGACCAATAGATTGTTAATAGATACCAACATTAAAATATCACTAGAGCCCAATACTATCAATCCAATGGTCTTAATGAATTAAGTCTCCAAATTATATCCCAAAATTATGTCCCAATAACATTAGTCTAAAAGAAAGAGCAATGCTACTAGGACATAACTTGATGACCTAATTTGGGGACTTAATGATTGTGGCCATTAGATTGTCAATGAGTCCCAACATTAAAGTATCATTGGGCCCAACACTATCAATCTAATGATAGTATTGCATTAATATTAGGAGCCCAACACTATCAATCTAATTTGGGGACTTAATATTAGGAGCCCAACACTATCAATCTAATGATCGTAATGCATTATGTCTCCAAATTATGTCCCTATATTATGTCTCAATAGCATTAGTCTAAAAGAAAGAGCAATGCTATTATGACTTAATTTGAAGACCTAATTTAGGGACTTAATGATTGTGGTCATTAGATTGTCAATGGCTCCCAACATTAAAATGTCACTAGAGCCCAACGCTATCAATTCAATAGTCATAATGCATTAAGTCTCCAAATTATGTCCCTAAATTATGTCTCAATAGCATTAGTCTAAAAGAAAGAGGAATGCTATTAGGACATAATTTAAAAACCTAATTTAGAGACTTAATGATTATGACCATTAGATTGTCAATGGATACCAACATTAAAGTATCACTGGTGCCAAACACTATCAATCCAATGGTCGTAATGAATTAAGTCTCCAAATTATGTAGCAAAATTATGTCCCAATAGCATTAGTCTAAAAGAAAGAGCAATGCTATTAGGACATAACTTGATGACCTAATTTGGGGACTTAATCATTGTGGCCATTAGATTGTCAATGAGTCCCAACATTAAAGTATCACTGGAGCTCAACACTATTAACCCAATGGTCGTAATATACTTAAGTCTCCAAATTAAAATTTTAATTTGAAATAGTTTTTACTTCATTTGCTTTAATATAAGAAATTGAAATAAAGCTAATCTACTATTTTTCAGAAATTTCGGCATAATTTCCACGAAATATAGAAGTTCATAAAAATCTAAATTTGTTTACAAAACTTACAATCATACTTATTTGTATATATACCGCTCATAATCATAGCTATGACTTAAGTATAAATACATAGCTAGTAGTTATCCGTACTTAAAGGCACTACGTAATAAATAAAAAATCTTAAATAATGTTGATGCTTGACAACCTTATCTTTTTTTCTTCCTTGAACTACGATAACTCAATCTTTAATTATTCTCCAAAGCATTGATGCCCAAATTTTTATGATAGTGCGTAACTAAATCCAAATCATATAATAAACCAACCACAATAAAAATAAACTTTTTAAAGCCACAAAATTCATTATTATACATTCCCAAACATCAACACAATCCAATTTCAAAACTTGGAACAAACACCTTAATGTTTCCTAAAAAAAGTAAGCATGATAAACTAACACTAAGAAGAAACATTTTACATATGAATTATACGTGACATAGCTTCGTTATATGACTAAAAACACCGTATGAAATTAAAATAAAAATAAGTAACAGTTTTACATAATAATCATAATCAAATAGAAACAACCATTTAACGATAGTTGTGTCGCATTCAAGATATGAGCTTTCATTGACTTTTGAAAAGAAAATTCAGCCCACATCCGTATAGGTCCAATTGACAAAGTCTCTACCGTATAATATTCACAAAGATCTAAAATTCAATACTCGGTGTCTTTTAGCAAAGAGATCATTAATCAATGGTTCTATCATTATACTATGATAAATTGAAGTAATGCAATTTTGTACAACTTTAATAAACGAAACACATTACCATGTATTCATCAACCATGCAAAACAAAAAAACAAGGTCAAAAATAGTGTTAAGTTCTCCGTACACATGGTTGGCATTACTATGACAATTAACTTCATTATTTCATAATGATCATGTTAAGCAATATTTTTTCCAGTCACAATGGTTAGAGAGGACCAATGCATCAACAAAAGGTCAATACATAATCCTGAACCTTATTAAGGATTAAGGTTTGAGGATTAGTAGGGGTAGAGACACAGTACATGGGTATTACAGGATCATTACTAAACACTTATAAATAACATAATAAAAATTGAAAAGCTCATGTGGTAAGGATCAAGGCTAATAAAGAAAATAACCACAAAATCAAAGACAAACACTTAATTGATAAGGAAATCGAACGAACCTTAGAAGCATAAATGCTTTTGGTGGCGTGGTAGCAAAAAAGATGGTTTAATTTATTCACGAACAAACATAAATTTCTTTTCGTTAAAGCATAATAACAAACAGTTTGCATACAACCATTATTGAAGTGCACTCATAAAAAAGCAAATAAGAAACCAAGTCTCGAAGAATTCAAACCTTGGGTACGAAGAAACTGAAACAGCCTTTACAACATGCGCATCACCCCACCACTAGACCCAAGAGTGTGCTAGATAAAGCACAAAAAGAAGATAAGTAAATGAATAAAAATCAAAATCAAAAAATAAACTTCATAAGTTTTCCCAATAACCAAACAACATAGGAATCGGAAAAAAAATCACCTTCAAATTACCAAATACCAAAAAAAGACAAGAAATTAAGGGAAAATGACTAGATTCAACAAAAAGCATACCCAATTAAAAAGGGGTGGCTTGCGTGAAGGAGAGAAGCAGGGAGAGAAGCACCCTACTTTGTGTGACTGGATAGCGAAGCAGAGAATGTTTTTGCATCAATTATGGATTGGTTGGTGAGTGAGTGAGTGAGTGTGTGGGTGACAACAGAGGGTTTGGGGCTGAGAGATCGGAAAGGGTTTGGAGAGAGAGAGAGAGAAAGAAATACCTCAGAGGATGCTAGAGGTTGTCGGTGTTGTTGGGGTGCTAGAGGGTTGTTGGTGGACTGGTTGATGTTGGTAGTGGACTGGCAGCAAGAAAGAGAGATGTGATTAGCTCAACTAAGTAAACACGAAACAATCCTATTTCAATCCTACTAAACACGGAACAATCGCAAACCCAACTTATAATTATAATCAAAATAACAATAACATTCAATTTGACTCTCAATAAACATCAACACAACATTCTATTTCATAAGACTAAGAAAACCCTATTTCATTAAAGTATAAAAGTAACACCAAATCTCAATCAAAATAATTCATTCAATCAAAAAACTAAAAACCATATTTCAATCAAAATACCCTAACATTCAACTTTAAGACCCCAACTTCCAATTTCACAAATATTACACACCAAAACCCTATGTTATAAAATTAACACCCAATTTGCAAAAAAAAAAAAACCATAACATTCCAAATTAATAAACAAAACCCAAACATCCAAAAATTGAAATTAAAACCACAATCAAAAATAAACCAAACATTCAATTTAAAAATCATAACATATAATATTCAATCAAAACCCTAAAATCCGATGAATAAACCCCATTTTGAAATGTAATAAACATGATGTCATAGAAACCCCAATTTGAAAATTAACCACTAATTTGAACACCCAAATTAACATCCAAAAAATGGCTTTAAAATATGTGTACTTGTTGTGTGTATGTGAATGCAACTATGCTGTGTGTGTGTGTAAGCGACTGCCTTTGTGTGTGTGTGTGGTGATGTGTATGTATGATTGTGTGTGTATGTGCGCGCGCGCCCGCAGAGGATAGTACCTGGGCTCGTTCCTGGAAGAGGAGAGAGAGAGAGAGAAAGAGGGGGGAGGGAGGGGTACCTGGCGTCTTCCATGGCAGAGGAGCAAGCGATCGAGAAAGAGAGAAAGAGACACGTTTGAATTGGGTGGCATATCTGATAAAAAAAAAATTGAGCGGCGTGTGTGTAGGTATAATGGGCGTAGGATGTATTTAGGTGGGATAAATTGTGAGTAATTGAATTTAATTAAATGAATTCAGATGAGATTTAAACCTTGTATTTAAATTTTAATTTAATTTTAGCCGTTCTTATTTATTTTATTTTTTTAAAATTGGGAAGGTTGATTTTATTTGAAAATTTTTGAAATTGTTTATATCTTATTCGTATAGATATATGAAGGGGTTGGGCCTCGTTATTACACATATTATGACAATTAATGAGCTCACGTAAGGATGATGAGTTAAGGTACGTGACAAAGACGTCCGTTATACAGTCAAATGGACCTAGCCGAACTGACCAATGTGTTCGACAAGACAATGAAAGAGCACGGTTTATGCCAAACTGAATTAATCGACAAGTCTCGCATGCATCAAATATGCTCGGCTCTCATTTTATCCAAGTTGTTTGAAACAATAGATGAAAAGAGAAATATAAGCATTTAACTTAGGCATTCTGAATGAGCAAAACAACGAAATTATAGATTTGAGAGGAGGAGTTGTTGGAGAAATATCAGCAATTCCCAAACTGAATCGCTATATCGAAAGAAGATATGCCACCTTGAATCAAAAATCACAGAAACTCTAATGAGATAATGATCTATAAAAAAAAAAAGATGTCAATGTGAAAAGTACGTTTTGTTCCACTACTAACTTAAGCATCGGAGTGCCTTCGATCGAAACACTTCGATCTTGGACAATTTATTCGTTTTACAGGAAAAGAAGATTTGGAGATTCAGTTCAAAAACAAACTTTACTAGAAATATCCAGTCCAATTCCATTGAGAGGTAACTCATCTCTTTTTTGGGTAAATTATATTCAAACTCCTAAGGTTTGTCACTAATACACCCAAACCCCCTTAGACATAATAATTTACACTAACACCCCTTCACAACAATTGTTTGCAACGGCGCAAACAGAAAAACTGAAAAGACTAATTAACCCTTACCAATAACTCAAATAAACTTAACTTTGGACAACTTATTCCAACTATGGAATTATCACAATCCATATCCAAACAACCTCAAATCCATAAATAATCCCACCACTTCATCTTCCTCAAAACCACTATCCCAACTCTGGCTCACCACCATGCCCACCTATCTGCCTCTGACCACACCACCAGTGACACAACCCACCATCTCCTCACCCCAACACCCCCAAGTGCCTACCCCAACCTTACCTCGTTCCCAACACCAAATGAAACCCACGCGGTGGCTTGTCCCAACTCCGACTGACCACCATGCCCACCCACTTGCCTTCGACCACGCTATTAACACCACTAGTGATTCAACCCACCATCCCCCTATCCACCCACCCCAACACCCCCAAGTGTCTACCCCAACCCTAACTCGCTGCCAACACCCGATGAAAACCCACCCTTTCCCATATTCTTCCTCTCATACGCCTCCTCTCTTTCGTGATCTTCTCACACACTCAAACCCGCACACAGTTAAGTTGTGATTTTGGGGTTTGGTATGGTTGTGTCATTGCAATTGATCTATGTGTGTGTGTTGGGCATAATAGTTTGTAATGCCTGGATGTGAGAAAGATAAACAAAGAGAAGGGCATATGGATTATTACTAATTAATGCTATATAGGGTATTTTAGGAATTAAAAGTTTAAAATAGGGTGACATCATCAAATTTTGAAGGTGTTTTAAACGAGTCTTAACAGTAGGATCTTTGTGTTACACAAGAACAAACTTTGAAACTTTAAGGGATGTCAGTGTAATATATTATATTTGAGGGGGTCTATGTGTTTTAGTGACAAAGTTCAGGGGGTCTGAATATAATTTACCCTTTTTTTTTATCCCTTACAATATACATAATATATATTGATGTATATTAATTATTTATATTTGATCTAAAAGAAAGATTATTTATTGAATTTTAATGGAATATCATTACAGATTGGGTCAGGTAATCGGATCAGATTTTGACTATCAAAATAGATTCAAATATGAATTAATATTTTTATATTTGTCGGATAAACTGATCGAATTAGATAACAGATATTTTAATTGGATTCAGATTCGGATGGACTCAAATCCGGCCTGGATCCAATCCAGGGACAAGTCTAGTAATTAGGTTGCAAGCCCAGGCCCATGGGCAAATGCCAATATGACTGGTTTGGGTCGAGCAGGGTGAACCCGCTCAAAGAATCACAGCCTTCCCATCAGTCAAAAAATCTTAGCCGTTGGATACCGCTGCTCAAGGATCAACAGCTACAATTTTCGTTTCTTACCAAAAGAAAGAAGATATTTCGGGTGGATTATCCAGGCTGCAGTTGCACAACGGGCCTTGATCCAGCAATAGGCCGAACATTACATTCTATGACCCTGTCCATTGACCAACCAGGTTCCTTGCGGGCCATCCCATGGGCCACTAGGCTAACACATGGGCTGTTTGCCTAGGCTTACGTTCTCGTAGATTAGCCAGACGGGTTACACTCTCCAGATTCCACCCATGGTATCATTTTTTTTGTCCTTTTCTCTTATCATATATTGACAATTCTTGTGACTAAGAAATGGTGCAGCTAAATCTTGTGACCCACTGAAGGCCTATTGAAATTGGCAAATGTGTGTGTGTGTGTGTGCGCGTGAGAGAGAGAGAGAGAGGTCACTATCTTTTCTGGAAGAAGGATAAGAAAGAAAGCATGGTGGGAGGAGGGCATCAATTTCAGCTTTACCATGCGCTTGTCGCCATTGCAATAAAGTCTTAAAGGATGGCGACAAAGATTAGCAAGTATAATTACACACATCATATGGTGTGTGTTTCTACTGTTTGCTGCTCCTTTAAGCTAAGCAAACCCAACCCACCCACCCACCCCCCCCCCCCCCCCCCTCACAAAAAAAAAAAAAAAAACTTCCTTTCTATTTATTTTAGTACTAGGATAAACGTAACAAATAATCATCATAATGAGTGTATTATAAAAACATTAGAGACGGATTCAAAATTTAGTTTTGTAGAAGCGAAATCTTTCGATAAGTCTTCAAAGGGTTGTTAAAAATATATATATATATATATAAAGTAAGTTTAGAGGGCAATTCGTTGCAATTCAAAGGATCACTTCACATATTTTATGTAAAATGTGGGACTTCTCAAATCTTACGAGACCATCCAAACTCTCCTTAGATCTATGGCTGTAAATACCAGTTATGTATGCATTCACTTGATTTATTTCGGTCTCTTGGCCTTAATTATTGTCACTTTGGCAGGAGATTAGATCAAATTAATACCGGTGGTTCTTTAATCATGCCATGGAATTGATAGAAGAACAAAGTTATATGAATTTAAAATTTAAATTTGATAATTACAACCATTAATTTCACTGTAGGTTCTAGTATTTATTAAGACCTATTTCTAATTCAATGATTGTGATTATAAAATTTAGTTTTTAAGTCAATGTAAAATTATTCTCGATAGATACAGGCATAGAATGTGCATAAGTTCATGTATTTTATTTAGAGTAATTTGACATCACACTGCTTGCAAAACATAATTTCGGGTGGAGATTCGTTGTATTACACTTTTCCTCAATTTTATTCAATGGTGGATTATTAATGCGAAGAGCCCATTGATACATGGTTGCTCTCATGTGTATCAATGGTACATGATCCAACATTAACTGAAATTGAATGAAAGTGCAATGGCGATGATCGAGATCCCATAATTTCGAGTGCATCTTAATATTGAGATTATGTTGAAAACTTTATCAGGCTAAGAACTCATATTCATTGTTTTCTTCCCTCATTTCAAACAGCATTTGCCA
>CAUOFW020005769.1:0-20267 GCA_963454935.2 Ilex paraguariensis
GTGAAATTGATGAAATGGATAGTCTTTAGATGTATAACGTCAATGGCGAGGGCTTGGAAAGTCCAGTTTGTGCTCATGGCATTGCATGGGTGAAGGGAGTCGGTGAAGGCTCGGGTTGAAGTGTATAAGTGAGTCTCATCTCATTTCATAGCATGACATGGTGAGTTCCAATATTGAATTACATATTCTTGATTGGAATGGTTATTGCTTGTTAAATGTTGTANTTCCAATATTGAATTACATATTCTTGATTGGAATGGTTATTGCTTGTTAAATGTTGTATATGAACATTTCATATACATCTAGGTTGGAGAGTAGCCTCTTTAGGAGATACCCTATTGAGTGTGGCTTACCCTTCATGGGAAAAATATTTCATGTGCGGGATATACACTGGTGGACAGTTCTCATTAGGGCCCTTAAGGATGAAGAAAAGTCAAGATGTGACTTTATTTTGAGTTTTTGCAAAATCACTATGAAAACTTAGTTTTGACATGGAAATGAATGTAATAGAATTTGTATGGACCATGTTTAATGTGAAAAACTTCATTCTACATGTGTTTGATGGATATAGAATGGATTAGGGTGGATTGAAAATCGAAAACAGGTGAAACATGCAATTCTGGGCACACCTACCGGTAGGTTTTGGGAATACCTACCGGTAGATATGGTCTAGTAGGCAAAACCTATCGGTAGAATGTCACTTTTCTGTGGTAGAACTTTTCATTAGACAAAACCTACCGGTAGAACCGAGATAGTGGGCAAAACCTACCGGTAGCACAATGAAAAACCTACTGGTAGGTTTTCCAAAAATCTTAAATTTTGAGAATGCTCTGTCATGCTTTTGGCCCTTGCATTCTTTTATTCAAATGATGTAAATGGACATTAATGGAGTATAAATTGTGGTATATTGGACCTTGGATGGGTCATGTGATTAAATGTATATAGGTTATGAGTTTGGGATTACCCGGTACAAGGGAGACTCTACTCAAACTCTGAATTGTAGTGATCCTGGTAAATGGGATGTTGTGTCGTGATGACGGGTTATGTAGCATTCACTGTTGTTTTCGCGGGTTAACGGTTGGTCAACGGGTTTTCAAAAGACCACCGATTTAGGGGCGTCACAATTTCTGACAAATTTTTTTCCTTAGATGTCTACGTTTGAACCCCATTTGAATCAAGGCATTTGGACATTGCAGTAGAAAGTAATGTCTAAAATATTGAGACCCAGTTTGATTGCCCTAATCGATAGAATCTATGCACTAACCTTCAACCTGCAAGTCATTTTTGACCTTAAAACAATTTGAATTTAAAAAATTATATTTCGGTCCAAATTGTAATGTTGTATGCCTTCTTTCCAAATATATAAGTTTCACATTAATTGGGCATCTGAGTAAAAAGTTATATCAAATTTATCGAGACTATGTCAATTTGACAAATTCTGGAATTTTACTACTTTTGCCTCGTCTCTTCTACTCTTTGCATTATTCTCTCAATTATTCATACCAAGAAAAATATTTATATTTATAATTTTAACAAGCATCCTAGAGGTGTGACCTTAACCTTTAATGTTCTTTACTCATCAAGATTAAACAAATGATATTTTTGTATATGTTTTCCATTACAAGAACTCGTTAGGTTCGATGTAGAAAATTACCCACTCAAGTTTTTCTATAAAACATGTATAAAACTTTAACTAACACAAAGATGATTAATTAAATGAGAGTGTTTGTTATCATTAAAATCTCGCTTAACCAAGCATAGGGTCAATATCGCTCTCTACTCGTTTGCCTTCAGTTAGAGCGATCTCTAATCACTTAGGGATAAAATCAAGAAAGACTGATGATTTAGGCATTAAAGGTCTCTCTCATGCCGCTCGATCGAACTACAACAATCTCTATTTTTCAAATTTGGGTTTAACCATTTTATCATTCCGATGAAAATTGCCATCTGATCACTCTTTGACGGCTTGGCGATGGTTTGAGAATTTTTGTTTACTTGGTCTCCAAGACAAACCCTATTTTGGAGCTATATAAAGTATAATCCTTCCTAAGCTAGGGTAAGCGTATGACTAAGCCTGTTTGAGCTAGAATATACTAAAACATTTTTAGAGAGATTCAAGAACAACCCTAGATCCCTAAGATCCAAAGGCAAAACCATCTTAATCCTTCATATTCAACTTCATACATTAGAAAAGAACATCTAGCTTTGTGATCAACCAAAAGTCACATTGGAGAGTATACATATTGAGAGTCTTGGGTGAGAAGGCTTTAAGATTGCTCGAGGGGCCTAGACGGTTCATTGTGGTGAGCACTTCCAAGTGAAGCTACTTTGGTGGGACTCCAGAGGAGAGATTTACATTGAAAAGGATCCATGGGAATTGGTTGAGGTATAACATTCCACTAATTGTAAATTGACTTTAAGTTTAGTGAATTAGGCTCTAGGTGAACCGAGTAGCGATTTCGTAGGGTTGAAGAGGAAATTGAGGTTGATAAATTGTTTGTGTTGTAGATGCTCTTTACTTGCTCTATTTTGCAAACACACTTGCAATAGCACACACGCGCACTATGTGTTTGATTGAATATATTTATCATTCATAGTTGCGTATCAAGGGTTTGGGTCTTTGGTTGGGATCCCCGTGAGAGATTGAGTGTTGAATGATAAATTGATAAAATTAATACACTAATCTTCATGAGTTCAAGGGGCCGTTGTTGTTTAAAAGAGAGTTCTCACTATTAATTGACCAATCTTTGTGAGAAGAAGTAATTGGGGTAGTAATAGGTTTAATTTGGTGTTTGTCCAAGCTTACAATTTGAAAAACTACTCATTCACCCCAGGCAGTGTTGTGCAATCCACGTGTATAATCGTGAGGAAATATCCACTTCATATCTCCCCTTCCCAAAACAACATAGTTTAAACATTCCCTTATACAAATAGCCTTTGGACAAAATAAGTTTATCTGCCTCAAATACAAGTTTAAAACCATGAGGAGACTTCCCAAAACAAAGTTCTTTTTGACTTTCGGCACATGGTATACATTGTTAAGAGTAATGATATTTTTAGAAGTAAATTCAATGTCCACATTTCTTTTTCCTTTCACCAGTGCCATAGAGGAGTTTCCCATGTAGAGAACAGTGTCATCTTTAACGGATTCATAGGTGACGAACATATTCTTGTCTTTGTAGGCATACCTTGTTGTATCCGAATCTACCAACTAAGAACCATCTTCTTCGAGAAGATTAACCTTACATATGGCTGATATAAACTTATCTTTTGAGTTCATCGATCCTTGCTTCTTTTTGTCGAATCGACAATCTTTCTTAAAGTGCCCTGACTTGTGACAAAAAAAAAAAAAAAACAAGTTCCTTTCTTCTTTTTGTTATTGCTAGAATTACTAGCATTGTTTTGCCTCTTTTGATTGTTCCATCCAAATTGATGAAATTGTTTATTCTCATTTCCTTCCTCCAACACAAGAACCTCAGAATCAAGTGTATCTTGCTCTTCATTTTTCTATTGAGCCCTTGACACTTCCTCAAGTCTGAGATATGTTGTCAATTCCTTGAGATATGCCATCTTTCTTATGTTTAAGATTTTTCCCAAAATCTTTCCATCCTAGAGAAAGTTTTTCAATGATAACAGAAACTACAACAAATTCATCCATACTCATATTCTTTTGTTTAAAGTAATTTAGAATACATTGAATTTCATGAAAATGATCTACCACAAATTTGTCATCTACCATTTTAAAAGCTAAGAAACTTATCGACAACGAACTTCTTAGTCGTAGCATCCTCTGCAAGATATTTTGCTTCCAATTTGTCCCACAACTCGTTAGTAGGTTCCACTCCTTGATAAAGATCAAACAATGAATTGGACATTGCATTCAAAATGTGTCCCTTATAGCGATAGTCATCTTGCTCCCCCGTTGCCCGATTTCATATTTGCGCCACTGTTTCATCTTCTTGTTCTATTCGTTTTGGTGTGGTCAACACATAGGTAATCCTCAATGTAGTAAGTATGAAATGCAATTTCCTTTGTCAACGAAGAAAATTTCAACTATCAAATTGATCCAAGTTGAAGAAAATTTTCATCATGTGATGAAGTGATTTTGCAGACAAATAAGAATCCATGAATAAATAGTATTTTTAAATTGTTGAATAAAAACTCTAGGATCATTACTCCGTTAAAAAACTTGATTGTAGGGACTGCTCTACAACACTGAAAATTGCTTCTAGTCGTATATGATAATATTTTCCTAAAAACAATATTTACTCCCACCAGTTATTTAGAAAGGTGTACACGGGGAATTCCCCGAATCTATTCTGAAGATATAATGAAGCTCTTCAAACTTGCCTGCATATTACACTTATGAAGACAATACTCAAATACCTTATGGAAATCAAATAGCGAACTTCAAGTATTCTAACTCTGGAGAAATTAGAATACTAGATTAAATAGAAAATAATAGATGCATGTGAATTTGGGAGAATTAAGAGAAGAAGAATGAGAGAGTAATTCTAGTAGAAAGTACAAAATTGTTCACTAGTAAGGCATCACATATTTATAGACACACTAGTGGCTTTTCAAAAAGAGTGCAACCATTTGAAATGATACATTTTAGTTCAAAAGGTATCAATGGTGACCTTATAAAAAGTTTTGACAATTTGTAATGGTATTCAACATAAAGTATGATACTATATCCCTTTACTTGTAGCTAAGTGTCCGTTGTTTCACAAACGAGAAAATTAAAACACTAGATGCACTATACAACTTAGACAAGTAACAAAGATGGGGAAATCCCTTCCTTCATTGCCAGTTCCAAAGGAAAAGTAAATGCAAGGCTATGTTTGGGTTATAGCCGTACGGGAATGGAGGGTCAGACAAGGAGTCTCATTCCTATTATCCATCATTTTGCTTGTCCGTTTATCGAAACTTAATTCCTTCACGAATGAGATATTAACAATTGTTGGTATGTCTTTGTTCTCTACGAGAGAGGGGGTCGAGGTACTCAGTTATAGTCATAAAAATTTTGGCCCCTTATTATGTGCTCAGTGTCATTTTGATATCCAATCTTTTTACTTGTATTTTTTTGATCCCCAAAGCTTTTTGTATGTTTCTAAGTGGTCCAATCACAGATGCCTGCCCCTTTAGTCACACGAATGTCAAGTGCCCAGTTGTAATCCTTCCTTCATGGAACTCATTGACCAACTTGGATTAACTCTTAAGATCCTCAACATTGCAAATAGCTCTCACCCTTCCCTTGTCATTCCTAACCAATTTAGCATTCCTCAGATTTTTAATGGCATATTCCCTATTAGCAGCCTTTAGTTTAGCTGAAATTGGGACTTTTCCATGTTTTATTTTCCTTATACCGGCACATTCAACATCAAGACATTCTATAGTCACCAATGAAACCCTCATAGTAAGTTGACTTTGTATCAGATTGGTTTTCTTCCACATCTTTAGACTCTTATTCAGAGTATGATAATACCCCTTTTCCCCTACCTCCATCATCAGTGGATGCACCCTCCAGTAGCTCATTCTGACCCTGCTCTCTTACACCATCAAGCTGCACAAAACACCCCCCAGCAAACTCTATTAGTTGACAAACACCGAATAATTTGCAGTGGTTACACAGACATTTGATAAATAATAATCTTTTAATCTGTTATGAAACTGTGGAGTTAAATAAACACAAGGGGCTATATGTGTCAAATGTAGTGCTGACCATGTAAATAAAGACATCATAGAAACAATAAGTTTTGGCAAAAGACTCTGGCCTATGAAGAATACAATTGGGCATGTAACAAGAAACATCAGGTTTGACAGTGACATATACGATTGAACCACTTAGAAACAAATTAGAAATTTTAGGGATCAAATAAATACTATTAAAATACTAGGGACCAGTGACACAAAGCCCAAAGTTTGATGACCAAAAATATATTTTGCCCCAACTTAGTTTCTTCACTCTTTCCATCCGATTAGAACCAGAAGAAAGAGTTTTAAGTAGAGAAGAGCCCGTTGAGTACTAGGTTGTTATTTATGTTCCTTAGGTTACTACTCTCTTAGATGGTTCTTTTTTATTTTTTGCTGATCTCTTAGATGGTTCTTGTCGCAACAATAAAAGTGCTTAACTGCAATCTAAATACCACGAGTTTTAGTTAGAAAAAGGACTTTCAATAAACGTAGTTCACTCGAGAACTTGTAGTGATAGGATTCACATGCACTAACTATGCATTTTAACGTACTACTCTCTTTCATGTTGGTGGTTGTTTGTTTTGTTTCTCATACAATGCAGGAGCAACATCATGGTGCACACCTTATAGAATAAAGGATAAACCAGGAAATATAATTCCACTCCACAGCAAAATTTCAAGGAAAAAGAGCACGTTTTAGCATTCAATCATCTCGTTTCATACAAAATTCTTTGAACAATATAAATCTCTTCATCATTTGTTCAAAAACTTCTCTTTTTTTTGTTTGTTTCAAAAGTAATAGATGTCCAACCCAACTTGCACACTTCAACCAATCTCCTCCCCAGTCCGGTCAAAAGCATATCATCCACGCCAAAATTAAATTATTTATGACATAAATCCTTCATAACTTAATCCTAAGGAATTGCTAAGATTCAAACTCAAAACGTCTAAAATTATAAATTGTTTCTATTACCACTTCAGCTACCCCTTAAAATTAATAATTTCTCATTTTAACCCTACATGATCGATGCCTAATTTATAACAATTTCAACAATCAGCCAAACGAAGGTGGTGAGCACCATTCTATCACAGCAGTTGCTACTACAACACAAGCTGATTAATGCAACACATACTTGAACACAGTAATAATGTAATAACTATTAAATGTTTCTAACTGAAACCAAAAGTTCAGGAAAACAGTAATAAAAACAATTATATTATCCTTCTGTACAACAGGGTTGAATTAAACATCAAAACACTCAGCTCCTAGACAGGACCACTGAAAGTGCTAATACTAAGAAATCCAAATGGTTTTCATCCTAAACAAGCACCAGTTGATGTGTTGTACATTGATTCTCAACCGTACGAAGCGCAGATGGAGAATATAAGGATCATTTGTAGAGTTCTTTCATGATGTCCTTCAAGCGTTGAACATCAGCACCAACGACTTCATTGGCCTTTTTCCCATTTTGAAAGAAGTGGAGTGTAGGCTGCAGCAGTGACTATTCTCAGCATCATTAAAAGAAAAAAAATCAAAAAGCAACAGGTCTAAAAGTCCAGCAATTTAATGACAAGCACCAATTAGCACAACTAAATAAATCCACAGATTACTCAAAGCCAGTTTATCACAAATGTAACAAAAGCCCTCAACATGAACAGCATACATGCAAAATTGAGATATTTTCTAACAGGCCAAAAAAAAAAAAAACANTCTTTCAAAGTTTGAATGGCCCGTGAGTTTACGTAAATGTCCTCGGTACGGTAGTGCTCTAATTCCGTTTTCATCTTTTCACCCACTTTTTTTTTAACTTTTTCAGTTGGCTATTATTTAAGACTAAAAAAAAGTTTCCCCTTATTTTTTTTATTTTTTTTAAAATGCAGTGGTAAGCTTAAAACACCTCAGTTTTTTATTTCTTTTTTTATTTTATTCTTTAAAATGTAGTGGTAAGCCTAAAACACATCTAAACTTTTTTTTTTTTTTTTTTTTTTTTGGGGGGGGGGGTTTTTTTTTTTTTTTTTTTTTTTTTTTTTTTGGTGGGGGGTTTTGGGGCTTATGAGGAAAACATTGTAAGTTCCACAGATATAAAGACATATAATGCAATTACTCTAAATGTTTTTAAGCATTTGGGGAAGTAGTTGCTAAGTCTGCAAATAAATAGAAAAGTAAGGACTATCATGGAAGTAAGAGAAAACTTGTGATAAGTATGTCTTAAATACATAACCAGCTCAAGTGAGGCTGATTGTACAAGTTAAAAAATGAAGCTATCAGGTCTTTCTTTATCCAGCTTCAGTTTTGTTGGAGGTTCAAACTCCCAAACACCCTCAACCTTATATTCTGAATTCAAATCATTGAAGCTTAGTTTTTAAAAGCAAACTCTAATTAGAGAATTGAAGGGGGACCTGTCTGTAGCCAGAAAAAAGTTCTTCCAAGTATCTTTAATTTGCCTATTAAACCATGAAAAGCAGCTAGGCATGCAATTATGTGAATTGATATAGCTTGAATTCTTAAGAGGAGTTCAATCATTTAATTGCACCCTTTTCTTGAATTTATGGTATTTAATGCATGAATTGCATGATTGAACTACCTAATTGGAAAAAAATACATTATGTGATGAATTTTTATGGTTCTTGAACGTGGGACTTAAGGTTTGACAGGAAGGGAGCACCTTGAAGGTGCAAACCTATGTAGTTGGTGTAATATTGATTTCAACGCAAGAAACATTAACTTTTGGCATTCTCATTGGGGATCTGAGGTTTTCACGCATTCAAACTGTTATGTTTGTTACGTGTTGGATAGGGAGAAATGGTTTCACAAATATGGGCAAAAACACCAAAACAGGGGGCTGCAGATTCGAAATCTGGACACGGTCCAGCTTTGTGAACCTGTGGGAAAACCGCCATAACTCTTGCTAGGAAACTTTGAATGGCACACTATTTCTTGCATTAGAAAGTAGACTCGTAGATCTTTTCCCCCCTATAGTGTATGACCTAACTCTGTCTTACTGAAAACTGGTTCTTCTTCAAATATTACTGAAAATCTGGAACTGAACTGTCAACCAACTTCAGTACCCATTAGAAAAATAAGTGTAACTCCTTCCATGAAACTCTAGTTTAAGCTCATGACCTATAGATCGAAGCTTCAGAAGTCTTTTAAAAATAAGAAATTAGTTTCATTAAAAAACTCAGCGTATAGAGAGATATTTAAGCAAAAGTATACAAGTTGGTCAATCTAGCCAATTATTTCATACATTAAAATGTATGGTTTGTTTACATAATCTAATTCAAAGTTGTTGAGAGTATCGTTAGAATATTATATTACATTTTATATGGTTGTAATAAATATAACTCTCTACGGGCATACTAGCCTTACATGTTTTCTTTAGGTAACTACAAATATAAGTTGAGAGTGAGATGTAGGGTATGTGATTACTCTCTATATCTCTCATATTGGTTTTCTCTTATCACTCTCCATACTCTAAATCTAACATGGTATCAAAGCAAGTGAATCCAAATTTCATCTAAAATTTGTTTTGATATTGAACAGTTAAAAACCTTTTTTTTTTCCTTTCCCTCTCTTTCCTTCTTCTGTTGTCCCTCATGTGAGCCATGATCAAGGTGTGGGGTTAGGTTCTCTTATGCCTAACCGGTAATCGTGGATAGTGTATGCACTTCGTCGTTGGTTGGTGATGGTCTCAGGCTACTGTTGTTGTTCTTGTGTGTCCCAGAGTTGGATTTAAGGTGTTGCTGATCGATCTTAGTTTGTGGTTTTGTTTTCGCTGTGTAGTGGTCACCGGAGGACTCCTTGGGTGGCATTGCCGTCGCCAGAGGTTGGATTGTTTATCGTTGTCATCGCCGGAGTAGACCAATCAATAGTCACTGTCAATAGCTAGGGCTTCTCAGGTCCAGCGACATGGAGAAAACGAAGCAAAGAAGGCTTTAGTTGACCCATCATGTTATATTTATAACCAGGGCTAGGGCTCATTAAATTCATAAACCCAAACTCTGATTGGGCTCAACACAGACCCACTGGTTCAAGTCCTTGGTTCAAAGTCCAAGCCCAGTTGTTTGGTCCAACCAAGCATAGCCTAATCCAGCCCAAACCGGTTCAAACCAGTTTGGTTCCTCCAGTTCAAACCCGACTCAGTCCGGCTTCTTCAGAAGCAAGTCGGTTAAAGGTGTTTTTCCTCCAAATTCTGACTAGTTCTCTATTTTTCTACTAGTTCCTCTTTTCTCCAGTAGCCGGTTATGCGCCAAGTTTCTTACTCTCAGACCGATTCAGCAGCCTCCTCCAATCGAGTTAGTAGCCGGCTTCCCAACTCTGCACCAATTTCATCTCCCAGACTGGTTCTCTCTTTTGTTCTTTGCCACAAATCTTCATTCCTCGACTAATTTTTTCACCTTCAAGTGATTGCTCATATAATTTGACATATTTCTTTCATTTGTCTCCAAATCTATAGAGCCTAAGAATGATACAACACCTCTTCCCCAATCTTGTCAACCCCTCTTTCCCGGACTGTCCTTTTTAAGACAAGCTCAATGGGATAAATTATGCTTAATGGTCCTGATCTGTTCAAGTATTTCCTGAAGGCAAAGGTCTTAAAAAGTATTTGGTGCACAAGTCACTTCTAACATATGACAATTCTTATGCACAGTCACACCATTTTGTTGTGGGGTGTGGGCATATGATGTTTGATGGATACTGTCAGTCTTGCGAAGATAAGTAGAAAAAGGGTCTGATTCTTATTCACAAGTATTATTAGAACATAAAATACGAATACGACAACTAGACTAGATTTTGATTTCCCTACAAAAGGTCTCAAATATAGAAAACAATTCAAAACTAGCTTTCATAAGAAATAACCAAATCACACGAGAATAATCATCTACAAATGATACAAAATAACGATATTTATAAGGTGAAATATTATTTATTGGACCCTATACATCAAAATGTACTAACTCAAATGGACTAATCACTCGATTATTGACTCTAGACTAAAATACCACACGGTGATGCTTATTAACTTGACAAGCTTCCCAAGACACAGACGATACATAACTAATAACTTGACACTTCAAGTTCTAGAGAAAGAGATGACTAAGGCGATAATACCATTGAAATGGAGATGATGAGGTCTGAAGTGCTCGAGGACATGTATCAAGGTTGAAATAATAGAGACCATCAGCTTCATGCCCTTTACTGATCTTTTTCTTCGTCTGGAGATCCAGAAATGCACAATAAGAAGGATATAAAATTACTGCGCAGTTAAGCGAACAAGTAATCCTACTAATAGAATGTAAACTGAATGGGAACCTAGGAACAAATAAAACAAAAAATAAGGACAAATCAGGACTTAATTGAATAGCTCCTAATCCTAAAACCTTAAAGGACGTACTATTAGCAAAAGTAATACTATGAAAGTAGAAAAAATACTAGACGAACCAGTCATGTAATCAGTGGCACCAAAGTTTATGATCCAAGGGCTGCGAGTGAATAATTATAAACAAGTGAAAGCGGTACCTAACTAATCAAAAGTAGTAGTTGAAGAATAAGATATTGCCTATTGTTGGGACATGAATTGTGCATACTCCTCCCGTTTAATAGTAACCAACTTAGAGTCAAGAAGGGTCGAATGCATTGACAGTGCAGGTAAGGAAAAAGCATCTTCCTGATAACAGATCTAATAGGCAATGTCGGCGGGCTTGCCATATAAATCCCAATAATAAGCAACAGTATGGTTAGTACGACCACAATGAGTACATAAACGAGTGCCAAAACAGCCCCCTTTAGAGTCACAGCCACTATAGGTATCACCATTGTTGCCATTAGAGACAACTAAAGCTGAACAATCAATAGAGGGACCATGATCAATGCTGGAAGTAGAATGGGCATCGAACAAAGTAGCACACTATAAGCAGGACAAGACCTTGAGAAGGGATGGAAAGCTGAGACCACCCAATATTTGGGCACGAATAGGTTCATTCTCCAGTTTCAAACCAACAAGAAAGCAAACAACATCCGAATCCGCACATTGTTGCTATCAAAGTTGAGCGTCAATGGTGAAGGGGTGGTAAATCCTCAATTCCTCACAAACTCCCCTAAATTGGGAGTAATAGTCCTCTAAACTCAGAGTACCTTGGTCAAGGCAAAAATATTGTTTGCAGATTTCATAAGCACAAGTAAAATTACTAGTACTAGAATACGTGATTGTCATATGATCCCAGATTTCCTTAGTAGTATCGAAATAGAGCAATGTAGAGCTAATATGAGGCTCAATGTTGTTCAACAATAATGAAATAATTTGTACATCCTCTTGTTCCCACTAATCAAACTCGGGGTCACTTTCCTTGGCTTTTGCCCCCACCAATTACTTTTTAAGATCTTTACCTAAGAAATACTTGAACAGATCGGAACCATTAGTCTCATTGAATTTGATTGAAGTCATAAGAACATTAAAAAGGACAGCCAAGAAAAAAAGGGTGGTAAGATTAGGGCTATAGGTGATGGATTAGTCTTGGGCTCCATAGATGTTGAGACAAATTGAAGAAATATGTCAAATAATACAAATAAAAATCTGTCAAGTAATGAAAATCAGTGTATCAGTCCAGAAATGAAAATTGTGTAAAGGAACAAAGGAACAAACCTAGGAGATGAATCTAGGGAAGATATGAGAAGTAGGCTGTTGAATTGGCTTGGAAGGAAGAAACTTGTTTCTGAACTAGCTGTTGAAGAGGTGGGAAGAGAGGATCGGGTAGAAAAACCAAAGAACTGGAGTGAAACGGTTTGAACCAGTAGGAAAACAACCTAAACCAGCAGATTAACCATTAAAAGTGCTATTTTATTATATTTAATGATTGGTTAATTGAACATTATTTGTAATTAATTGTGTTAGATTCTTAATTTTCTAGTTTGATACTTTTTCTAGTTGTTTAATTTGTTTTGCAGGTAATTTAATTGATTTAAAGTAATAATGGATAAGTCAAATAAAACAAACATTAGAGGAAGGATAATAATTGACAAGGATTAAATGGTTAAGATTAAAATATAAAGATTCGAGGAAAAGGCAATAATTAAATCCTTATGAGAATCCAAATTGATAGAAAACTCATTAAAAGTTGGATTAGTAAAGTATTCTAGAAGACAAGATATTGACACGTTTTCAGTATTTTGGTCAAAATTTTTTTCTCCGATATCTAATTGACCTGATTTTTACGACGTTGGAAAGAAGACTTTAAGAGCTACAAAAGAACCAATGAGTCTTTGGTTTAAAGGTATTCCTTACCTTGTAAAAGCTTTATCTTCTTCAAGTCAATGGTTCAAGTCCCCTTCCCCTTTCCAAAAAAAAAAAAAAAAGGCTACAAAATGTATTGCATAAAAAATTCATGAATCGACTTCTAACTATGTGAAAATTGAACTTCAAATCTATGCAAATATGGTACGCGCAACCAAGATTTAATCCATGGGATTTGACTTAAAAAGACTCCTTTTTGAAAAGAGATTTCTCTCAAACCAACTCTAGACCTCCTACCTATACCTAGACTTACCTGTTGAGAGAGCATTATTGTTTTCCCAACTTTTTCTCTTCTAGTTTTTGGTGATTTTTCTTATGGCTTGCTAAAAATCCAACTAAAGCTAGAGGATATATATAAAGCATAGTATTTTTTTTTATTTAATTTTCTTTTTAATGCATGATTTATTCTTTTAATTTAATTCTTATCTTTTAGTAAATTTTTTGTTATGTACAATTTCTTGATTTGTTATACCACATGCATCGAATGCTTGAGATTCTCTACGAATCAAATAACCTGTTATTCCATACTGGAATTATTTAATTAGAATTTTCATAAGATAATTGATTTATTATTTGCAATAACTTTAGAATTTATTTGTTGGAGAACTTGATTTATCATAGACTCCGGGCACAGTAAATACTTGTAATTTGTATGTGAATTCCTAGATTTATTCGAATAATTAATTGGTTATAACTTTGGATGTTTTCATATTATCACTACTAAATATTCTGATTGGGATCACTCCTCAGTTGATTCTTAATTAAGTTCGAAGGCTAGATCATTAATACTTCCCGTGTGGAATTGAAAAGGTATCCCTAATGCTTTAATATTTCAAATTACAATTTTTACTCAATTTATGTTCTTTTGAACAAACAATTTTCTCAAACAATTTTCTTTTATTTTTCTTGAGCTACATGTCTTCTCAATTCTTTGTGGATCGATCTCAAACTTTCATAGTCTATTATTACTTCGCGATAACCTACGCTTGGGTTTTGCATTATTTGAGTTATAACACCAATCTATTTCTGAACGGGACTAAACTAGAGGAACCAAACTGGACCGAACAACGTGGGGTTGAACTCTGGAATGAAGGCTTGACCCAAGGGGTTGTGTTAAGCCCAATTAGAGTTTGGGCTTATGAATTTATTGAGCCCCTGATCCGGTTATAGATATAACTCAATGGATCAACCCAAGCTTTCTTTGCTCCGTTTTTTTCACGTCTCTGGACATGAGAAGCTCCAGCTATTGACGACAATTATGGCAACAACGATGACATATAATCCAATCTCTGGCAACGACAACAATAGCCGGCCAATCCTTTGGTGACCACCACACACTAGTTAGCCGAGGTTTCAGAGAAGACAAAGCCACAAACCAAGATAGATTAAGTNCAATCCTTTGGTGACCACCACACACTAGTTAGCCGAGGTTTCAGAGAAGACAAAGCCACAAACCAAGATAGATTAAGTCACGATCGACAAGCAACACCACCTCGCCAACGTCTGGACACGCAAAAAACAACCACTAGAGGCCATCACCAACCAACGACAAAATGCACACTACCCACGACCATTGGTTNCCACCTCGCCAACGTCTGGACACGCAAAAAACAACCACTAGAGGCCATCACCAACCAACGACAAAATGCACACTACCCACGACCATTGGTTAGGCATAAGAGAACCTAACCCCACACCATGATCATGCATCACACGATCACACAAAGAGGGAGAACAAAAGAAAAAACTAGGAAAAGCAAAAAGGGGGAAGGAAAAAAATAATTCAATANTTAGGCATAAGAGAACCTAACCCCACACCATGATCATGCATCACACGATCACACAAGAGGGAGAACAAAAGAAAAAACTAGGAAAAGCAAAAAGGGCGAAGGAAAAAAATAATTCAATAGTTTAACATCAAAACAAGTTTTAGATCAAATTTGAATCCACTTGCTCTGATACCATGTTAGATTTAGAGTATGGAGAAAGAACAATTATGAGAGAAAACCAATGAGAGAGACATAGAGTAATCACATTACCCCCTACCTCTCACTCTCAACTTATATTTATAGTTTACCTAAACAAAACATAAGAGACTAGTATACCCTTAGAGAGCTATGCTTATTACAACCATATAAAATATTCTAATGATACTCTCAACAGTAATTAATCCCATAATGAAAAAATTTAAATTGTTGTGGAAGTCAC
Source organism: Ilex paraguariensis (assembly GCA_963454935.2). Lineage (NCBI taxonomy): Eukaryota > Viridiplantae > Streptophyta > Magnoliopsida > Aquifoliales > Aquifoliaceae > Ilex > Ilex paraguariensis. Next base: position 15,197 of record CAUOFW020005769.1, read on the forward strand.
ACATGTTAATGGCATACTTCTGAATATATATAAAGTATTCTTCCAAAAAAAACCTTAGATTTCTAGAAACCAAGAATATTAAACTTTTTTTGATGAAATCTATCTACCGATTTAAGCAGATCCAAATGGCAACATTCATTCTCAATTACTTCAGCCATTTAGTGAGGCCATCTAATCATGTCTCCATGGTTGTATTAAATCTGTCCTGCCTAACATGTAGTGAAGAATACGAACACCATTCAAACATCATACCCCCTTGTAGTATATGTTGAAGGTGGTTTTCTCATGCTTCCTGTGAAAGGATTGTTGTAAGAGTTTCCTTGTGATTCAGGTGTAGGACACTTGTAACACACTTAACTGACCTAGCTGATGCTTCTAATATTTGGGGATGCTGTATTTCTAAAACATTTCAGATGGGGAACATAACAAATTTTTAATATGTAAAAGAAAAGTTTGCAACTTTACAATGAAACAAAAATAAAAACTCAGCTTAAATAGTCAAAGAAATTGGAAAATACTTCTGAAATTTTGCAAAACAGGGATGGTGTTCTATTTTTACTAGAAAGCTTGTTACCCTACCATTATAATATAGTTACATATACAGAAACAAATGCATGCATTTAAATCGAAACAAAATAAAGGCATAAACATTGACAGTTTATTTGCTGCATGCCGATTTAAATTTAAATAACAACAAATCATCGCTGTCCCACCAAAATAATAACAGAAACAAAGAACATCAAATTGCTTTACCACAGCGAGAATATTTAGCTTGCTTAATGCGTTTCCAAGCTCTTCCTGCAGACACATTAATGAAGGAAAAAATTTCATACATAATGCAAGGAAGCTGACTTATTAAAGAAATGAGGCTGATGGCAATCAAAAGCTGATGGGAACTGCACCTAGCATTAACTTTCTTAGGCAAATCTCTCTTTTCTTTTCTTTCTTTCTTTTTTTCCCTTTTTTAATCAGAGATGATTCTATCAAGGCAACATCACAAAGAAGAACTGCTTGCAATAGGGAAATAGAAATGAAAAAGAAACAGAAAAAACTCATAGAGCATCATACCAAAGAAAGGCTTTATAAGTGAAAGTAAACTCCAAAAGAAAATCCTTTTAAAGTCCAGTCCACTATTTTAGCCAGCAAATAATGTCGGTGCAACCTAATCAAATCCTTGGATAAGCCAGTTAGACAAATCTCGATCGGAAAATGTCTCAACCCCATGGCTTTGTGGAATAGGGAAAATTCATATCCGCAAAATAGATGCTAAGTTGTTTCACTCAATTACTAATTCAAATTCATTGGGTCCAAATCCTGTCACTAGCTCACAAAAGTTAAATATAATCTCAAATGAACAACTAAATTTCTAGTGCTGATGAAGTTCCTAAATCATTAATAGAGTGAAAAATGTCATGATCACAGTTCAAAAGCCCATTGAGAATTTCATCAGTAGTCATGATTCAATTTGCTTTAGTTGGTAAAATTGCACCACCAGTAACATAAGACAAAACATGATTTATTTTTTAAGCAACTTTAATGTGTGAAGAACTATTTTGCGCTGAAGCAAAATAAATAAAAAAATACCTCTGTTTAAAGGTGAAAGCATAAGGCCAGGTGTTTTTCATATAAGGCAAAGCATAAGACGCGGCATGGTTAAAGAAACATGCTAAACCATCACAAAGTATATCACAGTTGAATACTTAGATTCAATAGACTGCCAAGAAAATATCAACGAGGAGAAAGGAGCAAAGAAGGAAAAATATATTACTGCTGAGGAGAACCACTCTCTCTCTCTCTCTCTCTCTCTCTCTATATATATATATATATATATATATATATATATTATTTCTACTTGNATCAACGAGGAGAAAGGAGCAAAGAAGGAAAAATATATTACTGCTGAGGAGAACCAGTCTCTCTCTCTCTCTCTCTCTCTCTCTCTCTCTCTTTATATATATATATATATATTATTTCTACTCGCTGAATTAAGAGTACTAAATTAGATAAGTACACCTCCAATACAAAAAGTAAGAAATAATACTTTTCAACACTCTTCCTCAAGCTATGGCAAAGATATCAAGCATGCACAGATTGCTTAAAGTTGTATGAAAAATCTTGCTTGACGCTCCCTTTGTCAATACATCTGCAAGTTGATCTCTTGTCTTCACATAAGGTGTGCAAATTATCCCATAATGCAACTTCTCCCAGACAAAATTCTATCTGCTTGGTCCTACCATGTTGAACCTAATTATAAGCAAAATTATTATCACCAGTACAACCTCATAGGATCATCTGAATCATAGTTAATCTCCTTTAATAGAATCTTTAACCAGAACAACTCATTCTGCATGAACAATGGCTCTAAACTTGACCCCTACACTTGATTGAGCAACAACTGATTGTTTTTTATAATGATGTGCTACTAGCTACCCCTCACGAACGTGCAATACCTAGAAATAGACCATCTATCTATCTATCTATCACTGAACCTGTCCAATCTACATCCGTATAAAATTCTGCTCAACAATGGTCAAAATCCTTTATCGGGAACTGATTTCAAGTACTGAAGAATACGATAAACTGCCTTCATATGTGAAACACGAGATGAATGCATAAATTCACTTACAACACCCAGCCAAGTAGACAATGTCTGGCTGTAGGATAAATAAGTTATTCTACCAATCAACCTTTGACATCTTTCTATATTCTCAAAGGAACTCTCGTTATATTCTCCAAGCAAACATTTTACTCTAATGGGTTGTCAAAACTCAAAAGCCTTATACCAAGCATTCCCGTTTATTTAAGAAGATCAAAAAACATATTTCATCAAGAGATAAAGATACATTTTATAGACACGACAACCTCAATACAAAAAAGCACCTCAAACTTCCTAAGCCTTTGATTTCAAACTAGTTGGCAAGGTGCTTCTTCAATTTTTGCATCTGCTTAAGATCATCTCCTATACAAACTATATTATTTACAGATGCAGTAAGAGATGTTATTTTCCCTCAACAAAAATGTTTAATAAACAAATTGTGATCTCTATAGCTCTGTCTATATTTAAATCTATGCAAGTCCCCCTCCCCTTGGGGAAAAAAAAAGTATGAGAAGAATCAAGTCCAAGAGGAACATTAGGACACAACACCTCCTCTAGGTCTCCAAGGAGGAAGGCATTCTTCACATCAAATTGTTGAAGGGGCCAACAAAAACTTGCAGCCAAGGAAAGCAGGGCTCAAATTGAGTTCGCCTTTGCCACTAGAGCAAAAGTCTCTTGATATTCCATCTCATATATTTGTGTGAAACCCTTGGTCAACATAAACTTATACCCATCCACAGAACAATCCGACCTCACCACAAAGACCCACTTGCATCCCAGTAGTCTTCTTCCCTCTAGGTAACTTAACTTTAGTCCCCAGTTGTTATTTTTCTGAAGAGCTTTTGTCTCTTCAGGCATCACTTCCTTCCACTTTTGATCATTTAGTGCATTCTACAAGTTTTGAATAACGAATACAGATGACAACTAGGATACAAAGGCACGACAAGGTGAGAGATTTAAGTTATGAGACAAAGATATGAGATGTAGGGTATAGGACCTATCTTCTATATGAAATGCAATGGGCATATTTATCATGAAAAACAGGAGTTGAAGCATCATGAATAGACACTTAACTCCTCAGTCAGTTGCCTTCATGGTTCCCAACATTGTAACCTTTGATTGACAGGGATCATAAACCTCCCTACTTGACAGAGTGCTTGTTGCTCTTTTTCCTCACCAAAAGGAACATGGCTAACAGTTAACAAATAAAGAATCAAAATTTGTGGAAAGATGAACCTTCTCTTCATTGCAATGAAGTTAGGAGAGAAACAAAATACGGTTTCAAAAAATGTGACATCCATGGAGACAAATCACTTTGTTCAATGTTGTTGATAACATTTAAAACCCTCAAGTTGGAGACTGGCCCAACACAATGAAATTAAGAGCTCGAGGATCCAATTTACTTTGAGCTGAACCAGGAACATGAGCAAAGCAAAAGTGCCCGAAAACTCTAGGAGGAACAACAAAAGGTGTTCTAGAGCAAGAAGAAAACAATGGTCAACCGGGGATTCAGAGTTTAAGACTCTAGAAGGCGTCTGATTTGATGAGATACACAGCAATAAGCAATGCATCTACCCAGTATGGCTTAGGAAAATGCATAGAGAACATTAATGCTCACGTCACTTTAAATTGTGATTTTTCTATTGAGAGAGATTATTCAACTGGGGTTTGCAAAACAAGTATGATGAATTATCTCATGTTCATCGAGATATGAGCACAGACCTGCATAAAGAATAGCGTCCATTATCCAAACATACAATTCTAATGGAGGCATGAAATTGGATTTCCAACACTATATGGAACATTTTAAAACAAGAAAAAACTTCAATTTTCTCTTTCAATAATACACCCAGGTGGTCCAAGAAAAATCATCAACCTAAGTAACAGAAAATATGATACCAAACAATGGGACAAAAAGTGGCAAACCCCAAACCTCAGTATTTACAATCACAAATAGAACAACTTTTATTAGATCTAAGTGCAATGAGACATGATAATGTTTCGCAAGTTCACATACTGCACAATAAAAACTAGTAACATTTATAGGAGAAAAGAAAGGAAGAAAGTTTAGTAACAAAAGAAATGATGAATGTCCTAGTCGTCTATGCCAGAGCCAAGTGTTATTAACAGAATCGTCATGGGTTTGAAATTGAAGAGCTTAAGTAATCCCTCTTGGCCCCCATCTCACAACACCTGTCAATTGTCCTCCTCGTGATTAGGTCCTAAAGACAATAATGAGAAGGGACATTTTCATTATTGGGCATAGTGTTTTGAAAAGCTCGCCTAGGCGCTCGCCTAGGCGAGAAGCGAGGCGAGGCGAGCTTATCTCGCCTGGAGGACCCCAGGCGAAGCGAACGTGAGTGAAGCGAGAAAAAAGCGAGAAAAAGCGAAAAAGCGAAGAAGCGAAAAAAGCGAAAAAGCGAACGCTTTATTATAAAAAGCGATTCTGCTTCAATTTTTTTTTTTTTTTTTTTT
>CAUOFW020005769.1:21704-41647 GCA_963454935.2 Ilex paraguariensis
TTTTTTTTTGTTGCTAATTCTGCTGTTGTCCTGATTCTGCTTCTTTTGTTGTCCTACCCTGTCAATATGAAAATGTATACAATTGTTAGTATTTGTTTGAATTTAAATGTTTAAGTTATGACTGTTATTAAGATTTGAGATATTATTAGTATTTTTTTTAATTTAAATGTTTATGGTTTTACTTGCATTTAAATATTTAGTATATATAAAATTAGAACTTAGATTGTTTAGAAGTAATTAAACTAAAATATATATTTTTTTTAACTGTTCGCTTTGCTTCGGTAAAGCGTGTCGCTTCGCTTCTCGCTTCTCGCCTAGGCGTTAGGAGCCTTGGTCGCTTCGGTTCGCTTTACGCCTTAAATAACACTGATTGAGNTTATTAACAGAATCGTCATGGGTTTGAAATTGAAGAGCTTAAGTAATCCCTCTTGGCCCCCATCTCACAACACCTGTCAATTGTCCTCCTCGTGATTAGGTCCTAAAGACAATAATGAGAAGGGACATTTTCATTATTGAGCATATGCAAAACTAATGAGAATGACATAGACGTAGTGAGTAAAAATATTGATAATGATCCAATTCCTGCCACAAACTATGAAAAGTTTGAAAGATGTCGCTACAAACCAGTCACTCAGTGAAGTTTCATGAAACCAATGCTTTAATCCACAAAGTTATGAAACATTCCCAATCAAGGGAGAGAAAATCAAAGGATTTCAACCACATTAAGTGTATCAATAGAAAGGATTCAAGTGTCTTCATACAAAATGATGAAATTAAAAAAAAGGTGAAAAATTCACTGTGAGAAATTATTAAATGAAAATCATATAGGGAGCTTGGGTATTGAAGAATACAATAACATGGAGATAAGAGAAAAAAGTTCTTCCACAAAATTAGAACGCCCCAAGTAAATCGTACAGTAAAAATTGAAAGTGGCAAACCTTTAAGACCTAATGGTATCCAAATTGAGATTTGAAAGTGTCTATGAAATGTAGAGTATCCTGCTGGTCAACTAAATCATTTTGTTAAGTATACCAACTAAGAAAATGCCTTACAAGTGAGTGAAGAGTATTTGAGTCTCTACATATCAATATATACAAAGAACATTTAGAGTTGCATAAGTTATCAAGGTATTAGATCAATGAGTAATACAATGAAATTTCAGATTAAGACCTGAAGCAACAGTATCTGAAAATCACTTCTAGACTTGTGCCTTGGAGATCAACAATTGAAGCTATATATTTAAATAGAACATCTTCAATTGTGTGCTTTCTAATTTGAAAGAAACATCTTTAATGATGTGCCATTTAACATGCTGAATTTGGCCTCAAACCTTGTAACAAATAAAACACATGATTTGGCATATTCCAAAATTTGAGTGTCATGTTAATAATTAACTTCCATCAAAGCTACTATTTTACCCTCACAAATTTACTACTTTGGCTTCATAAAATCCATTATGCATTTTTTTTTTTGGACAAATCTTTATGCCTTTTTTATGTTATGCTATGCTGGAATAGACTTATTTGGATGAAAAAAATAATAATATTATAAATAAGGGGTGAAAAGCTGAGGAGGGCAAGAAGTCCTTAGTGTTAATATTGATCAAATAAAGAAGATAGAGAGAGAATATCATTTCAGCACAATTAGTCCATGTAACTTATCGTACTGGAAAAGATGCACAATAAAGGCCTTATATAGTAGGGCAAAGTAAAATAAAGTAAACAAATAAACTACCCCTAGTATTAAATATATTAAATTACTCTAAAACTTGGGAAGTACATATTATAAATGAGTCATTGGGTGTACAAAAGGTTGGTGAATTAAAGGGTAACACAAATGGTAATTGTTTAGATTTAAATGGGAAAACACATATATTTGGGCAGAGATTAATGGAAGGTAATCTCATAATTACTGAAGTTTAATCCTGAGATACTGCAGTAGTTAGCAAAGAATTTGATTTTCAAAAGAAGGATCAAGGAGCTGTAATTTTGGATTTACTAGTAATTCCAATTAAAAGCTTAGATTTTGGGCTAGTAAATGATTTCGGGCTTCGTTAAACAAAGGGTCTAAAAACCAATTCACTATTAAAAGTCTTGTTGATTCTAATTAGAGGGAGGAAAAACAAAAGAAGGTTATCATCGTTGACCACAATAAAGAAGGAAAAGAATTTGAATAACAGAGAAATGAGTTCATGGAAGAAACAGAGGGTTTGTTCTTTTATAAGATGTGGATGATTGACAAATTAGATATATTCGATCATAATGATGTCCGTTGTGAAACAAAGGACAACTTCACTGATGAGGGGGAAGAAGAAGAAAGTCAGAGTGATGCTATACAAGATTCAGACAAAGAAGTGTCAAAAGTGTCAAATATAATAATCGGGGTTGGAAATCTATTTGATGTTGACTATGAAGCTGGACCAAATGCACCTCGTCCACAGGTATTTGGCTATGTCTGGTAAGCAACTTTCTAATGCTATCTTGGAACTCTTCCCTTAAGAATCTTCTCACCGTGGGACTCTTAATTCCCCCCCCCCCCAGGATGGGGTTCAAGGTATAGGAAATTTTCTTTGTTATTCTTCTTTTGATCTTTCCCCTAAAATCTAAAACTTGGGAGTGAATTTGTTGAGGATGAGGAGAGGGATCTTTATGAGTCTCTGAGGAATAATTCTGACAAAGGTATTGAAAAAAAAAATAGTTATATTTGATAATAAAAGTACCATTGGGGATGGAGTGAAGGACGGAAAACTGGAGTTTGCAACCACAACTATGTTTCCTATAAACAGTAAGGATATGGAGTTGAAAAATGACATAATTTTGAAAAATGAGGAAGGGGCAGAGCAAATATCAAAATTCATTTCAGTGTATTATTTCGGTCACCTAGAAAATTAAATATGTTTCAGAAACGTTTCGACCTATTTCGAAAACATTTCGACCTGTTTCGAAAACATAATGAAAAAAATAAAAAATTTAAGAATTATTTTTGTAAAACATTGATTTAAATATATCAAATTATGTTGAAATATCTTGAAACATTTCAAAACAATTGTGCAAATACATTGAAATATTATAATACATCTTGACACATTATAAAATACCTCGAAATATTAGAATTTTGATTTCATCACTGATTTGTTCGGTTTCCTTGAAAACGAAAATATTTCGAACATTTCAACTATTTTGAAACATAGTTGTCAAATCGCGTATCGAAAGGTGTATCGTTATTCAAAAATAGTATATCGTATCATTTATCGTGTATCCTAAGATACGCGCAATTTTAATTTTTAAATAATTAGTAATAATATATATATATATACATACATATACCTTTGCAAAAAAGTCACAGTCATAATAATATAGCATTTCATTAATATTTCACCAACTATTCAAGTTCCCAACATACTTCAATAATATCAAAATACAAAGATTTTTAATTCAAACTTTTAATATCAACTGCTTGAACAACATTAATATTAACCAAGAATTTTGAATTCAATTAAACAACATTAACAAGAGACTTTATTTTATTTTTTTAAAACCATAACCATTGAAATAACGTTATTTCACTGGCTAGAGATTTAAAAAAAAGTCATAGGATAAAATAATGTCATTTCAAACACAAAAACCAAAAAAAGAAAATAAAAAAACAGAATTGTCACGTATCGGATGTATCGTATCGTATCGTGTATTGTATGATACAGTGCAAAAACAATACAAAGACACGATACGTATTATTTTTTAGGTGTATCGTGACGTATCGTACGATACTAACAACTATGTTTCGAAATTATATTTTAGTCCTTGAGGTAGTGGGAGATTTTTTGGTTAACAAAGCTAGTTGGTTTAGATTGAGAGATTTTTTTTGACAAAAATGGATCTCTCTCTAGTCCTTAACCGGAAAAAGGGTCAGAAATGCAAAACAACAATAGGGGTTAGGAGGAATAAATTTAGAATCGGAGAAAAATTATGAGGGGAGCAGTGTTAGGAGAGAGGGAGGGGGAGAGTAATTTGTTTTATGAAAATTGTAAGTTGGAATGTACGAGAAATTGGGGATAAAAAAGAAAAAAAGCACTATTAAGGAAGTGGTGATTAAGGAGGAGCCGAATATTGTGGTATTGCAAGAAACTAAAAGGAAGGTGGTGAATAAAAAAATTGTGTCAAGTCTTTGGGAAGTTAGATTTAAGGATGGGGCTTTTTTACCTTCATGTGGCAAATCTACGGGATTAGTTATGGTGGGAGAATTTACTCTTTCAATTCATTGTTGTTTCTCGAGATGAGTATGCTTTATTCCTGTCTCAGAAATATGCCACGTCTTCCTCCACTATTACTTTGGCTCACTCAGGTACAACATCTGCTTGTTTACTCTCTTCCACTTCCAATCTATGGATCATTGATTCTAGAGCTTCTAATCAATGACCAGCTCTTCTGGTTACTTTTCTAATTTTCACCCCATAGCCCCATCTTGCCATGTTACACTTACTAATGGCTCATCTTCTCAGGTCTCAGGTTTGGGTATTATGCCGCTTAGCCCCTCTATATCATTATCTTATGTTTTGTTTGTTCCTTAATTTCTTTTTAGTTTGCTATCTATTAATAAGATCACTCCCTCTCTTAAATGTCCAGTCTTCAGTGGCATTATCATCTCAGACATCCATCCCTTACAATTTTGAAGTCTCAAGTTCCTACTCTTAATCATGTGTCATCTTTGTTTTGTGAAGCTTATCAGCTTAGTAAGCACCATCAAATGCCATTTAAATCTAGGATTGATAATCATGTTTATACTCCTTTTGAATTAGTTCATTCTGATGTATAAGGACCCCATCTATACTTCTATTAATGGATTTTATTATTTTGTGACCATTGTGGATAATTATTCTCATATGACTTAATTGTTTTTAATGAAATCCTGCTCAGAATTGTTTTCTATCTTTCAACTGTCTGCAAGCAAATTAAGAAGCAAATTTGGTTGCAATATTCATATTTTACGATCTGATAATGCCAAAGAATATACCTCTAATCCCTTTTGGGTGTATTTTGATCAACGAGGTATCGTGCATCAACTATCTTATGCATACACGCCATAACAAAAATGGTGTAGCTAAGCGACAAAATCGTCATTTGTTGGATGTCACCCGAGCACTCTTATTTCATATGAATGTTTCTCCCCCTTTTTGGCATGATGTTGTCTTGACTGCTTTGCCATCTTATCAATGGTATGTCATGTACTGCCTTATAAGGAAAATCTCCACATTCGGCCTTATTCCCTGAATCTTCTTTGTTTACTCTTCCTCCAAAAGTATTTGGATGTGTATGTTATGTCCACAATCTTGGCCCTAGTTTTCATCAGTGCTGATGTTACCTTTTAAGAATCGACACCTTATTTTTCTGCTTCTACTGTACCTTTCAAGGGTCCTACTGTGTTGTCGTCGATGTTAGCCCCACTTCCATTTCTGATTTCGATTTCTTTATTCTTTGTTCCTCTGTTGTCCATAAGTCCAAGTGCACATCCTCCCACCCCTTTTCGTGTTTATACTTGACAGTCAAGGTCATCTATTACAACTCTACCACCAACTTCCACGTCGTCTTCAAATCCGACCTCCTCTATTATGTCTGATTCTCTACCTATTGCTCTTCGTAGAGGTACTAGTTCTTGTGTTACTAACCACCTCATCACTATGTTTCTTCTCATTTGTTATCTCCTTCCTTTTTCTGTTTTATTTCTCAGTTATCCAATATCTCTGTTCCTAAGACTTCAGCAGATGCCTTGTCGAATTCAGGTTGGAGGTTAGCTAACAAAATGAATGCTCTCCTTCACAATCATACTTGGGATCTTGTTTAGCTACCTCTTGGTAAGTTGGTTGTTGGGTGTCGTTGGATATATACCATTAAATTTCTTCCTGATGACACTGTAGATCGTCTCAAAGCTTGTTTGGTTGCCAAATGATATACCCAAACCTATGGTGTTGACTATTCTGAGACCTTTTCTCCGATTGCTAAAATCTCCTCCGTTAGAGTTTTAATTTCGCTTACTGTTAATCTTAGCTAGCCCTTATTTCAATAGATGTCAATAATGCGTTTCTACATGATGATCTAGCAAAAGAGATTTACATGGAACAACCACCTGAGTTTGTTGCTCAAGGGGATTATTAGGGACATGTGTGTAAACTAAAGAAAGTCTAGTAGAGGTTGAAACAATCTCCATGCGCATGGTTTGGACTTTGAAAAATTTTCAGAAGCAGTGTTAGAGTTTGGTCTTCATAGGTGCCACACAGATCACTCGGTATTTCATCTACGAACTGGGGTAGGTTATATCCTTCTTGTTGTTTATGTTGATAATATTGTGATTACAAGTGATGATTCAGTGGGTATTGCAAAGTTGAAACAGTTTTTACAACATCAATTTCATACCAAAGATTTAAGCAAACTTGGATACTTTAGATCTAAATAGGGCATTAGCCTATCCTAGAGAAAATATGTGCTTTATTTTTTGAAGGAAACATGATTTTTAGGTGGTCTACAAATTAACGTCTCTATGGATCCTAATCATAAACTCTCAGGGACTAAGGGTGAATGTTTCTCTAATCATGCACAGTATCGGCGTCTACCAGGAAAGTTGAATTACCTCACCATTACTCAACTAGATATCTCATATGTAGTGTGGTTAGTCAGTTTATAAAGACTCATCGAGTACCACATTGGGATGTTGTCATTCATAGCATTCGTTATCTCAAGCAAGCTCCGAGAGTTGAATTGTTCTATCAATCGCATGGACGCCTTCAATTGGAAGGATTCACAGATTTAGATTGGGCAAAGTCTCCTTCAAATAGACGTTTTACTACATGATATTGTACCTTTCTAGGGGACAATCAGGTTACCTTGAAGAGTAAGAAGTAGATAATGGTGGCATGATCTAGTGGAGAGGCTGAATCCCAGGTAATGGCTCACACATGCAGCGAGTTAACGTGGCTACAACACTTCCTTCAGGAAATCGATTATCCAGCTCAAACTCCACTTCAGTTGTTCTATGATAGGCTGTTCATATAGCTTCTAATCATGTGTTTCATGAACGAATGAAACACATTGAAGTTGATTGTCACTTCGTTTGAGAAAAGGCGTTGCAAGGAGATATTATCACACCATTTGTCAAGTCTAAAGATCAACTTGTTAATATGTTTACTAAATCCTTGAGTAGTACTCGTTTGAGAAATATTATTCCAAGTTGGGATTACATGAGATATACTCACAGCTTGAGTGAGAGTGTTAGAATATAGGAATGGTATTATTGTAATAAGGATACCCCTTAAGGGATATATATAAGTCTTTTCTTTATTATTGGATACATATATATATATATATATATATGGAATGGAGAGATGTGATTGAGAAACATTCTCTCTCACTACCTCGTCTATGACATTCTCTCTAAACCGTATTCTTCCTACTGTCACAGCTAGGAAGTGACAAAAGATGATTTAATGAAGGTCTTTTAGGGATTTTTTTGAGAATGGTGTGGTCAAGGTGAATACTAATGCTACTTTCATTTGTTTGATCTCTAAAAGACAAAATTCTTTGAAAATTGGTGATTTCACACCTATCAATTTAGTTACAAGTTTGTATAAGATCTTAGCAAAGGTGTTATCCATTAGATTAAGGGCAATTATGGGGGAGACAATCTCTAAAAGTCATAGTGCTTTTGTTATGGGGAGGCAAATTTTAGATAGTGTTTTTGGTAGCTAATAAAGTGGTTGAGAATTCCAGAGTAAAAGATAAGGAAGAGGCTGTTTTTAAAATAGATTTTGAAAAAGCATACGATCATGTGGGTTGAAGTTTCTTGGATTTTATTCTCAAAGTTAAAGGTTTAGGAAATAGGTGGAGAAGAAGGATTAAGGGATGCTTAAATTCTATGAATTTTTTGGTAATTATAAATGGCCAACCAATTAATGCTTCTAGGGGTCTGAAGGGATCCTCTTTCTCCTTTCCACTTCACCTTGGTGGTGGATAGGTTAGGCAGATTGGTGGATAGGGGTTTGGAAAACAATCTAGTGGAAGGTTTTATAGTGGATAGGATTGAGGTTCTCATCTTCAGGTTGCTGACGATACAATCTTTTTCTTGTCAGGGAATGAGCTTAAATTTCAGAATTTTGTGGATATTGTTAAGATCTCAAGTTTGGTATCGAGTTTGAAGCTGAACATGTCCAAGAGTCTTGTGGCGGGAATTAATGCTTCAGGGAGTAAAATTAAAGGGTTGGCAAGGGGATTAGGTTATGAAGTGGGTGATTGGCCTCATTGCGCAAGGCATAATTACTTCTTGTCTTATGTACCTGATCAGTATAATTACTTCTAATAGCAAAAACACAAATGAAGGGAACTGGAAGAGTTGTGAAAACGAGTGGGGTTCTTTTGTTTCCGAGGAAGGAATATTGGGGTTCATGCCATTCAAAGAGCAAGAGAATAAAGGATGCTGGTTGGCTTAATTTCATGTCCCACTGACATGTTTTTCAAGGTTTGCTGTTTGCTTTGATGCTTATAAACATGCTTAAAAATCACCTAATGGCAATTAATAGGTTTGTTCAGTAATCTGCAACATTGCATGATATCACCATAAGATTGTCAAGTTTTTCTAATATGCACCAACTAAAAGGAGAGGTTTTTAGACACGACAGGATGGGGGCATTTTGGTCAGTCCAATGTTTGTATCATAAGTTAAGTGATCAAGTGAAGTGACCAAATGGGACTAGACTAGATAACTATCATATAGCTCTTATTTCAGTATCTTCTAAATGCAAGGTTTGAATATGTGGTATTTTTGTCATCCATTAAAGTTTGTATTTTATTAGTCTACACAAGATTAGGCTAAATTGTCGAATCCAAACCCTGCTTAATCCTGTCTAAATTCCACAATCCAATCTGTGCTCTTTGAAATATGACAGCCAAACGAGCCATTGGTCTATCGAATAATTATTGCATACCTCTTAAACTAAAAGTTAAGGTCTCCAAAACAACTATTGGACTAAAGATAATTTTAGTAAATTATACTGGGCAACTAAAAAATGACAAGTTAAAAAATTATGTGTGGCTAAAATGCATATGCTTGGATGGATGTATGGTAAAACTTGAAAATAAAGAATTAATAAAGTTTATTCAGCAATTGGTAGAGGTAAAACCAATAGAACACATCAATAAAGAATCAATTTAACTGGTTAGAACATATTTACTGAAGGCGAACAATGCTTTTGTGAGAAAGAGTAATGTGATATTTATTGATGGTAATACGAGGGGGTAGATGTAGACAGAAATTAACTCAAGATGAAATATAGAAAGGAAATGAAAGCCTACGCTTTACCAAAAAAATTAGGAAGCATGGACACTTGATTTTTGCCGGTGTGTCCGTATTGGAAATGTATGGGACATGAGCACGCTAAAATGAGTATCCATTTTTTATTATTATATTTTTTTCTGAACATGTTGGGGACACATGACTGGCAAACTCAAGACACAATTGGGACACTCAACCAACACTCTCGGAACACGTCGGGTGACTTGTGTTAAGATTGTTTTAAACAATTTTAAAAACTTTTAAATTAATTGTATAACTATGGAAGTTATTTAGTTTTAAAGAATTTGGGTCGAAGTTATAACCAACAAAAAAATAACAAACACTATATAAACATAGGACACTAATATAAACATAATTTTGGACATGATTACAAAATAATATACAAATGGAATACACTTTTTATATGGAAGTAATTCGAGGAAAAATATGCTCATGAAACTGGGTTTGGAATTGAATAAAAATTAGGGTTACGAAGTGGGATATTTTTCTAAATTGATATTGTATTGGTTATTGATTGTTGGATCATGAAGGTTATCTAATTTATTATTTTTTGTTTGTTCAATATTTTATAATGTGAATTGTTAGAAGTAATAAAAGAATGATTTGAATGATTATTATTCAAATATCTTAATCTTCTCATATGATCATACATACATACATACACACACACACAAATACATAATATTTAACATGTCGCTGAACATGTCCGTATCTTACCTTTTTTTTAAAAATTTTGTGTAGGTTTGTCCATGTTGTATCGTATCCTTGTCCCGTGTCCATGTTCTTGCTTCTTAGGGCATTCATAATCCCTTTTATCACCAATTCACCCATCCCAATTCTCATGAATGCCTTTTCAAAGTTGCTAAAATAAAAATACATGCTGGTAGGATAAAGCCTTCTTACCTTATCAATATCGATTTTATATGTAGTCACATGAGGATATTTTTCACCCAACTGCCCAATGATAGGAGATAATAATCTGCCTACACAAGAAAAATATATCATAAATTTAATTATAAAAAAACTTCCATGGAGTACAAAATACAGCAAATAGTAGCTTGTACTAATAACAAAGTTGTCACCCATCAGTAAAGGTTAAGAATCTTACATGGGCCACACCAGACTGCTGTGAAGTAGAATACCGCTGGCAAAGATTCATCTAGTACCACATTCCAAATGATATGTTAGCAATCTAAAGTTCTCTAATAATTTAAACAAATGCTAAAAAAATGGGAACAGAAAATACATCAAATAAAAAATAAATGCATACCCTGAACCTTCTGTAGTGAATTATTAAATTGCTCTTCCGATTCAATCAACACGATATTTGATGGATCTGCAATTAATCTTTAACTAAGCAAATAATAGACAACAAACCCCTTGACTATGCCATCAAACAGAAAATGGGATCAATATTTTCACATGAAAATTAGTAGCAACAGCTCAAAAAAGGCATCAGTCTGTTGAAATGAAAGGAAATAACATTAATCTAAGTACAATAACTATTGCAGCCAAAAAATAAAAGAATATCTATCGCAGATATCAATCCTTGGGCAAGATAAAGTCATTGCCATCAACAGAACCAAACTAGATAAACAGAAACACTTGCCTTGTTCTTTTTGAGTGATATCCCCTTCTAGAAATTTGGTCTCTTCTCATATGAGAAAGGAAGGAGTTGAAGACTGGGAAAGAACGGACTATCAGTTTCTCAACAGTCACTTATTTTTATGAACTACCTTTTGAATTTAGACAAACTTGGGCATTTTTATAAGGAAGACACAATAAGCTACCCTCGATGTTCTTGTGAGTTGTGAATCAATGAATGTCAGAAAAATAAAAAATAAAAAAAAAAACCCATGGAAGTAACAAATAAAAAATATGAGATCACTCCATTTTTATTTTTATTTTTATTTTTATTTTTATTTGATATCAACACAAATCTTCCTTCCCCGTTGAAACTTCATGCACTTCGCAAACATTCCTCAAACTTTCTAGGTATTCACCATTCTTACCAGAATATGCTAATTCCCAGGCAATTTGCATTTTGGAATGGTACTCAAGAAACTAAAACCTCCCCAAGTAACAACCCTTTATCCTTGTCAAACATGGTATGGAGTCTGGACACTATCCAAATCATCATTCCGCAATTTAATCTTTAGCACTCCATCTTCTTGTCACTCTCCACTGGGTTCACTTTTGGAAAACAACTAAGCCAAATATAGGATGGACAAACTCTATATACTCTCACTATAATTTTCAAATGCTAACTTTGTAAAAGTACATTGTGAGCAGGTACATTCTAATTATATAATATTTCGCTAACCACCTATTTTTGACTATTACAGAAACACCTCGATGAATTCTAACTCTAGGATATGTATACTCAAAGCCTACAACATTTACACCATCACAAATCACCCTTCCGTTGTCATTCTGCATAACAAAATGACATGCTGTTTAAGCATAACATTGATATTCCCAGTGCAATGTGAGTCACAAAGTCTCCATATAGAACTACTGAAATAACACTTACTCATGTTTACTGTCTACTACAACACAACCAGGCAAGCTTATATATTCTGGTTTTTTCTGCTTTTTACATGGCGATTCTATGCTTGTCACTAGATAGTCGAACAAGCTTGTTTTTTTAAGCGAACCTAAAAAAATGTTTAAGTTCAACACGTTTAGAATACGAGCCAAGCCAGAGCAAGCCGAACTCGAGCCAAGCCCGAATATTTTCACATAAACGAGTCGAGTCTGTTGAGTTTAAGCCGAGCTATCGGACTTGTTTTTCAAATGAGCCTAACAAATTGTTCAAGGTCAACTCGTTTAAAAGACAAGCCGAACTTGAACGAGTCAAACTCAAATAGCTCGATTTGATTAACAGCCCTATTGTCAACTCAAAATTCAACTATAAATTCGGTTTGATTAGCAGCCCTACTTGCCAGCTCAAAATTCAACTATAAACTCAAGGGGTGTTCAAATTTCCAATTAGCCACAATTTTCTACCTTACCTGACCCTACTCAACCCTATTGAACAGCTAGGCGAAAAAATCGGGTAGGAATGCGAAATAGTCATTAATTTTCGTATTCCTACCCTATCCTACCCACATTAATTTATATATATAAATTAAAAATCTTAATTCCCTAACCATATGATTTAAATTTAAAATAACTGTTATTATTTTTGTGCAACAATTATGATAGATTGATGTTTATGTTTTCTTGTGATTTGTTGTAATTATTTTAAGTTTTAGTGTTATTGGTTTATTGTGTTGTTAAATTGGTGCATGTTATTTAATTGAATTGTAAAAATGATTCAAAAATTAATAATTACAAAAAGTGTTCACCTGATTTTCTACCCGATTAATTTGGCCGAAAGTCGGGTAGAAATACCACACTTGATCGGGTAGGATAGGTTAAGAAAAAATTCTTCGGCAATGTATCGGGTAGGAAGATGGAAAACCATATTTCCTATCCCTAGGGTGTGAAACCCGGGAAAAATTTTAACTTTTTCTGGAAAAAAAAGGCAAAATAGTAATTTTCCATTATAGTGCGGGTTAAAAAAAAACAGGTATTTTTATAGATCTCGGATGATGAAACGGACCTCACTGTTGGATTCGTCTCACGAAATCTAGTTACCAAGACAAATTTCGTCAAATTTTGAGATAGTCAGATTTTTCAAGTTTTTCGAGGTGACGGGTGTTCGATGACCCCTAAAAACGAAATTTTTATAAAAATTTTAAAATTTGAAAAATATTTTAAATAAAGTTCATATAAAATATTTTGAGTTTAAATCGATACGAAATTTAATCGTTTCGGGGTGAAAACGGACCCGGACAAAGGACGACACTTGGCGCGACGAAGGCCAATTGTTTAGAAAGTATAAAAGTGGGCAAATATCTGAAAAATCAGATATTTTCTCTTCATCTGGCCGGCTGGATCAGACCCAAGAGCAAAGAAGAAAAAAATATAATTCTTC
Organism: Ilex paraguariensis; assembly: GCA_963454935.2. NCBI lineage: Eukaryota > Viridiplantae > Streptophyta > Magnoliopsida > Aquifoliales > Aquifoliaceae > Ilex > Ilex paraguariensis. The sequence continues at coordinate 35,023 of CAUOFW020005769.1, forward strand.
AAGCTTTCTTTCGCCGATTCTCAGAGTTCCGTCAGTCGGAATTCGTNTTTGGAAAACAACTAAGCCAAATATAGGATGGACAAACTCTATATACTCTCACTATAATTTTCAAATGCTAACTTTGTAAAAGTACATTGTGAGCAGGTACATTCTAATTATATAATATTTCGCTAACCACCTATTTTTGACTATTACAGAAACACCTCGATGAATTCTAACTCTAGGATATGTATACTCAAAGCCTACAACATTTACACCATCACAAATCACCCTTCCGTTGTCATTCTGCATAACAAAATGACATGCTGTTTAAGCATAACATTGATATTCCCAGTGCATTGTGAGTCACAAAGTCTCCATATAGAACTACTGAAATGACACTTACTCATGTTTACTGTCTACTACAACACAACCAGGCAAGCTTATATATTCTGGTTTTTTCTGCTTTTTACATGGCGATTCTATGCTTGTCACTAGATAGTCGAACAAGCTTGTTTTTTTAAGCGAACCTAAAAAAATGTTTAAGTTCAACTCGTTTAGAATACGAGTCAAGCCAGAGCAAGCCGAAGTCGAGCCAAGCCCGAATATTTTCACATAAACGAATCAAGTCTGTTGAGTTTAAGCCGAGCTATCGGACTTGTTTTTCAAATGAGCCTAACAAATTGTTCAAGATCAACTCGTTTAAAAGACAAGCCGAACTTGAACGAGTCAAACTCAAATAGCTCGATTTGATTAACAGCCCTATTGTCACCTCAAAATTCAACTATAAATTCGGTTTGATTAGCAGCCCTACTTGCCAGCTCAAAATTCAACTATAAACTCAAGGGGTGTTCAAATTTCCAATTAGCCACAATTTTCTACCTTACCTGACCCTACTCAACCCTATTGAACAGCTAGGCGAAAAAATCGGGTAGGAATGCGAAATAGTCATTAATTTTCGTATTCCTACCCTATCCTACCCACATTAATTTATATATATAAATTAAAAATCCTAATTCCCTAACCATATGATTTAAATTTAAAATAACTGTTATTATTTTTGTGCAACAATTATGATAGATTGATGTTTATGTTTTCTTGTGATTTGTTGTAATTATTTTAGGTTTTAGTGTTATTGGTTTATTGTGTTGTTAAATTGGTGCATGTTATTTAATTGAATTGTAAAAATGATTCAAAAATTAATAATTACAAAAGTGTTCACCTGATTTTCTACCCGATTAATTTGGCCGAAAGTCGGGTAGAAATACCACACTTGATCAGGTAGGATAGGTTAAGAAAAAATTCTTCGGCAATGTATCGGGTAAGAAGATGGAAAACCATATTTCCTATCCCTAGGGTGTGAAACCCGGGAAAAATTTTAACTTTTTCTGAAAAAAAAAAGNGATAGTCGAACAAGCTTGTTTTTTTAAGCGAACCTAAAAAAATGTTTAAGTTCAACACGTTTAGAATACGAGCCAAGCCAGAGCAAGCCGAACTCGAGCCAAGCCCGAATATTTTCACATAAACGAGTCGAGTCTGTTGAGTTTAAGCCGAGCTATCGGACTTGTTTTTCAAATGAGCCTAACAAATCGTTCAAGGTCAACTCGTTTAAAAGACAAGCCGAACTTGAACGAGTCAAACTCAAATAGCTCGATTTGATTAACAGCCCTATTGTCAACTCAAAATTCAACTATAAATTCGGTTTGATTAGCAGCCCTACTTGCCAGCTCAAAATTCAACTATAAACTCAAGGGGTGTTCAAATTTCCAATTAGCCACAATTTTCTACCTTACCTGACCCAATTCAACCCTATTGAACAGCTAGGCGAAAAAATCGGGTAGGAATGCGAAATAGTCATTAATTTTCGTATTCCTACCCTATCCTACCCACATTAATTTATATATATAAATTAAAAATCCTAATTCCCTAACCATATGATTTAAATTTAAAATAACTGTTATTATTTTTGTGCAACAATTATGATAGATTGATGTTTATGTTTTCTTGTGATTTGTTGTAATTATTTTAAGTTTTAGTGTTATTGGTTTATTGTGTTGTTAAATTGGTGCATGTTATTTAATTGAATTGTAAAAATGATTCAAAAATTAATAATTACAAAAAGTGTTCACCTGATTTTCTACCCGATTAATTTGGCCGAAAGTCGGGTAGAAATACCACACTTGATCAGGTAGGATAGGTTAAGAAAAAATTCTTCGGCAATGTATCGGGTAAGAAGATGGAAAACCATATTTCCTATCCCTAGGGTGTGAAACCCGGGAAAAATTTTAACTTTTTCTGAAAAAAAAAAGGCAAAATGATAATTTGCCATTATAGTGCGGGTTAAAAAAAAATTGGTATTTTTATAGACCTCGGATGATGAAACGGACCTCAATGTTAGATTCGTCTCACGAAATCTGGTTACCAAGACAAATTTCGTCGAATTTTGAGATAGTCAGATTTTTCAAGTTTTTCGAGGTGACGGGTGTTCGATGACCCCTAAAAACGAAATTNTTGGATTCGTCTCACGAAATCTAGTTACCCAGACAAATTTCGTCGAATTCTGAGATAGTCAGATTTTTCACGTTTTTCGAGGTGACGGGTGTTCGATGACCCCTAAAAACGAAATTTTTATTAAAATTTTAAAATTTGAAAAATATTTTAAATAAAGTTCATATAAATATTTTGAGTTTAAATCGATACGAAATTTAATCGTTTCAGGGTGAAAATGGACCCGGACAAAGGACGACACTTGGCGCGACGAAGGCCAATTGTTTAGAAAGTATAAAAGTGGGCAAATATCTGAAAAATCAGATATTTTCTCTTCATTTGGCCGGCTGGATCAGACCCAAGAGCAAAGAAGAAAAAAATATAATTCTTCAAGCTTTCTTTCGCCGATTCTCGGAGTTCCGTCAGTCGGAATTCGTCGAGCCAAAAATTAAAATCGATCTACGCGACGAGAGCTACGCGTGGGTACCAAAAACAAAGATTTTCACCGAAGATTCAAAGAGAGGATTTTGGAGAAATCTAAACTTTGGGCTTTAATCTTGTTCTTGAGGCTTCCTACAAATTCTTTACGCTTCAAGAGGTAGGGTTTCTCCTACTCGGACCTACTTCTAACCTAAGGTGTCCATAGGGTTCATGTGGGCTGTTTTGGGTATTTCTAATATTTTTCCATTATGATTGGTGCTATGAAAATGGGTAGAATCAATTCTAGTGTGAATTGGTAGTTAGAAAGTGCTAGTTTGTGATTTCTTGAATGTTTAGATAATTGGTTATATAAAAATCATATATTCTGATTTTTATTTTGTTTGAATGATCCATATAAAATCTTGGCTTGATTTTGGTATATGGAAGTATTTATGCAATCCCTTGGAAATTGGGATCATGTGGGCATGCTTTATGTTTTTATGTNGCTTGATTTTGGTATATGGAAGTATTTATGTAATCCCTTGAAAATTGGGATCATGTGGGCATGCTTTGTGTTTTATATTATGCCTTGTGAATGAAATGTAATATTAGCATGTATTATGTGTTATCATGTTGATGGAGTGTTGATATATGCTCTTGGATATATTGAACTTGAAATGGTTATGTGATTATATGTAAATGATATTAATTGCCATGGTATACAATGATATTTAAAAATTGTCATTTAGCATGCATTGCAATATGGGCATGGAATTAACATCACATTCATGGGCTACATACATGAGTGTGGGTGTAGGGTTTCATGGGGTGATCAACAGCAACATTGGTACTTGATGGTAAGNTTTGGAAATAATTGATCACAGGATATGTTGAAATTGTTTATATGACATTCATTACATATTGAACATGGCAATAGTTTGAAATGATGCATTACAATGCATATGCACGGGGTAAACACATCCATAACCATGAGCATGGGTGTGTGGTTACATGGTTGGTCAATCATCATCATTGGTGGTTGGTGGTGGGCTCGGGAAAGTAGGATGGAACATCCTGTTGAGTCGCACGATTACATGCATAAGAAAACTTGTGTCGGGTATAGCAAGTAGGGCTAAACACTCCCTCGGGGGAAAAACCCGGCCACTTGGTTCTTNTGGTTACATGGTTGGTCAATCATCATCATTGGTGGTTGGTGGTGGGCTCGGGAAAGTAGGATGGAACATCCTGTTGAGTCGCACGATTACATGCATAAGAAAACTTGTGTCGGGTATAGCAAGTAGGGCTAAACACTCCCTCGGGTGAAAAACCCAGCCACTTTGTTCATACACTTACCGGTGGTGAAATTCCAAAAAAGTGTAACGGCGTACGGAGCAGGAGGTGCGATTCCTGAATCTAATACCCAATAAAGGCACATGATTTTAATATATAAATTATTCATTTGATAGGAAACATCCAAGAATGAATTAGTTTTATGACATATGGTTGATTTCAAAATGATCTTTGGATGTGTTTCATCAAAGACGTTTGTTTTACACGTAAGTGTCGCATTGTGTTGTGGGAGTCGGTGTGGGCTCGGGATAGCATNATATGCGTCGCATTGTGTTGTGGGGGTCGGTGTGGGCTCGGGATAGCATGCATGAGTGAGTTTCATCTCATTACTTGGCATGGCATCATGAGATTCTATCTTGAATAACATATTCTTATTTGGAATGGAAGAAGTTGGTTGTAGCATGTGCGTATTGCATACGCATTTTAGGTGGGGACTAGCCTCTGTAGTAGTTTTTCTACTGAGCGTTGGCTCACCCTATATAGGAAACATTTCAGGTGGAGGGTGCATACCANTGCGTATTGCATACGCATTTTAGGTGGGGACTAGCCTCTGTAGTAGTTTTTCTACTAAGCGTTGGCTCACCCTATATAGGAAACATTTCAGGTGGAGGGTGCATATCGGCGAAGGACTCTCATTCGGGGCCTCAAGGGTGAAGAAGGGCCGACATGTGGCCTTTAACCACGACTGTTTTGTAGACTTTTGTTCAAACTATGTATTGGCATGTAATATTTGTAAAGGAATTATAATTTTGAACTTGTATTAACTATGTTTAATGCATAAACTCATGAGGTGAAAGTATGCATAATTGCACCCGGTGTAGTCAATATTTGTATATGGGACCTCGGATAGATCATGTGATGATACGGTGCACAGGTTGTGTTTTGGGTAGAGTTTTCCTATACAAAGGAGACTCTGCCCGATTTTGTTAAATTATGAATCTCGGTAAATAGGACACAACGGTGTGGTATCGAGTTATACGATATCCACAGGCATTTCGCGGGTCGATGGGTGATCAACGGGACCACCGATTTTTGGGGCGTCACAGCTTGGTATCAGAGCTTAGGTCATATATCTTATGTGGCCTTGTAGGAAATAAGTCTGTCATCTTCCATTGCAAGGGTGAAAGAGGTTTAAAGCCCTAGGTAACGTGAAAACCTAAGCTTGATGGGCATTGGGTTTAGACTATTGCATGCATTATACATCTCATCTTATGTGCTTACATTGTTATATGTTATATGCTACATGCTATGTGAATGATACACATGAGGATATACATAGTAAAATGTATATGGAATGGAAACATTAGAGTTAGAAAACCCAAAGTATGTTTTGAAATAAAGGAATGAATGGTATGGTTCATTGTGTAAGCGTTTACTAGTGGAGGGCATAAGCACTACTAGTGAGACAAGGAGAAAAATCTCCAAATTTTAAATGTGATCACACAATGTGATTGTTCGATTGCTATTTGACGTGTGTGTAGATAGCAACTAGAGAAAGGGGACGTCGGGGTGGATGGAACACTAACCAACCACCACCGACTCTTGACTAAGAAGCTTTAATAGAGGCTATTGGTACGACGGCTGCCACCATTGCACAAGCTAGTGCTACGGCGGCTACCATTGCACAGACTAGTGCAAGTGGGTGACAAGGAGGCTCAAGCAACCTCTAGAAGTTCAAAGCGAACCAACCTCTGGTGTTTCTGGGGGGAGCGGACCCTATGGTGGCTGACCATTGGTTCCGCCAAGTGGATAAGGTGTTGCGGGCAATGGAGATCACCTCCGACTCCACCAAGATAACTCTAGCTACTTTTCAGTTAGAGGGGGAACCCCAAGTATGGTGGGATTGGGTGAAAGAATCCAAGAACTTGGAGGCCATGACATGGGTAGAGTTCAAGGAACTCTTCATGGGGAAATATTTCCCAGCGGCTACGAGGCATGCGAAGGCCTAGAAGTTCCTAGATCTGAGGCAAGAAACGATGTTAGTGATGGAATACGTTGCTAGAATCACCGAGTTAGTACGTTTTGCCGACCAATATGTGGCCACAGATATGGCCAAGGTTAGAAAATTTGAGGATGGGCTGAAGTTATCCATCCGGGGTAAAATTGTTGGTCTTCTACTACAAGACTTCGACTTGATGGTCACCACAGCTTTGGCCATTGAGAGAGAGGTGGATGATGCAAGGAGCATCCGGGAGTCTAGTGCAAAAGACAAGAAGAAGGAAGGCCAATCCTCTTCTTCTAGCTCGAGGAAGAAGCAAAAGGCTTCTACTCCACAAGGATTTCAAGTACAGGGCTACAGTTATCAAGGCCAAGGCCAAAGTCAATCCTCCCAAGGTGGGAGAAATCAGAGACCTTCCTACCAGGTTGGCCAGAGGACTTGCTATCATTG
>CAUOFW020005769.1:75975-105427 GCA_963454935.2 Ilex paraguariensis
TTCCCTAAGTACAGATCCATTTGTATTTTGTACATTAACAGGAGGAAACATATATGTATTAATATGTACATAGAAGAAAAGAGGATTATACAAAACTAAATTGTATACTTGTTTTAGTCTCTTATCTACTCTCCCTTCAAGTAGACTTCAACCTATCCAATCCATATGTTCTCTGCAAGATAAAGAGGTATAAAATACACTTCAAAATAAATTCACATGCGCACACACTCTCTCTCCTACCTCACACTCTTGACTCTCTAGCAAGCGACATTTGGTGAATTTGATGTTGATTTGTTGTTAATCATCATACATATGAAGTGTTTGTTGAAATGCCTGTGGAAAATATTTATAGATGAGTTGAATTTATGTTCCTTTTTGATTAGTTTTGTTTGATTCAACTTCATTTGTTCTTCCCTACAACATTCCTCTCCCCTTTTGCTCTTCTTTTGTTCTTCCCTATGACATTCCCTCTCTCCTTCATTTGTTCTTCCATACACATCCACGCAGTGCATATGCACACGAACACGCACACTCACTTACACCCAGCACACACAATGACATGATTGGCATGAAGGGCTACGGTGAAGTTCCAGTGGAATCAATATGCTTTCACAACAACGACATGATCGTCAGTGTTGGAGTTTTATTTTCTTGGTGTTTTGATCTTCTTCTTTTGTTTATATTTACTGATTTTTTTATTGTTGTTTAATTTATGACTACTTTGCTTTTCTTTTATTTCTTATGTTAGAGGATGCATGAGGATTTGGCTGTGGACTGTGGTGTGTTCTAGGTTTGGGTAAATTTATTCCTTATTCTTTTGGGCAAAAGAGATTGAATGAGGTGGATCTTACTTTAATAACACAGTGGCTTCTTTAGTGGGTCTTCTGGATTGATGATTGAGGAATGTTTGTGTGAATTGGAATGTTTGTATGTGGAATTGAAAATGAGGCCATGGGTTTGCTTCTATTATCCAAAAGTTGAGATATTTGAGTCTTTTTGATAGGCAAGCTAATATGTGGAAGTGGGTTTTCAGATTTAGCTTTAGTTTTAATTGCACTAATTATTCTTTTCTGACTGGGGGCTACTTGCAACGAGGACAAAACGGTGGCTTTGAATCAACCACCTTTCAAGGATAGTACTGCTTTTTAAGAAAGAAGGTCATTTTCTCCATTAACTAAATTTCATAGGTTATTACAATATAGTTCCTCAATTAATCTCAAAACTTAGATGCGAGTGTCAAATAGTTGATGCTTCACAAATTCATTGGTAAGATTTTGGTTTTAAGTTTTTGAAGGTATGATATATAGCTTTGTCAAGCTGTTATATCTTAGCTTTCTCACTTTGTTTGTATTAATTTATTTGATCGTGATATTGGTTGATAAATGGTGATCTCCTAAACTTTGGCTTTTTATGTACACCACCCTATATAGTGAATAAAGTTATTCATCAATCAATTCTTAATGGGCTAATCGATCTCTCTATGTAATTATGATACGTGCTCAATGGGTCAATCAGTCTTCTCTACGTAATTACATATACTTAATGAGACTTGCTTATTTATTTTTTGATAGGTTGCTTTGCTGAGACTTGCTTATTTATTTTTTGATAGGTTGCTTTGCTAAATCTCATCTCTATCTTTTCAACTTTGGTCGGAGTAATTAGTTTAGTGGACAGTGAGGTAATATGCTTTTACACNAAAAAAAAATTAAAATCCTTACATTTTCCTCTCCCCCGATTTCCAAACCATTGCGTCTTCTCCTCCCTTAAATTTACGCTAAATCCTCTCCCCCAAATTTGATGCCTATAGATCTCTCTCTCCATATCTTCTTTCCAATTAAAAGGTATCCAAAATGCTAAAATCTCTTTTGTCCCAATTTTGCGTCTAAGTATCTTCCTTTCTCCCTTACCCATCATCTTTCTACTCTCTCTCTCAATTTGTCCCTTAACCAGAGACACATATCGGCTCCCTACCTTGGGTGTGGCTTCTTTACGGTAAGGCACCAATCGCATGATATGCGGTTTAATTGAACAACATCGTTTGATGGCATTTTTTAATTTCTTTTTTTTTTTTTTGAAAATCCTAGATCAATAACGACGTCGTTTGTTCAACCAGACCAGACTCATCTTCGTTCAAAAACCTCCAAATNACTTTGGTCGGAGTAATTAGTTTAGTGGACAGTGAGGTAATATGCTTTTACACAACTGTTCTTATTTTTTTCCGATAATCATGTGTATGTACTAACTCTTATATTCAATTGGGTTCAAGGTTGTTTGATTTCAATNACAACTGTTCTTATTTTTTTCCGATAATCATGTGTATGTACTAACTCTTATATTCAGTTGGGTTCAAGGTTGTTTGATTTCAATTTTTCCATAATCTAATAACAATTTGTTAGTTTTAAAACCTTTCCTCTTTGAGCTTCAGTGTTGTAATTGAACAACATGAATCTTCCTTTTTTGGTTGGCGCTTGGCATTTTTTGTTGTTCCACAGAAGAAAGGATGTTACATTGGTATAAATATTTTTCTTGAGCCATGACATTAAGAAATACTATCTATGTGATATACTAATTGCAACAAGCATGTGTGATAGTCATGACTATTGAGTTATTATGTGAAAATCTAACTGGGTTAAAGCATTAGTGTGACAACAAATTTGATGCTGTGATTTTTTAACCCAAACAATCCATGTAAAGTTTAGCCCAATTGGTATTTGTGGGTGCTATGATATTTTTCATATCAAAACTTTCTCTTTTTTCTAATTTGTTGACAAAAAGGCGACACAACATGAAACAATATGAGCTCAAAAGGCAAAGAAAGCTTGATCTTGCATGAAACAATATGAGCTCAAGGATGCAAGGGGTGTATATCTTGACTAGAGGAAAAGTAACTTTGAGAAGTCAAGTTCTTTAGTTTTTAATTTTTTTGTCGCTTTTTCTTTGTCATGCTAATTCTTCTGATCAATAAAGTTAATTTTATTTAATGAAAAACATATCAAGGTATTACCAATTCTAAATTTTGGAAGAGCACTACACTCCAAACTTGTTTACTGTACAAAATCTTTTTTTGATCACTCTCTTGTAGACACAACATTCGGACACACCGACTCTACATCTCGCTCAATAGTAGTACTTATACATACTTGCACACACTCACCAATGCAGCTCTCAAACACAAGATCATGCAACACTCGCGTGTGTGTGGAAGCATGATTGGGGTTGTATATAATTAATTTTTGTTCCAGAAAATTGAAATTAATTTTTGTTCCTTATATTGTTTTTCAAGTATATATGGAAGCATGCTTGGGGTTGTTTTCTAGTGAAGATATATGTAGATAACATTCAATTCATTGATCCCCATTTCTTTCATTTCGAAATTATAAACTGTTTTTTATCCATTTCTTTCATTCTCTTGGAATCATGGATTAATTTTCTATTTTTTTTCTATAGATTGCTACATAAAATATTGGATAAATGTTGTTGATTTGGATTTAAGCATTGAGTATTTTTGGGTGCATTCAATATGAATATTTTTATTATGGAATTCATATGTTGTTATGGACTTCATTTATGTGGTTGTGTTAGTTGGTAAATGGTTGTGCTAGGCAAAATTGTGGCATGATAGTTAGACATTTAGTAACCTTTTTGGGTATGAGAATAAATTGTGTATACAGGTTGAAAATTTTCTGATGTCCCATTTTTAGGGGAAACTTTGGCCAAATATTTTTTAAAATATATGGAGGGTTTAACTTTTTGTCCAATGAATTTATTACTAATTGTTGGTTTTGTTTTTGGTTAGTCAGCGTCTTTAGGCACAAACACAAGATCAATTGAACCAATCATTTTGATTTGTTCATTTTTGTTTGGATTTTGAACTTATTGTTATATCAATTTTTATATGGGAGCTGATATGGATTAGTTTTTGGTTGTTTGCTTAACGTGGTTTTTGATGTAGTTGCTGTTTTGTGATTTAGTTGATGTTTGTGATAATGATTTTCCTGCGGAAATGATTTTGGTTCGTAGGTTGGATGTTTATTTGTTGTTTAAATCACCTAGGGGTTCTTTTTTCGACATTCACTTTAGTGAGAAAAATTTGCTCTGATTGTGTTTAGTGTCATTTTTTTCCTCTTGAAGTGATCTTTATATAATATAATGCTCATGCTTTCTTTTTTGTGTGACCCGATGTATTTTATCATAACTATCTATTTGTTTCTTAGATAATAGATCTTTTCTATGTGATGGGTTTTCTTAAATTTGCTCCATTATTGGAAATATAGGGAAGCCTGAAAATTATTCTATTATTGATATTTACTATGTTGTTGTGGTAGTTGATGAATTGTTTTGTTAATGCAGAATTGAAGCGTGATATTAAATTCAATAAATGAATTGAATTGTATTTTCTTTAAATTCATATGTTTTTCATTATAGTAAGTAGATATGTACCAATTATTAGTCATTCGATAAATTATGTATACAGATTGATATTTTGTTGTGTTCTATTTTTAAATTTAACTCTGTTAAAGTTTTTTAATATTGATTGTGGGTCTAAATTGATTTAAAATAGCGTAACTAAAAAAAATAAAAATAAAAATAAATTTTTACTTAAAATATTTGTATGCTGTTGAAAGTTTTTGTGTTACATGGTTAGTGCTTGATTTTATGTTGCATAATGTCTTCAGGTTCGAGTTTTGTTCATTTTTTTTTAAAAAAAAAGTGGTTTTTGCGATTTATTATTAGAATTTTTATTTTTCATACAGGTAATACTTTGTTAATCATTTATGTAAAAAACAAATGTATTAAATGATGCATTTTAGGTTTTCAACTTAGTGTCGGTCCAAGTTTAATGCTTGATTATTTCGTGCTCATGATTAATATTAAATGTTTGTTTATTTCGTGCGTGTCTATGTTAAGTGATTGATTTTTTCGTTTTCAAGAACAATGTAAATTTTTGTTTTTTTTTTAATTGCACAATTTTGGGCACGGTTTATGGGGACAGTTTAGGCTTTCAGCTTAGTACACGCCTGAGTTCAATACTTGATTATTTTGTGCCCAAATTTAATGCTCAATATTTTTTGAATTGCACCGTACCCTCAGGCATGAGTTATCCCTAGTATATATATAGTTCAATTAGTATATGTGATATATATCGATTTATCTCTGTGTAAGTATTATATGTGTAGGTGATTATAGAATCGTATAGTTTAGTTCACAAATGTAATATATGTGTGTGTATGTATTGTATGAGTTTGAAGGTTAGGGACTTTTATTCTGATTATTTGTTCCAAAGTTGGCTTTGTGCTAATCTTGAAATGAAACCCGAGTGGCTTGAAAGAGATAATATTCCAAGAAGAAAGGGACTTTCTGTTGATGAATTTGTCAAAAATTTTGAACAACCAAATAAGCCAGTGTTGTTGGAAGGGTGTCTGGATAATTGGGCTACTTTTGAAAAATGGGATAGGGATTATTTGGTTGATGTAAACCCCCACATTCTATTCTTTATATAGCAATGTAATTATTTTTAAAATGTTAATATATGTGATAATGTATGCATGAACTGCGTGGATTGTAAAAGTATAAACAAAAATGTTAGGCGAGGTAATAGGGTATGAATTGGAAGTTAGGAAGTAATCCGGAGTTCAAACACATTTTAGATAAAATTTTAGTAGAAAGGATTTTGGACACTGCCTAGTATTTGGATCATAAATTTTTATTCGGATGTCCATTTGATCTTAAATTTTGACAGTGGATAGTAGACTTCTAAGGTTACAAAAGTGTATTTCATGAAAAATTTTCAAATCGACCTCTAAATAGACCAAAACTTTACTAGAAGTTTCAGCAGAAACAAGAAGTCTGTTTGAACGTGAAATGACATTCGAACGACCTACGTTCGAACGTGAAAGTTTGTTTGAACGACAATGCACTCCAGTACTTTTTGTCTGATGAAAAAATAAAAGTACTGGGAGCAAAGGACGTTTGAACGCTAATGACGTTTGAACGTGAGCTACGAATTTTGACTTTCGGATTCGCGCACAGGGGACCATTTGGCCTCCTATAAATACCTAAGGACACCTCCTTAAGCTCCATTTTAACATTTCTATCCCTAGAAAGGCTTAAAGAGGAAGAAAGAAAGGGAAAAAAAAAAGATTAAAGGGTTGATTCAAGTTTGGGAAAGATCAAATCTTTAAGTTCTTCACACAAAGTCAATGAAGAAGAAAGGTAGATGTTTTCTTCCACTTTTGTTCATTAAGGCTAGGGCTTATATATACATATGTTTTGACTCTTAATCATATATATTTGTTATGGAATATTTAATTCTTGATGTTCTTGTAAACCTTATCATGTTTTGAAAGAATTTATGGTTTGATAACCCTAGAAATTCATGTTCTTGATGTAAAAACCTAACTTTGGGAAAAATGGATTTTTCTTCTTGATTCAAAAACTTTTAGTGCTTTGCTTGGAACAATAAAAGCCTATCTTTTGATGATCTCTTGCTTATTTTATTGAATTGTTATGTTGGAAAAATACTTATGAAATTGGGGGTTTTGAATTTACTTGTGATTTGAGAAAATGGTTGGTATTGCATCTCTTGTATGGTTTGTTGTGATGGACTTGAATTACATTCGAGAACTGCCGTAGAGTGTTAGAGGTTAGTCTATCCTAATGAGGGTGAGGTGGTTTCCTAACACTTGTAGTAGATTGTTATTTGTGAGAGCAACCACTATTGTTCATATAAATTCGAGGTTGAGGGATAGTATACTTTTCCTTGGAAGGATTCATCAATGCCGTGAGAGACGGTATACGCCATTCTTAAAGTGGTTTGTATGGTTATGGGGGGTGAACGAGGTAGACTCGTCGTGTAGATTCATGAGAAGCAACCAACATACATGAGAATATGAGATGATGCTATTGAATGATTAATTGATTTTTTCACATGTTTATTCCTTTCATTTAACTTATTGCTATTGCGTTAACTTGAGATCGAATAAATTGTCACTGTTTTATTTCAAATTATATATGAGATTTTGGAAAGTGAGACCGAACTATTTTATATGTTTCTAAACTTTGTCAAGTTTGGGAGGATGTTGGTATAGAGCTTAGTGCTCATCCCCTACAAATATTATTTATTCTCAGATGTCGGTTTAGATCAAGAGCTCGGAATTGATAACCAGGTAGCTTGGGAAGCGTAATTGGATGGAAGCGTGGTTCCCAATGGGTATGTCTAGAGTTGATCTCTCCATGTCCAAAACTAGAAGATGTACTTTGATACAATGGATAGATGTTATTTTATTTATTCCGCTGCAAGATTAAGTTTGATTTTGAAATGTAATTGTCATCGTTTGACATATTTTTTTTAGATGTAGATGTCATGGTTTGTCATATTCTTTTGGATAATGTTGTAGATATTATGTACGATGAATGAATTTTGTCTTATTTATAGATTTTATTAGTTGCTCTCATAATATGAATGATTTTAAATAGTAATGTCATCCAAGATGGATTTTGAGACGTTATAGTTGAGGCATGTGGTGATGTTAAATTTGTGGTTAGGCTAGTGGAACATTTTAATGGTCCATTTAGCTGTTTCTGTTTGAAAATACTTCAACAGACTACCTGCCTCACCATACCTCAAGTCTCGTTGCCTCCTTTCACAGAGGTAATTCTTTTGGTCTTGACGAGTAAAACCTAGGCTTTCCTGTCCTCCCGACTGAATACTTAAAAGTTCATTAGAAGGTTTAAGTGATATTTCACAATCCACTGTCATANAAACCTTATCATGTTTTGAAAGAATTTATGGTTTGATAACCCTAGAAATTCATGTTCTTGATGTAAAAACCTAACTTTGGGAAAAATGGATTTTTCTTCTTGATTCAAAAACTTTTAGTGCTTTGCTTGGAACAATAAAAGCCTATCTTTTGATGATCTCTTGCTTATTTTATTGAATTGTTATGTTGGAAAAATACTTATGAAATTGGGGGTTTTGAATTTACTTGTGATTTGAGAAAATGGTTGGTATTGCATCTCTTGTATGGTTTGTTGTGATGGACTTGAATTACATTCGAGAACTGCCGTAGAGTGTTAGAGGTTAGTCTATCCTAATGAGGGTGAGGTGGTTTCCTAACACTTGTAATAGATTGTTATTTGTGAGAGCAACCACTATTGTTCATATAAGTTCGAGGTTGAGGGATAGTATACTTTTCCTTGGAAGGATTCGTCAATGCCGTGGGAGACGGTATACGCCATTCTTAAAATGGTTTGTATGGTTATAAGGGGTGAACGAGGTAGACTCATCATGTAGATTCATGAGAAGCAACCAACATACATGAGAATATGGGATGATGCTATTGAATGATTAATTGATTTTTTCACATGTTTATTCCTTTCATTTAACTTATTGCTATTGCGTTAACTTGAGATCGAATAAATTGTCACTGTTTTATTTCAAATTATATATGAGATTTTGGAAAGTGAGACCGAACTATTTTATATGTTTCTAAACTTTGTCAAGTTTGGGAGGATGTTGGTACAGAGCTTAGTGCTCATCCCCTACAAATATTATTTATTCTCAGATGTCGGTTTAGATCAAGAGCTCGGAATTGATAAGCAGGTAGCTTGGGAAGCATAATTGGATGGAAGCGTGGTTCCCAATGGGTATGTCTAGAGTTGATCTCTCCATGTCCAAAACTAGAAGATGTACTTTGATACAATGGATAAATGTTATTTTATTTATTCCGCTGCAAGATTAAGTTTGATTTTGAAATGTAATTGTCATCGTTTGACATATTTTTTTTAGATGTAGATGTCATGGTTTGTCATATTCTTTTGGATAATGTTGTAGATATTATGTACGATGAATGAATTTTGTCTTATTTATGGACTTTATTAGTTGCTCTCATAATGTGAATGATTTTAAATAGTAATATCATCCAAGATGGATTTTGAGACGTTATAGTTGAGGCATGTGGTGATGTTAAATTTGTGGTTGGGCCAGTGGAATATTTTAATGGTCCATTTAGCTGTTTCTGTTTGAAAATACTTCAACAGACTACCTGCCTCACCATACCTCAAGTCTCGTTGCCTCCTTTCACAGAGGTAATTCTTTTGGTCTTGACGAGTAAAACCTAGGCTTTCCTGTCCTCCCGACTGAATACTTAAAAGTTCATTAGAAGGTTTAAGTGATATTTCACAATCCACTGTCATATCAATATTAATGTCTTATGTTCCAATCACATTCCGTTGAGATGACATCATATGCATACATTCAGCAAGGTGCAAAGAATGGTTGTGGTTGTCATCCCATTTCACCACAACAAATTTGTCAATTTCTCTGTTAAGATATATGCACATATGAGCTTGACAATTTGTTTGCGTCTCTGCTTGAGGTTTCCTTATTTTCCACTCTCTTTTATCACAAACCTTTTGACCTTGTTTATAACAAACATATTTTCTATAAATGACAATATCATCTTTCAAACTTTTATTTTGAAAATTTTTTTTCACACTAAATCCCACAGACCCTCCATAATTATTGTAAAACACATAAGTATCTTCTTCAGTATCAAATTGCATATCAATATGAGGTCTATTATNTTGATTGTGGGTCTAAATTGATTTAAAATAGCGTAACTAAAAAAAATAAAAATAAATTTTTACTTAAAATATTTGTATGCTATTGAAAGTTTTTGTGTTACATGGTTAGTGCTTGATTTTATGTTGCATAATGTCTTCAGGTTTGAGTTTTGTTCATTTNATCGGTCACATTAACTCCCAAATCATCCATCATAGTATCCTACAATAAAAAATTTATTTGAAATGAAATTACACATAATTTATGTATGACATTCCAAAAAAATAAAAATCAAACTGAAACATATTAATTGTTTCAAGTTCCACAAAAATCAAACTGAAGCAAATCAAGTTCCACAAAAATTGTTTTAGGTTCTAGAAAAATTGAAAATATTAATAGTTTTAAGTTCCACACAATATATATCTTGACCTATACTTAAAAACTTAAAAACGAAAATAATGAAAAATGAAAATGTACACATAAGCATGAAATGAAAACAACAAAAATGAATGAAAGAACAAAATTAAAATTTTCTGATATGAACGAAATATGGTTTTTGATACCTTATCGTCATTTGACAAAGAAGAAGCAACAGAAAAGGGGAGAAAATAGGATCTATGATTTTGAGATGCAGAAGGGAGAAGGCGGGGGAAGCCAAGTTGTTTGATGAAGGAGGGAGAACGAAGACTTTGATGAAAAAGAAGCGGGAGAAATGAGTTTGTTTGATTTTGATATGCCATGGACAGAAACAACATCGTTTCTGGTGAGTTTTTTAAAAAAACAAATCCAAAAAAAGCCAAAAACATTGTCGGTCAATTAAACCGCATGATATGTGGTTGNAAAACAAATCCAAAAAAAGCCAAAAACATTGTCGGTCAATTAAACCGCATGATATGCGATAGGTCACTTATTGTAGAGGAGCCACATCCATACCTCCCCTCTCTTTTTATCCTTTTCAAAACTACTCATCTCCCTCCCTTTGACTTCACATATCACAATTCATTAGAAATCCAAAAGATCCCCTTCTATTCCGATATCTCCCAATTCATTCTATAATGTCTCATAAATCCTTTTGTCTTTCCCTTGGTATCAAATCAACTGCTTCCAGTCACTGCTGAACTCTCTCTTCGCTACTCATACTGCTCAAACTCACTGCTAGAATTCTTCGTTGCTTCGATTGATTCTAGGTACACGCTAAAACTTGTCCCTCTCTATTTGCTACTCTCTCTCTTGTTCTCTTTCTACTTCTCTCTTGCTAAAACTTCTGAGTTTTGGTTCGTCAAAATTCCCTATAATTTAGTGTTTCTATGTTGGTATTTTTATCAAATTTTTTGTGTTAGATAGAAATTCTCATTCTTTGCTGCTACTCTCCCGTCTTTCTCGTTGCTACTCTCACTTTCTATTGGCTTCATTATCCCAGAGCACTCACATTGCAAGACACTCACATTCAATGACCATACGCATACTGTATGTTGATTTCTTGATTTTGAATTTAGAAAAGTTGGACCATACTCTCTCCCTGTTTCTCTTGTTTTCCATAGTTCATCTCTTTCTCCAATGCTATTCTTCTCTTTCTCTCTGCTTCTCTCTCTCTACTTCTTTCTCACAAGAACNGCATACTGTATGTTGATTTCTTGATTTTGAATTTAGAAAAGTTGGACCATACTCTCCCTGTTTCTCTTGTTTTCCATAGTTCATCTCTTTCTCCGCTGCTATTCTTCTCTTTCTCTCTGCTTCTCTCTCTCTACTTCTTTCTCACAAGAGCACTCACATTATACAATGACCATAAGGCGTTCGATCAAATGTCATAGAGCATAAATAGTTTTTTGGCTGGATTTTTTGGGAAACCAAGAAACCGTACGCATACTGGATGTTAATTTCTAGATTTTGAATTTAGAAATTTTGAATTCAGTAGTTTTCTGAATTTTTTTTGTCAACAGTCTATTATGTTGAATTTTTTGGTCTAAAGTTCACTTTGCTTTGATTATTTTTTCCTTCTAGTTTTACCTTTGCCAATTCATAAGTTGATGTGTGATCTAGGTTTACTAGATCTAAAGGTTACCAAATTAGAAACAACCACAAAGAAAGGCACTAGAAGCAGTTCTGTGTGTAGAAATTGTGAAGTTAAAACTCAAAATTTTTTCCTGTCTGATATAGAAGCAAAGGGCATGGCCATAGATTCACAATTTGATATAGACAAAAAAGTTATTGAGAGACTTCTCAAGACTCATCATGTCAATTTACTTTCTTGAGCAGCCTCCCTCATAGTTATTCAATTGCTTACTTGGATAGGAACTATTGAAACACTTCTAACTGGTGATATTATTTTCTTAACACTTTGGTTTTTTTGCTTTAGCTAGATCATTTCATGTTTGTCTTAATTCTCCTATGTTTTCACTGTTTACTTTTGAACAAAAAGGTTGACTTTTGTTTGTGGGCTTCGACACTTGGGATGGAAAGTATGTTGCATGTTTAATTTTGGACAGAGGGTCCAACACTTTTGTTAAATGTTCAATCATGTTTGTCAGTTTTGTGCATTTTGGATAAAATTGGACAAAATGGTTCAAGATTCAGTTTTGTGATGGGTGTTTCCTACATATTGGATATAACATGTGTAGTCTTGGACAAATAGAATCTATTATGTTTATGGGTTTGCCATGTGTGAGTCTACAAATTAAATTCTCTTGATTGAAGTAGTTTTTGGGCGTGACAGTGGTTGGCAGCCAATTTCGTTTTTATCGAAGTTACAATTCATGAGCAAAAGCTTTTGATCTTCAAGTGTTTTACTAGCTTCACTTTCTTATAAATTTGATTCACGATAACATTTTCTATTAACCTCTGAAATTTCTAGCATGCCAATAAAATACTTAAACCAAACATGATAAATAATGTGCTTTGATGCATTTTCATCTATTGATTTATTGTTAATTCTGCATCGCTATAATTATTATTTCTGTGGTGATGTTAAGTACACTGATTTCGATGTTTGAGGTATTGGTTCTGACATTGAGACTTTTCTTTATTTTGTGATATTTTGAGACCCTGGGTCATCGTCTCTACCAACAATGCTTCGAAAGAATCCTCCACATAATCTTTATGAAGACAATTTTGTTGAAGGCACCTCTGTGCAACTAAAACTGCCCTCCATATGTTCCATGAACAACATTACCATTTTTGGACATATAAGATCTTTTTGTAATAGATTTCTTTTACAACCTCTCATAATATGTATCTTATGAGAGGTGATAATCCCTTACTAATTACAATTTTTCTAACCTTCTTTTTACATATGGATAATGACCTAAATCATACACGATTTTTTATGACTCATTTATTGCTTCATATTTCTTATTGCTCATTTTAGCTTTAAATTTATTTGACTTGCTAGGTCTAGTTGCTTCGACTAAAAAACATAGGCATTATGATTCGTGATGAACGTCAACTAAAACATCTTCACATATCTGAAAATGGTGACAACAAATTTAAATATAATGATATAGGCGTTATGTTTTTTTAACTATAATGATTTTTTACTTATCCATATTATTTTGTTGAAAGGAAAAAAAAAAGGTAACTACTATGGCAACCGCTAACTTTAAAAGAAAAAAAAAATAAGAAGGTTCTTCTGGCAAAGAAAAAGAAAATACAAAGCCTCAAGTGGTATGAATGGTTGAGTTCAACAAATAAATAATTGTTATAGAATTATTTATGTTCAAAAGAATGATTCTTTTAATTATGTTTTAGACATCCAATAATAATGATATATCAAAATGTTATTTGGCCCAACGTGCACGTCGAGAACGAGATGAAATAACCACACTAACTTTACGTTGTCATTCAATATTTTTATGACTAGTATGAATTGGCTAAAGTGATTAAAAGAATAAATACAATGCGACTTCCCCGATGAGGATATCGTTATAAGGTAATCCAATCTTTACACTGTTGCAATGAACTGTACTTTTTTATAAATAATATATTCCACTAAGATTTATTTTTATTTCTTTTTGTAAAACTAGGTTGTTGTGCATTCTTCCATCTTGAAATTTCGTATATGTATTGACTCAAAAACATTCAGGAAAATGACGAAGAGAAAGTTCAGTGAACTACTGGAAGAATGATCCATTAACTACATTGTATAATACTACATACAAATGCAATATTCCGTGAATTTAATCATATGTTTGATATTTAATACTAAACCTGATATTNATTGTATAATACTACATACAAATGCAATATTCCGTGAATTTAATCATATGTTTGATTTTGGAATATTTAATACTAAACCTGATACTNAACTACTGGAAGAATGATCCATTAACTACATTGTATAATACTACATACAAATGCAATATTCCGTGAATTTAATCATATGTTTGATATTTAATACTAAACCTGATATTTAATTATTTGCATGATTACGATTACTGCTATTATGTATGTGTAATATTGACTATGATATAATGGTGATTTGAATAATTATTTAGTGTCCATATTCTGCATTTATATATGGGTAAATGTTTGTAACTTCTTTATGAGTAACACCGTGCCTTCAGGTATGCGAAATTATTAGTTTATATAATAAAAGAGAATGGTTTTTTAATCAGAGACAAAAAAGGGCTTAGATTAATTCAGGTTAAAAAATAACTTCATCCAATGGACTAGATTATCCCAACTTATCTCAAGATATTGACGTCTCAAATCATCCCAAAATTTCTGATCCAACTTACCATATTAAATCAAGAATTATATTTCTCATACAAAATATAAATACCAAAATTTGTTCCATGTTTAAGTCCCCTTAAATCTGTTGAACAGTGGTCTTTCTCTCCCCAAAATTTCTATTCTTGATGTAGATCTCCAAATTCCCCACCCAATTTATACCATAATGGCTTCCT
Source organism: Ilex paraguariensis (assembly GCA_963454935.2). Taxonomy (NCBI): domain Eukaryota; kingdom Viridiplantae; phylum Streptophyta; class Magnoliopsida; order Aquifoliales; family Aquifoliaceae; genus Ilex; species Ilex paraguariensis. The sequence continues at coordinate 90,439 of CAUOFW020005769.1, forward strand.
AAAATCAGAATCTCTCTCCCTTTTACTATTGTTCTCTATCTCCCTCTCTATTCTACTTGGCAAAATTGACTCTTTTTGCCTTCAACCATTATTGTCTCCTTCCCTCCCAAGTATGTCTATGCCATAATGGCTTCCTAAAATCAGAATCTCTCTCCCTTTAACTATTGTTCTCTATCTCCTTCTTTATTCTACTTGGCAAAATTGACTTTTTTTCCCTTCAGCGATTATTGTCTCTTTCCCTCCCAAGTATGTCTTCCTTCTCTCTATCTCTACAATTTTGCTCCTACCACATACACTCAGTCAAACACACATGACCACTCACACAACGAACAAACACTCAAACACAAACAAAACACACAACCGACACACACACTTGAACGTGCACACACACACACACACACACACACTCTTGTTCGAGGCAAAGCTGTCGCCCCCACACAGCACGTTCCTCACTCTTATGCTCTTACCCTCTTGCCAAACACATATTCCATGATAAGGAAGAGTTCGATTCATACCGAAGTCGCTAAGTCGAATGCAGATAATTGGGGGTTTTGATGGGCCTGAACTATTTAATTCAATTTTTATGGTTTTTTGGCTTTTTTTAATGGGAGTATGAACTATTTGATAAATTTATATGTACTGTGTATATAGATGCTTAAATGCATAAATTGTGTAAATAGATGTTATAACGATGTTTATTATTTGGGATGATAATGACCATACTATGTTTATTTTGTGTATGTGTATACGCAAAACATGAATATGTATGTTATACGAATATATGACTTACACGTACATTGTTGTTTTTTTTTTATTTTTTTTGCATTGTTTCTCGATTATCCCTGAAAATTTTTTTGGGTCAACAAGTTTTAGAGGCTTCTGGGTTTAGGTACAATAATAACTAGCTGCGTGACAGAACCCAACATAGTCTTACCATCTTTGTTCTGCTGAATTGTTGTAAACTTGGGATTCATTGAGTTCTTCACAAATCTAATCTTGAAAAACTAATTCAACATTTAAAGTCCATTCACGAAAACAACCGTATATAAAGAAAAATCAGAGGGCTATGTGGCTATGGTAATGGGAATGTAGGTTTATATGGGTATATGGGTTTTAGTTAGAAAATATATGAAAGACTAACTCACAACCACTCATAAGGGTTTGAATCTTATAATTTGTTACAAATAGTATTATTCATAAATTAATACATAAGTGCACTATTAGAAATGAATTTTTTAATCATTTTTGTAAATAAATAAAAAGAAAACATTCTGACAAGGTGTTTGCTCCTTGCATCCCAGGAAATTATATAATTTATTATATAGATGTTCAAGGCATCCAATTAGTTATATTGCATAAGCTTCAAGAGTCGACATTCAAAAAATTATACACATCATGTAGAAGTTTTGACGGGTAATAAGAGATTTATATGTGACAAAATTTGGATTTGCCTTTGAAGATATTTATTATTGTAAGCCTCTCTCCCTTTTTGTGATTTCTTTCTACTCTAATCATACTCAAACAATTGGATTTGGCTTTGCTTATGGTGTGAATTTTTTGGCAGTGAATAAGATAATGGTGTTTTTCTGATTACTATCTAAATTGATGACATCTGATTTAGATAATTTGACATTCCAAGGTTTGTATAGTTAGAAAAAAATGGGTTTCTACAATTTCAATGTTTGCACACAAATTTAATGTTCACTTAGTTTGATATGATTTCATTATTAGAGAAATGAGTTTTTTAGTTACTTTTATTCAATATTTGTATTTATGTTTGTTGGAATGCAACACATGGTGAGTGAATATTTGCTTCTATTTGATTTTAATTGTATAAAATTGTGTTTTATTTTGATTTAATTTCATGCGATGTTTTCATGTATTCATAACTCTAATTCACACATATAATAAATTCTGTTAAGAAATGTGACAAACACAAATAAAGGCGGTGAAGGCAATAAACAAGAATTACTTTTTTGTCACATTAGCTAAGAGTGGAATTTATGTTGTTATTTTTTTCACAACATTCTGCTTTTTTCAGGTATGAATGCATTTTGTTTTGAAATATGTATATATAGCACATGCGTGTTTTGTGTGGTTTAGGTACTATTCCTACAAAATTATAAATGATCCAAACGATATAATTTTGTTTGCCTTAATATATTTTTATATACAATGAGATTCACTCCAAATATGAGACTTTGTATTCTTTGGATGTACATAGTTTGTACCATCTTTTTGGAGTTAAAGTTGATTGTTTTTATGTAACAAAGTTGAATGATATAAAAGCGAAGTGTTGTTTGTTTTCTTTGACATGGGTCTGCCATGACATTCCTATCATTTAGGGCTGATTTTTTTTTGTTGACCAGATTGAGTTGATTTGTTTTTGTGTTGCATTCTGCTAAAGCAATTATTGTTGTTCTTCATAACAAGGAATTTGCTTATATGAGTAATTTTCTAGCATGGTTTTTTTCTCTCCTACTTTATATGATTTGGGTTGCATTTTTGATGTCTTATTTTTGGTTCTTTACCTTCTCTTGATTTTTAAGGAATTCATGTGTTGGTAACATTGTCACATACAATTACATATATTATAACAAAAATGTTCTTTTATTAGTTATTTATATTGTTGGTTTAAATGAGAAAAATAATGGAGAATGCTNCAATTTATACCATAATGGCTTCCTAAAATCATAATCTCTCTCCCTTTTACTATTGTTCTCTATCTCCCTCTCTATTCTACTTGGCAAAATTGACTCTTTTTGCCTTCAACCATTATTGTCTCCTTCCCTCCCAAGTATGTCTATGCCATAATGGCTTCCTAAAATCAGAATCTCTCTCCCTTTAACTATTGCTCCCTATCTCCTTCTTTATTCTACTTGGCAAAATTGACTTTTTTTCCCTTCAGCGATTATTGTCTCTTTCCCTCCCAAGTATGTATTCCTTCTCTCTATCTCTACAATTTTGCTCCTACCACATACACTCACTCAAACACACATGACCACTCACACAATGAACAAACACTCAAACACAAACAAAACACACAACCGACACACACACTTGAACGTGCACACACACACACACACACACACTCTTGTTCGAGGCAAAGCTGTCGCCCCCACACAGCACGTTCCTCACTCTTATGCTCTTACCCTCTTGCCAAACACATATTCCATGATAAGGAAGAGTTCGATTCATACCGAAGTCGCTAAGTCGAATGCAGATAATTGGGGGTTTTGATGGGCCTGAACTATTTAATTCAATTTTAATGGTTTTTTGGCTTTTTTTAATGGGAGTATGAACTATTTGATAAATTTATATGTACTGTGTATATAGATGCTTAAATGCATAAATTGTGTAAATAGATGTTATAACGATGTTTATTACTTGGGATGATAATGACCATACTATGTTTATTTTGTGTATGTGTATATGCAAAACATGTATGTGTATGTTATACGAATATATGACTTACATGTACATTGTTGTTTGTTTTTTTTTTATTTTTTTTGCATTGTTTCTCGATTATCCCTGAAAATTTTTTTGGGTCAACAAGTTTTAGAGGCTTCTGGGTTTAGGTACAATAATAACTAGCTGCGTGACAGAACCCAACATAGTCTTACCATCTTTGTTCTGCTGAATTGTTGTAAACTTGGGATTCATTGAGTTCTTCACAAATCTAATCTTGAAAAACTAATTCAACATTTAAAGTCCATTCACGAAAACAACCGTATATAAAGAAAAATCAGAGGGCTATGTGGCTATGGTAATGGGAATGTAGGTTTATATGGGTATATGAGTTTTTGTTAGAAAATATATGAAAGACTAACTCACAACCACTCATAAGGGTTTGAATCTTATAATTTGTTACAAATAATATTATTCATAAATTAATACATAAGTGCACTATTAGAAATGAATTTTTTAATCATTTTTGTAAATAAATAAAAAGAAAACATTCTGACAAGGTGTTTGCTCCTTGCATCCCAGGAAATTATATAATTTATTATATAGATGTTCAAGGCATCCAACTAGTTATATTGCATAAGCTTCAAGAGTCGACATTCAAAAAATTATACACATCATGTAGAAGTTTTGACGGGTAATAAGAGATTTATATGTGACAAAATTTGGATTTGCCTTTGAAGATATTTATTATTGTAAGCCTCTCTCCCTTTTTGTGATTTCTTTCTACTCTAATCATACTCAAACAATTGGATTTGGCTTTGCTTATGGTGTGAATTTTTTGGCAGTGAATAAGATAATGGTGTTTTTCTGATTACTATCTAAATTGATGACATCTGATTTAGATAATTTGACATTCCAAGGTTTGTATAGTTAGAAAAAAATGGGTTTCTACAATTTCAATGTTTGCACACAAATTTAATGTTCACTTAGTTTGACATGATTTCATTATTAGAGAAATGAGTTTTTTAGTTACTTTTGTTCAAAATTTGTATTTATGTTTGTTGGAATGCAACACATGGTGAGTGAATATTTGCTTCTATTTGATTTTAATTGCATAAAATTGTGTTTTATTTTGATTTAATTTCATGCGATGTTTTCATGTATTCATAACTCTAATTCACACATATAATAAATTCTGTTAAGAAATGTGACAAACACAAATAAAGGCGGTGAAGGCAATAAACAAGAATTACTTTTTTGTCACATTAGCTAAGAGTGGAATTTATGTTGTTATTTTTTTCACAACATTCTGCTTTTTTCAGGTATGAATGCATTTTGTTTTGAAATATGTATATATAGCACATGCGTGTTTTGTGTGGTTTAGGTACTATTCCTACAAAATTATAAATGATCCAAACGATATAATTTTGTTTGCCTTAATATATTTTTATATACAATGAGATTCACTCCAAATATGAGACTTTGTATTCTTTGGATGTACATAGTTTGTACCATCTTTTTGGAGTTAAAGTTGATTGTTTTTATGTAACAAAGTTGAATGATATAAAAGGGAAGTGTTGTTTGTTTTCTTTGACATGGGTCTGCCATGACATTCCTATCATTTAGGGCTGATTTTTTTTTTTGTTGACCAGATTGAGTTGATTTGTTTTTGTGTTGCATTCTGCTAAAGCAATTATTGTTGTTCTTCATAACAAGGAATTTGCTTATATGAGTAATTTTCTAGCATGGTTTTTTTCTCTCCTACTTTATATGATTTGGGTTGCATTTTTGATGTCTTATTTTTGGTTCTTTACCTTCTCTTGATTTTTAAGGAATTCATGTGTTGGTAACATTGTCACATACAATTACATATATTATAACAAAAATGTTCTTTTATTAGTTATTTATATTGTTGGTTTAAATGAGAAAAATAATGGAGAATGCTAGTAACTGAAGAAAATAAAAGGCAAGATGTTTTGGCAATGAAAATAAAAATACAGAGGCCCAAGTGGTATGATTATCTGTTCAAGATATAATAATTGTTAAAATTAAAAAAAACTTACTTGTCATTCATGTCAATATTTTTCTTAATTTACTTTCTTAGGAAACCAATGATAATGTTATATCAAAACATCAACTGGCACAATGTGCATGTTGGGAGCGTTAGAAATAGAAACGTCCATCCATTCAACCTAGATTTTTTCCTTTATTAACACCAAGTCGTCGCCAACCAGCTTAATCACAACAATCAACAATTAAAAGATCTCGCAGTTCTTGACAACCATGGAAATTCTTGGGCTTGCAGCAAAAAAAATTGTGCCAACAGATATCCCAATGTCGTCTTTTGTGACCAAAATACTCTAAGAAATGCCTCCATGAAATCTCAAAGTATGCAATTTTGTGAAAGAAACCTTGACACAAACAAAATCACCTCTACATATTACGTGAATAATATCACATTTTTTGGCCATGTAAGTAATTATATAACTTTCTTGCTAAACCTCTCCTATAAATAATCCAATACTTATTAACAAAATTTCAACCATCTTTTTACAAATAAATACTGAAGCACAAATAATAACTTGATCTTCTTATATCTCTTTTTATTACTTCTTATAAATGTTTACTTCTGACTTCTTATTGCCCAATATAACATTAACTTCCTTAGATTTTTAGTTGCTCCGACAAAAAAACATAGGCATTGAGATAAGATATGAACATAATGTCAACCTCATATTCGTAGCTAAGGAGGTGACAAATCTTTTTTGTATTGTTATATATATTATTTTCTACTATTTGATTAAGGATAAAATAAAGTCAAATATAAATGTGACTTATAGCTCTAAAGGAAAAGAAAAGGCAGTCTATTCTGGCAAAGGGAAAGAAAATGTAGATCCACAAGTAGTATGTTTGCTCAAATGACATTGAAAAAAATATATAATTCTTAAAAAAATTATTTATGATGTACTCCAATATTTTTTTTCCAATTTATGCTTTAGGTACAATTCCCCCAACAAAAAAACATAAGCATTGTGATCTGTGATGAACGTGATTTTAACTGCCTTCACTTAGTTGAGAAGTAGCACATTAATTGTTTTTGTATATTGTTATATATTCTTCACTTAGTTTAGAAGGTAGCACATTACATTATTTTTGTGTATTGCTCTACTACGATTATTACTTACTTATGATGCAATGATTTTTTTAAGGAAAAAAAAAGTCAAATGCAATGGCGACTTCTAGCTCTAAAGGAGAAGAAAATGCAATTTACTTGGCAAAGGAAAAGAAAATATAGATCCACAGGTGGTAGGTTTGGTCAAACGATTGCACAAGAAAAACGTAATTCTTAAAAAAGTATTTATGACTTACTATAATATTTTCTTCCATTCATGTTTAGCCAATCGACAATAATGTTTTATAAAAATGTCAATTGCCATTACATGCACATAAAAAATGGGAGAGATGTCAATTAGAACATCTATGTAGTGTTACAATCGATCTTCTAACACATGTATTCAAAGGTCATTATTCACTCGGGAATATGGATATACCATGTACTCATTTCTTTGCCTTTCATTGGAGGGATGAAAGATTATCTCATTCATATGTGAGACGCCCTATATTTGGATCGTGTTGTTTACAATGAAAGATTTAGCTACTTTCACTTATTACACTTCCTTTAGCACTTAAAGCATTGTGTGATGGAAATGATGACAAATCAAAATCGTTTTTGGCAACATATGTAAGAGTATAAAGTAGCTAATATTTTTACAAGTATTGGTGCTACACAAGATCCTAGATTAGTCACAGGAAGGGGTCCTATATCATTTATTATCCATGGTGAATTACGCCATCGAATAAGATCACTTATATCACAACTAGATCAAGAAGCATTATATTGTCAATGTATATCTATCACCCTAATTTAGCTTTAGATATTCTTAGTCATAGGAATCCTCACTTGCAACGAGAAATTTTGAAAATTATTCAACGCTGTTTGTTGCATATAAATCCATTTCCAAAAAAATATCAATAGGATTTTGAGATTTTAAGTCAATCATAGATGGTAGGTTCTTCATTACAGTTCTTCCATAGATCAACGTCGGTATAATCTCCCAACAATATATGAGATTGCGATAATATTACTTGGCAATGGAACTAAATTAAGTAGAATAAGAGATATTGTTCTACATCTGAGAGAAAATAATAAGCTAATGCAAATTTATGAATGTCCCCTAACATATTTACCTTTGCTTTATGTGTTATTGTTTCCTCATGGTGAGCTTGGGTGGGAACCTAAGTTGTAATAGTGAGAGGAGTCACATAGTGTACCTTGAACTAATCGATTGCCACAGTTGCAATTTTATAGTTATCACATGTTTCAACATGACACTGAGTATTCAACAATTTTGAGAGTGAAAAAATTATTTCAGGAGTTCGTAGTAGATGCTTGGGCTTCAATTGAACACAATCAATTGACATATTATAAGATTAATCAAGCCAAACTCTGGGCAAAACTTTACTAGAGTCTTATCGATGTTTGTGGAGATGAGCTGAGACTTAATCAAATTGCTCCATGAATGATTTTTCTCTTTTCCTTCATCAACATTTTCAAGGCATATGTTTGGAAATTTTTAAGATTCGATGGCTATCGCACATTACAACCAACACCTAGATATTTTTCTTACCATGACTATAAATCCTAAGTGGCCAAACATTTCTTTAGCTCTGTTATCACATGAACAAATTATCAATCGTCCAAATTTGGTTGCCCATGTTTTAAAGTTAAAGATGAGGTTCATGATGAAAGAGATAGAGACGAAAAATATATTTGGTCAAAAGGTAGCGCATGTTTTCACAATCGAATGCCAAAAATAGGGGCTACCACACATGCATACACTTTTGTTCCTTCAAGGCCCAGACAAAATTCAGACATGTTCTCAGGTAGACAAGTTAGTGGGTGTGCTAAATTTCATGATCTAGACGATGATCCTCTTATTTTTGATATGATCAAGAATTGTATGACACATGGATAATGTGGTACTCGAAATCTGCGTGCATCATTTATGGAAAATGGTGTATAGACTAAGTGGCACCTTCAGACATTTGTAGAATTAACAAGCATTGACAAAGATGGATATATTGTATATCGTCGTCATTATATTAGTCCTATTTTGTAACGCCCCAAAAACCCCCTTGGGTGACATTGCATTCTAAAAACCATTCACCCCATGAGAGCATTACGTAAATTCATCACGACGAAAGTTCATTCATCAACCATTCATATTTTAATAAAATTTGGGCAGAGTCTCCTTTGTACGGGGAGCTTTACCCAAAACACAACCTGTACAATTATATTACAATTGACCACACCGGGTCCACATATGCATAACTATTGACCACACCGGGTCTATTTATCCATCATAAAATAAACTTTCATTCATCATATGTCATATCCACAATGCCATCCCAAAAGAATAGGCCAAGTATGACAAATATATTCCCAAAAGAATTAAATTACACTTGCAGTGAAATAACAAAATACTAGACTTTACATGATTTCAAAATAAACTCTCTAGTCTAGTACAAAAGAAATATAACTCTAGGCATCCAGTTCAGGACCCCCGTTCCCCTCTAGGGGAGCTTCCCCATGCACTGGTTCATCTACTTGTAACTCCTCCTCATAGACGAAATCTGAAAAGATATTATTTGTAGGGGATGAGCACTAAGCTCTGTAGCAACATTCCTTCCATACTCATACAAGGTTTAGAAAACAAGTAAAACAGTTCGGTCTTATTTTCCAAAATATCATATAACATTTGAAGTAAAACCGTGACATTTGAAACAGATCTCAAGTTTAAACATTCGCAATAATTTAAATGAACAGTAAACCCAAGTCACAATGAGCAACCATAACCATTTCCAACAAGTTCTTGTAGAGTCCCATACCTCCACAAGCTCTTGTGGGAAATGCAATAGTAACACCATACTACAAAAAGGAACGCTTATTCCACCATCGATTATTATATTTCCTTTGGCAGGTGGCATACTTAAAAGTAAACTCCACCCCCTTCAAGTCTTTGTTTCCCATAACCGCATACTTACAAGTAACCACGGTCGTTAGATGTCCTTTTAGGTAGGTAGCATACTTACAAGTAACCTCTACCCCCCTTGAAGTCTCCCACACATAACCGCATACTTACAAGTAACCTCGGTTCATAAATATCCTCTTTTGGTAGGTAGCATACTTACAAGTAACCTCTACCCCCCTTCAAGTATTCCACACTTAACCGCATACTTACGAGTAACCTCGGTTCATAATTATCCTCTTTTCATACCAACAATCACATACAAGATAAAATCCACAAATTGCCCTCAACAAGCAACCATTATCAAAATCCCCAAATTTTATCATGCGACAATCCAAATAACCAATTAAGAAAAATACAAGAGATCACCACCACATCATTTTCATTACTCACACAAAGCACTAAAGTTCTCAAAACCAAGCTTGAGCAAATGTAGAAAGAGAATTCCATATTTCCCCAAAAACTAGGGTTTTAAAGCTATAAAAGAAGTTTCATGGGTAATCAATCCTAACTTTGTTTAAGACATGCCATAATTGCAAGAAAACCAAGAAACAAGGAATTCCTAGCAAATACATACAAGTATGAGTCAAAACATATATATATTTTAGCCTTAGCCTCAATGGACAAGCATGGAAGAAAAACCCCTACCTTGAATCAAAGTTTCAAACCAAAAACCCAAGCTCTAATGACCTCCTTTCTCCCTTTCCTCCTTTCCTCTATCTTCCCCAAGGGTGCTAAGGGGTTTGGGGGTGAGAGATGTGAGAAAAAATGGAAGGAATTGGGCTGGTTTCTGTGTTTTAAACACAGCAGTCCGCGACAATCACTGTTCATGGGCTGAATTTTGAGTTTTTTTCCAAAATTACAGTTTTGCCACTAGAAATCTCCAATTTGATCCATACGACTACCCTAAGGTTTTTCGACGTTCCGGATTCATTTTTAATGTTATTTTAACCTAAAAACATTGCTTTTTATGATTTATTTCAAAACTAAAATAAATTCACACTTGGAACATTAAAATTTCTATTTTATTCCTTCGAACTACTATAGGTGATATCCTTACGATTTTAATATATATATATGGTTTATTCTTAAGTCATTACATATAGAAGAATCACTAAACAAGTACATTAATATATTAATGTAAACATATGGGGTTTTACACCTTCAAGGTCTAATAAGAAAGCACAACCCTTTACTATCCAAGGAGCACCATAGTGCAGATTTTTGGTCAACTTCATAGAATAAACTGATTTGACTCAGGTATTTCTAGGAGGTGTAACCTATATGGTTGGAAAGATATACGAGTTAGGGTTCTAACAAAAATAACGGTGCACAATTCGGACTTTCCAATAAAGAGTTATGATGAAATTAGCGAAAGGTAGTCTGCCGGACAGATTTTTGGACAGTGTAGACACTACTTCGTAATATGGACATAACTCCTTCCTCCTAGTTCCGATTGAGATGATTCAAGGTGATATGGAATCCTAAGAGAGAGATCTACAAATTTCATGTTTTAAGTTTTGAGAGATATGGACTGCATCAAGGTCGAAATCGAGCTTGATGTTACAGCCAGTGCATTGTTCATCCCTTTTTCATTCTACCAAATTCAAACACATCACTACACATATCCCCATTTTTACAACAATTATTTACTATATATCTATATACATATATAAAATAAAATGCGGGGTGTTACAACTATTTATATTATTTGGGGGCAAGAAGTTGAATATATGAATGTTGTCCCATACAATTCTTATTTTTCATATATATTCAACTATCATATTAATAGGGAAGTTTTTACTAGAATAAGATGTTTGAAATACGTACATAAGTATACTTACAAAGGTTATGATCACGCCACTATGGTGTTGGGAGGAGGAAATGAGATTCAACATATCTTGATGAAAGATATATTGGATTTTCAGAGGCTGCTTGTCGAATATTTGGTAATCCTTTACATGGAGAGATTTCATCGGTTATATGTTTGGAACTTTATTTACCAGGGATGCATCATGTTGTTTTTAATTCAAACTTCCATCAAGAATACACAAATGTCATAATCTAGAAGAATTGATATTCAAAATTTATTCACATTTAGATGTAGTTGTTACAGTAACCCCGGACTATCTAACTGAATGCATAATTCTTTCTACAAGTAATGACAATGTTAGTTTTATAAATACTGCAACATTGAATATTTTTCCTAGGGAGACTATTACATATATAGTTGCAGACAAAATATGCGAAGGTGATAAACTTGATCGTATTATCGCGGACTGGTATCCCAATGAGATTCAAAACTCTCAAAATCCTTCAGGTTTACCACCATTTGAAAGTGGGTTGCCCAATGATATTGTTGAGGAATATAGCGCCAAAAGATGGGCTTTTTAATGACAAGCGATTGACGGTTGTCAGATTTGTCTCGCGTGTAATCAAAACTCAGATTCTGTCTTGGTCACTCTAGCATGTAGTTCATGTGAAGATGATGCATGAGTATGCTTGGACACACTAGACCTTTCTAAAAATTTGGAAAGATTGACATCTTGATTATTCAATGCTTTAGGTTAGTGTGCTAGATGTATGAGTTTTTTTGCCTAAGACTTCCCTATTTTGAATACAATGTGCATATAATGACCATGTTTACCAATGTTAGCCTTTTTGGGACTTGTGTTTACTTGTGGGTGTGACACCCTAAATTTGAGGGGTCCATCTCAACCCATTGATCATCTATTAATCTGCAGAATATCCATGGATACCGTATAACCTAATACCACGTCGTTACACCCCATTCACTAGAATCAAAACAACACGAAATTTGGGCAGCGTCTCCTTTGCACATGAGCTTTACCCAAAAATTAGTTTTTAAACTCTTCTCGAATTCTATGCAAAGGAGACTCTGCCCAAATTCTGTGTTGTTTATGATCCCGGTGAATGGGGTGTAACGATGTGGTATTGGATTATACGGTATCCATGGTTATTTTGTGTAACGCCCCAAAACCCACCTTGGACGGTATTACAATCTACAAATCATTCACATCATGAGAGCAACTAAATAATTCTATCATTAAAGAAATTCCATCCATCAACTATAGCATTTACAATATTATCCCAAAAGAATAGGCCAACCATGGTCATTACATCCCAAAAGAATATGATCAACTATGATAATTACATCCCAAAAGAATCACATATAAACTTGCAGCGGAATTACAAAAGGATTGACTTTACATAGTCACAAAATAAATATCCTAGTCTAGGACAAAAGAGAATGTAATTCTAGATGTCCCCCTCGGGATCCATGTTCCCTTCTATAGGAGCTTCTCAATGTGCTTGTTTATCTACTCCTAGCTCCTCCTCTAGCAAATAATCTAAAAAATATAGTTTGTAAGGGGGGTGAGCACTAAGCTCTGTAGCAACCTTCCTTCCAAACTCAAACAAGGTTTGGAAAACATATAAAACAGTCCGATCTCTTTTTTTTCAAATAGCATATATAACTTGAAATAAAACAATGACAATTTATTCGATTTCAAGTGTACGTAATCGCAATAATTTAAATGAACAGTAAAACCAAGTTACAACATTTCCAACCATAACCATTTCCAACTAGTTCTTGTAGAGTCCCATACCTCCACAAGCTCTTGTTGGAAATCAATTCCGAACAACAACATTAATCTCATGTTCTCATGTACGTTGGTTGCTTCCCACGGATTTACATATCGACTCTACCTCGTTCACCCAATCATAACCACACAAACCACCTTTAGGAAGGGCGTATACCGTCTCCCACGACATTGACGAATCCTTTCCAGGAAAGGTAAACCCACTCTCAGCCTCAAACTTACGTGAACAATAGTGGTTGCTCTCACAAACAACAAACCACTACAAGTGTTAGGAAACCATCTCACCCCCACTGGGATAGACTAACCTCTAACACTCTACGGTAGTGCCCGAATGCAATTCAAGTCCATCACAACAACCATATAAGAGATACAATTCCAACCAAATTCTCTAGTAACAACAATTCCATAAATCCCCAAATTTCACAATTTGTAATACAAAAGAGCAATTTAAGAAAAATAAGCAAGAGATCATCACAACTTCATTTAATTACTCAACACCAAGCACTCAAGTTTCAAAGTCAAGAACAAAGGAAGAATCAAGACGAAAGTCCATCTCTTTTGAAAACTAGGGTTTGATATCAAGAAAATGAGATTTCATGGGTATTCAACCCTAATTTTGTTTAAAACACGCTAATAATTTCAAAAGACCAAGGAAAGATGATTTCATAGCAAATATATAAGATTTAGAGTCAAAGAAAACATATATATTAGCCCTAGCATCAATGGACAAGAATGGAAGAAAATCCTCTACCTTAATGTTCTTGAAAAGACTAGGTTTTGATCTTCTTGAAGTTGAAATCCCCTTTGATCTTGTGTTTTTTTTACTCTTCCTTTACTCCTCTCTAAGGTATCCTAGGGTTTTGAGTGTTGAAATGGGGCTAAAGGGATTATCTTTAAGTATTTATAGTGAAAGGAAAACCGACTATTCGAGACTAAAAATTTTCAAATTTTTCGAAGACCTTCCGGAAGGTTTGCCTATTTAACAAACCATTTTCATTGACCTTTCGGAAGGTTGTTATCGACCTTCTAGAAGGTTTTTTCTATTGGACAATCATCTTCCTTAACCTTCCGGAAGGTTTGTCTTCTGGACAAACATTTTCATCAACCTTCCGGAAGGTTTGCCTATTAGGCCAACTTTTCCAGAGACTTTCCGGAATGTTTTGCCTACTGGTTAAATCTTTTACCATAATCTTCCAGAAGGTTTTTCATCGACCTTCCGAAAGGTTTTGTCTGTTTTTCTACAAAACCTCCCTTTTTCATTTTCAATCCATTCCAAACCTTTCCAATTCCAACCCAAGCTTCTTCAACATGCTTTTGTACATCAAACCTAGTTGGTATTAAGTTTTATTACAATGATTTCATATACTAGCAAACTAAATTAAGTTTTAATTACTATTTCTTGAATTTTTTCATATTATTATTTCAAAAGAATTAATAACTTGCAATATAAACCTACATACATATATAAAGATAAAAGTGTGGGGTTTACATTCTGCAGGTTGATGGATGATCAACGGGCTGAAAAAGAAATGTGACACCCCAAATTCATGGGGTCCGTTAATTTTCCATCAACCCACGGAATGCCTGTGGATACCGTATAACTCGATATCGTACCCTTGTGTCCCATTTACCGGGATCCATAATTTAACGAAATCTGGGCAGAGTCTCCTTTGTACGGGAAGCTCTACCCCAAAACACAATCTGTGCAATCAACATTTACATGACCCATCCGAGGTCCAATATAATACCATAACCACACAGGGTCCATTCTATACGTAAGACTTGACCATACCGGGTCCAATCATCATATTTATATCAAAATATGCAAGGTTATATTAAAACAGTCCATATATACTCTATTACAATTCC
>CAUOFW020005769.1:107619-142920 GCA_963454935.2 Ilex paraguariensis
GAATCCAACGGTGAGGTCCGTTTCATCATCCGAGGTCTATAAAAATACCAGTTTTTTAACCCGCACTATAATGACAAATTACCATTTTGCCATTTTTTTTCAGAAAAAGTTAAAATTTTTCCCGGGTTTAGACTGTACAAGCCCTTTGTGCTATCGTTCAATGAACCTCACCTTGTCATGGATGGACTTTTTCTCCTCCTCAAGCCCACAAATATGAGTTTTGGACTTCACTAAGTCCATATGAAGTACTTTCTTTTCATCTTCACTTGTTTTGAGCCTCGTGCTCAATGAAAGCAACTTCTCACCTTGTTTGAGACACTCCTTGTATAACTCGTTATAAGCATCTTGGAAGTCCTCAACACTCTCGGTCTCATCCTCACTAGTAGAGACTTACACTATTAAGTCATCTACATCCATAGTGGGACTCGAATCAATGTCCTTTTCTTCATCGTTGAAAGTTTCTCATGGGAAGAGGAATATGAACCAACAAAGGCTGTGAAATTTTATTCATCACTTGACAAAGAGGAGCAACACTCGCAGTGGAATCACTTTAACTTTCACTCACCTTAGCCTTTAAGGTTTTTTTTCCTATCTTTGGGCATGCCCTTCTTTTTAGCACTAGGACATTTTGTAGCTACATGTCCAAACTCATGACATTCATAGCATGCTATGGCTCGAATCCGTAGTCAATCCTATTTTCGATAGGGACAGTTGCACTTTCTTCTTCACCTCATGTTGAGAAGGTCTACCCCCATTTTATTTTCCTTTTCTAGGAGACTTGGGTCTACTTGGATTTCTGTTCGACCTGAGGACTTGACACCACTAACCTTAAAATACTTATTGAATTTTCTAGCAAGGTAAGCTATGTCCTCTTCTCCTAACTGGGGTGACTCGAATTTACCCCCTCTTCAGTTTTAAAATTTAATGTCACACCCTTCGCATTTTTGGGTGGAAGAAGGTTCATCTCGAAAGTCAAAATCAACCCTATTAGGTCTTTGACCGATACCGTGGCCATGTTGACACTCAACTCAAATAAGGTCACCTTAGCATAAAATCTCTCTGATAGAGATCTCAAGATTTTCCACTTAACAGCGGCATCGTTGATCTTGGTACCTAATGCAAAGGAAGAATTAACAATATCACATAACTTGGCATAAAAGTCTCCAAAAGTTTTTTACTGAAGAATTGTGAGGTGTAGCTTTGAAAATGAGCACCTATCCATAATATTGCATCCTTAACATCTCAAATTGTGAGGTGTAGCTTTGGAGATGAGACATCTTGACCATTGTAGTTTCTTCAAGTGAAACCACAAGAATATTTCTTGCCTCATTTGAAGTCTTGCAATTTGTGATATTTTGAAACTTATTGAGTGTCACAACATTGAATATCGCAATCAAACCTTTTGAGTTTTACCCCATCGATTCGATCTCAGTTCTTGACCAAGTCGTTGGGGATTTCAATTCAACCACTGCTTCGCCACCTTCAACTTGAGTGGTGGTGGTGGGAGTGCTCCAACTCTCTTGCACGATCAACTAAACCCTTTAATCGATAAATTTAAGAAACGTTCTCATGTGAGCTTTCTATTAGATCATATTTGTAATTGACTAATTTCGTGGAGTAAATTGTAAAATATTATCAGCTAAAATTGAAAAATCTATTCATCCCCTCTATATCTTGGTCTCCAAGTGTATACTCATGAGGAAAGATCTATATCGAGCTCCCCCTCTCAGAATAACACTTTTCGATAGGGAAGGGAAAATTAGAACCATCAAAGAGAGGAGGTCGTGCAATTAAACCACCTTCCTTTTGAGAATCTATTCAAGACTAACTAGTAGGAATAATAGATCCATTGAAGGTAAACTAGGCAAGTAAGCAAAAAAAATATGCCTACTTAGTGTCTATGATCTTAAGGCACCCGACGTGGATCTTTCCTCACGATTATAAATGTGGAGCTCAAGACACTACACCTAAAAAAGGGGTGAATTGGTTTTTCAATTTAACGCTTAATTGATTATCAATTAAAACTTAACCCACTACAATTATCTCTTCTCACAAAGATTTATCAAATAATAGTGAGAACCCCTTTTAATCACCATAACCTATGATGATTGATTTTAATTAATATTCAATTAAGTCGCTCAAAAATCAATCTAACAGTGGTCCCAAGACCCCAAACCCAATTTGCAGAACTATGGTTGAATAGATGATTAAACAATCAAATCAAGAAACACATAGTGCATGTGTGTGAAAACAATCACAAGTGTATACATTAATCAATAAAAAACACAAGCAATTTGCTGATGCAAAAACCCTTCTCAAGAAAAAAACTGCGAGGAACCACACGGGGTTCACCAAAGCCTAATTCACTACTCGCTAAATTAATATACAAGTACTCAAGACTTATACCTTAACCAATATTATGGATAGATGCTCATTTTCTTGTTGTCTCTCAGCTAAAGAGCCTCCTTTGAAGTCTAGTGTAGCTTCACTTGGACATCCCCAGTGCACGCCAATGATTCTTAGTATGCATACATCGATAACTTTATCAAACCATTAAGATCTTCTTCAAGTCGTGAAGTTGGTTAGAATCTCTAGTGATATCTTTTTGGGTCTTAAGGATCTAAGTTGTGGTGAAAACTCTCAAGGTAGAAGTTTGATTTTCTCTCTTAGAAATCTCACAAGAGACTTAACCTAGGTGTGGGAAAGGCTCTTTCTATTTATAGGTTTGGAATAAGGGTTGTCTTAGTAAATAAGAAACCTCAGATTCGCGAACGACCGCTTGATTGGTGGGAGGGTAGTCATAGGGCATTTGTTGTTGGAATGAAAAACACATTTCAAAACCCAACTAAGGCAAGCACCGATCGAGAGACCACGAACACCACTCGAGTGACCATGAAAGACCGCTCAAGTGAGCTCATAGAGCGAGCCCTCTGCTGCCTTCTACAAACTTTTCTCATTTTCTTCCATAAGTCATAAATAGACCGCTCTAGCAACGGCAATCGAGCATAGATTGGTTCCTATAGGGTTTTAAGCATAAAACCATACAAAAACTTATCCTTTTGAACACTAAAGGGTGTTGTGTGAAGAGGATTCCAATTGTGACTCAAACCATTTTTTTCAAAACTCATAAATAGTTTGGATTTTTTATTTTATTTTAAAATCACCTAGGAGTCCTAATCGGATTGCTTCCAATTCTATTTTTTCCTAATTAACCTAAGTTAAAATAAGTAAGGGTTCATCTTAGGTGTCTAGGTCATTACCTTTTCCTAAGCATAAAGGTGCATATGAAGGTTGAATTATGTTGCTTTGATGCTTGGTCTCCTCTCTTCTATGATGCTTTCAGATCTTAAACTTGATAGCATCATAACCATTGAATAGGTTGGTATTTTACATTAGACTCCACGAAATTAGCCAATTGCATATATGAACGAACACCATTGTACATCATCCATTGAAGTATTGGTTTGATAAACTTCTTTATAAATCACATAGTTTTATTTTGCTTCCTTTCATTGCAAGCTGATCCTAATCGTCAGCATGGTTTTATATGTTTCATCACTAGAGCTTGCACAAATTCAAGGTGGAACTTTGTATATTCAACATTTCAATACGAATGAAATTGTCAAAAACAAATTTCTAGGAGATGCTCTGGGCATTGTTTGGGTGGCATTGATGGGACACGTGGACACTGGGCAACTTATACCAAGAACAAGCAGGGTCCCTGGCCGGCGACGCCGAGCTCATATACATCCCCTTGGGACTCGTAGAACCGTGGGAAAACTGAATGGTCTTGAGCACGAGCAATAAATGATGATCTGACATGTTGGGGCCTCTATACGCGACAGATAATAGGGAATGACTAGATGTATTGTCACATTTTATTGGGAACCACACCATATCCTAAAAAAGTTGGCTAAATGTATGGCCCTTGTTAATGGGACTGGTTGGGTGTTGCTTCATTTAATGATTGATGCACACCTCATAAATGTTTGACACAACTCATTAATTGCATGATAGGTCATTAAATGACCAAGTTACATGCATTGAATACATTGTTCCTTGAGCAAGGTAATCACTATGACATATGACCCCAAACGACCATCAACCTCCTCTAGGTCTAGTAAATATATGGCTTAGGGGAAGGGCAATAGCCACTGATTACTATCCCCTAGGAATGTACAATCTATCGACTTGATGTGACTCATCAATTTTCAAATCATTACCTTTATAGGTATAAATAGCCCAAATGGTTGGGTCTCAGGTACGTAAGTGAAACTAAGCCCATATACTGCATACTATCCGTTCAACCTGAACACCGACTGACTTTGGTATCAAAAGGGATACGTCAGACACCCCTTCAGCCCCCCTTCTAACCTTGTTCCTTATTGCATGAATCTCATCCATCGTCAAGGTGTCGCTATCTCAACTATTTCACTAGATCCAACTCGTGCAAGTTGGCATATTTTATGGAAAAACACGAGTATGAAGTAGACATTATGATGAATACCCAGTCCCAACAGAAGGATAACCCTCATGAACAAGCTAAAAGGCCATTTAGCCTCCTATTCCATCAATGTCTAGATCCCATTGGGCAGACGAAGAGCATCCATCATGACTCTTAATAGTGTGTCCAACTCACCGACCAGACACTCGAAAGGCTGGGGGAAGGACTCCTTGCCCACGAGCTGATCAATTTGATCAACAAGCGACTGGGTGTTTGACAAGCAAATAGAGTAGGACAAATTCAATGTCCTTAGTAGAATCAATGAGTTTGAGCATTTGGCGGGATCTTCCAATGATGTAAAATGCCTTGGGGGTGGACAAATTACTCACAACACTAACAGATCAGACTCCTAGGATCACACTTATGATGATCTATCCCAAATAGATCTTCGTCATTGCTTGGGCCAAAAGGTGGTAGGGTCTCACACTTCCAAGTGGGATTGTCCCTTGGGAGTAACCCTGCTAGAACGGAGAAGAGAGCAAAACACCTGATGGATGGAGACCTCCATCTCCAACTATACCAAAATATGAGGGGAGGATTCTAAGGAGGGGTCCAACCTCTTGGTCAAACATATAAGAATCTAGAAAGATCTAAAGTTTCAGGTCCTTGCAATTGACCTTAAGTGACTGAGGGATGTGGATTCACATTCTCACCTCAACGCTCAAAGGCATGACCATTAAGAGGGCAAAATGCAAGAAGACAACACTGGGATGAGCCCATCAAATCTCCCTTCATCTAGAGCATTCAGGAGGTGGAAATGTCGAGGAAGTTCACTGTTCCCTGTTCAAGGTCTATGATGAGGAAGTTCACCTCCGACAACACAAACAACTCATGTCCTTATACGACACCAATCATCGGTTCTTATTTTGGGTCTTCCTGATGAGTCTCGGGGATAAAACCATGAAGTGGTACAAAATATTTCCTCTCGAGAGCACTAGATCTTGGAAGCAAATGATTGAGTAATTTAGTGCCCATTTCATTATCAGTAGGAAATGGTAGAAGGACGTCGGAACCCTCCTTCCCTTACTACAAAGGATAGGGAAACACTCAGATAGTATGCTACCTGGTCATAGGAAGAGGTCAATGACGTGGAAGGCTACATGGAGGTGATGGTTGTTGCCTCCTTTTGGATTTGGCTCTCTTGAGACACAAATTTGTATCAGTCCTTGACAAAGTGAATTCTGATCAACATGATGGATCTTATGGCTCGTATTATGTTTAGCACTTAATATTGTATATTTCATAACACAATCCATTCATTTTATAAATCTAATGGTTGAATACTTTCCTAAGTTGGGCATCTAAACTGATGAAAGTCACACTTGTGGTTGTAGGTGTAAGAATAGGAAGTATTAAGGATATGTTATGGAAAGATTTTAGGGAGGAATAGAGATACAATAGGAAAGGAATCAGAAAGAATTCAAAGGAAGAATACTTCAACCAGTTGATCTATACTTTCAACAGGTTGATTAAAGGATCTTGAAGATACTGAGAGAGTCTGAGATATTGAAGGCACTTCAACCGGTTTGAAGACAATCTTCAACTGGTTGATCAGAGAAATTCAGAAAAAGTTAAAAGTATTGAGAGCATTTCAACAAGTTGATCACCAATCTTCAATCGGTTCATCAGGTCATTTAGTCGATTATGTCACTCCCACATGCAAAGGAGGCTACCAATCCCCATGAAGCTCATTCCTATTGGTGGAACCCATCTCTCTGAAGTTCAAGAAGAGCCCTCATTGGTTGAAGATGGCAGACGAAGCTTCTTCGACATTTCATTCATCACCTATGCCATATTCCATGTCCAATAAGAAGGAGGGACTTGGATCTTTATATAAGGAGATGGATCTTTGCTGGAGGCAATTTTTTTTCTCTCTTAGCTAGTTTTTTTGTGTGTCTAATACCTTAGGAGTTCAGTTTTTGTTTAAGGTTTGCATTGTAAAAGATTTGCTAGCTTTTGGAGAAGACAACCGTGGAAATTTCTATTTCATTTTTCAAAGCTTTTCTTGTATGCTTTATTTTTGTAGTTGAACTAAGTGTTTGTAGGTTTATATGATGCTTTATCTTGATTTTGGATTGATGGGTCTTATGTTCGACTAAGTTTTGACATGATCCGAGAGATGAAACGTGTTCATAATTAAGTTTTGATGATTCTCCAACATGTTTGCACCACATAGTATGCTTTTTGGATGATATAAATTACTTTTGAAAACTAGTGTTTATTTATGCCCTTTGATTGGTTGTCGACAAATTTTCGGCACGATTAATACTTGGGGAAGGGATTTACAACTATGTATTTGTCATTAGAAATTTTATTATCTATCTTCAAAGTAAAATATAGTTTATAGGGGGCTTTGTTGACTATTTTCTGCCTAAGTAAATTTGAGTATGAGCTTAGGTGAGTTTTAAGGGAGAATCTACAAGCTTGATTATGACAAGTGAATTCCTAAGGATTGGTTGTTGTTTATCTATTGCTTGCAACACGTTAAAATTCCATTTTCTCATCTCTTTTACAAATCTCAAGATTCTTATTTTCACAAGCTCACATATCACCATTCGAATTCCATTTGTTCCCTAAGGATACGACCTTTGATTTATCCAAGTTACTATACTGCATAATTTTCTTGCACTTGGGAAAGCCATTGTTATATCTTGAGAAGAGGTGATTCATTTACATATAAAAATGAAAAGTATTTTTGGCGTTGTTGCTAGGGAATCAATGGCGTATTTCAAAGGTAATTCGGACAGAAGTCAAGTAAGTCATGTGATTTTCATCTCAAGCTCAGTTACGTTTTTCCATTGTAAATATATTTGTATTTATTTTGTTTGTTATAGATTTATATTTTTGTCTAAGTAGGTTATATATGGGAATGTGATATTATTGATAGACTTGTTAGATGAGACTCATAACTATATAGAGATATGGATGACATAAATTTGAATGAGGGACAACATCAAAGAGAGGGGCAAAACCCTAGAAATCCTTCAAATATTCTCCCATTGGTTCAGCCTATGAGAACAATGGGGGAATATCTTCAGCCCCCAAGAAATGTTTCACCATCATGCATTATATTGCCTGTTCAAGCTCATGCATTTATAGTAAAACCTGGAATACTTCAATTTTTGCCTCAATTCCATGGGGTAGATAGGGAGAATCCTTATTTTCACATCAAAGAATTTGAGGAGGTGGTTGGAACATTGCTTGATCAAAATGTGCAAGAGGAATTGGCTAGGATGAAATTGTTTCCATTTTCTTTAAAGGACAACGCAAAGACTTGGCTTAATTCTGTAAAACCTCGATCAATTGGGTCTTGGTCCAATATGCAGAAGGAGTTTTTAAAGAAATTTTTTCCAGCACATATAACTACATGCTTGAGTTGTTGAACTCTGTTCCACATCATGGATTCGAGCATTGACAACTGGTTAGTTTCTTTTACGAAGGAATTACCCCTGCACATTGCTAGTTCATTAATATGATCTTAACTATTGTGTAGGATCCAGCATGTATAGTCACCATAACACAACATCGACATTACTCACGTCATAGCTAATATCCTTTCCATTCGCACTAACATGGTTTTATGAAGTTGTCATTTGTGTGTGAAAATATTTGATACTTGGATAGATAAGTTACTATGTTTGTTTATATTGGTTCGATTGATATAAAAGATAGGTATTTTTCTTGAAAAATCTAACAATGATTTGTCATTAGCCACAGAGAAGAAATGCTTTTCTTATTGGCTCGATTACTTTTGTGTTGAATTTGGTTTGATTGGACTGAGAGATGAAAAATTAGACTTGAAATAGTGATTACTTTTAGCAATGATCAATATTTTGTATCTATGATTTATCTTTTTTTCTAGTCGAATACATAAACCTAATTTGAGTGAATTTTAGTCTAAGGGTACACACACAAGACGAATCCCATAAAAAAGATGCTTGGACATTGTAAATTGGAATAAATTATACTCTGCACCCTACAAAATTATTAAAATTTTAATTTATAGTCTAAAAGATTAAAATTCTCATATTTTACCTGAAATCAAATAAAAAGATAGCAATATAATCAAAAACTTAATGTTCATTGACTTTTTCAACAAAATTTCATATTGTATTTGTCATATTATCTCATTCTTATACATAAATGGAGCACACTCCTAACTTTTTGTTTGATTGATGGTGCGATACATAAACTTTAATCTTTTAGAGCGTAAATTGAGAATGGGAACATCTTTTGGCCTATAAATGTCATTTGTCCATACAACTTTAGATTTTTGTGGTAAATTTCTAGAATGTGTTGTGTAAATATCCCATACGCATTTTCTCTGCTTGTAGACTAGTTCATGATGACTATCAAAAGAATAATGGTTGAATTAACCAAATGCGACAAAATAAATAATGATAACTATGATATATGATGCCGTAAGATTCGATTTATCCTTTATGAGCAACAAGTCTTGGATACCCTTGACTCTGTGTTTCTAGAACCTAAACGACCTTAGACTTGTCAAGACCAAGAGAATTACAAGTATTGATAGAAATAAGGATTGGCTTGCACACCATACCTTGCAAACAAACATGCAAGATGAGCTTATTCTCGAATTTGAGAATTACTCCATTGCTCACACAATGTGGAAGGCCCATTACAAGAAAAAAAAATTTAGCGACAAAAAAATTCATCGCTAAAAGTGAATAATTCGCCGCTAGATATTTGGTGACAAAGGTTTTTTTTTTTTTTTTTGTGACAAGTAGATGAACTTTTAAGCTACTTGAACTACTTGGATCATAGAGGAAGAGATCTCATCGCCAAAACCAACTCCAAGTAATCCATTGTTAATCTGCATCAAACACAACAAAAATGCATTAGAAAAACAAAAAAATTATTTGCTAGAATAAATAGTAAATTAAACATATATTTAGAACTGAAAATACTTACCAAGATGAAGTCGTCTCGCTAGTCTCCCTGTTGCCTCTACCACGTTTCATTACCAACTTTACCTCTGTCATTTGCTGCAACATCATCTCTTGTGTTTTTTTCCATCTGCTCGAGTTGTGCCTTAGTCTTATCCAACTCTCTTTGTCTGCATTCATTTTCACCCTGAAGAGTCGCAACAACTGCCTTCANTGCAAGAGGAATTGGCTAGGATGAAATTGTTTCCATTTTCTTTAAAGGACAACGCAAAGACTTGGCTTAATTCTGTAAAACCTCGATCAATTGGGTCTTGGTCCAATATGCAGAAGGAGTTTTTAAAGAAATTTTTTCCAGCACATATAACTACATGCTTGAGTTGTTGAACTCTGTTCCACATCATGGATTCGAGCATTGACAACTGGTTAGTTTCTTTTACGAAGGAATTACCCCTGCACATTGCTAGTTCATTAATATGATCTTAACTATTGTGTAGGATCCAGCATGTATAGTCACCATAACACAACATCGACATTACTCACGTCATAGCTAATATCCTTTCCATTCGCACTAACATGGTTTTATGAAGTTGTCATTTGTGTGTGAAAATATTTGATACTTGGATAGATAAGTTACTATGTTTGTTTATATTGGTTCGATTGATATAAAAGATAGGTATTTTTCTTGAAAAATCTAACAATGATTTGTCATTAGCCACAGAGAAGAAATGCTTTTCTTATTGGCTCGATTACTTTTGTGTTGAATTTGGTTTGATTGGACTGAGATGAAAAATTAGACTTGAAATAGTGATTACTTTTAGCAATGATCAATATTTTGTATCTATGATTTATCTTTTTTTCTAGTCGAATACATAAACCCAATTTGAGTGAATTTTAGTCTAAGGGTACACACATAAGACGAATCCCATAAAAAAGATGCTTGGACATTGTAAATTGGAATAAATTATACTATGCACCCTACAAAATTATTAAAATTTTAATTTATAGTCTAAAAGATTAAAATTCTCATATTTTACCTGAAATCAAATAAAAAGATAGCAATATAATCAAAAACTTAATGTTCGTTGACTTTTTCAACAAAATTTCATATTGTATTTGTCATATTATCTCATTCTTATACATAAATGGAGCACACTCCTAACTTTATGTTTGATTGATGGTGCGATACATAAATTTTAATCTTTTAGAGTGTAAATTGAGAATGGGAACATCTTTTGGGCTATAAATGTCATTTGTCCATACAACTTTAGATTTTTGTGGTAAATTTCTAGAATGTATTGTGTAAATATCTCATACGCATTTTCTCTGCTTGTAGACTAGTTCATGATGACTATCAAAAGAATAATGGTTGAATTAACCAAATGCGACAAAATAAATAATGATAACTATGATATATGATGCCGTAAGATTCGATTTATCCTATATGAGCAACAAGTCTTGGATACCCTTGACTCTGTGTTTCTAGAACCTAAACGACCTTAGACTTGTCAAGACCAAGAGAATTACAAGTATTGATAGAAATAAGGATTGGCTTGCACACCATACCTTGCAAACAAACATGCAAGATGACCTTATTCTCGAATTTGAGAATTACTGCATTGCTCACACAATGTGGAAGGCCCATTACAAGAAAAAAAATTTTAGCGACAAAAAAATTCATCGCTAAAAGTGAATAATTCGCGGCTAGATATTTGGTGACAAAGGTTTTTTTTTTTTTTTTTGTGACAAGTAGATGAACTTTTAAGCTACTTGAACTACTTGGATCATAGAGGAAGAGATCTCATCGCCAAAACCAACTCCAAGTAATCCATTGTTAATCTGCATCAAACACAACAAAAATGCATTAGAAAAACAAAAAAAATTATTTGCTAGAATAAATAGTAAATTAAACATATATTTAGAACTGAAAATACTTATCAAGATGAAGTCGTCTCGCTAGTCTCCATGTTGCCTCTACCACGTTTCATTACCAACTTTACCTCTGTCATTTGCTGCAACATCATCTCTTGTGTTTTTTTCCATCTGCTCGAGTTGTGCCTTAGTCTTATCCAACTCTCTTTGTCTGCATTCATTTTCACCCTGAAGAGTCGCAACAACTGCCTTCAAACCTTTTACCTCCTGCTCATATTTAATAGTTTTGGCAACATTTATTGAAGAAAATGATGTTGGCCTAACCCTATAACTAGACCTATTGCCAAATACAGTGCATACAATATACTCTTGAGACAATGGGGATGCACCATCCTCTATTGGTTGATCCTTCAACTCCTTAATCCGTTCCTAAATTTTTTAAAAATTTATAACCCAACAACAAAACCTATGAATTTTGAACATGGAAATACAAAGGCAATTGATACTCTTACATATCGAGACTCTACTTCTGGTGAAATTCATATCCTTGACTTCTTGCTGATGTGGGTTTTATAAAAGGAAGTCCACGATATGAGGTGCTCATTTGTCTTAGGGTCCAACTGTTTTTAGAAATTCACGTGAAATTATATGCTTTCAACATTTTAAACAAATGAAAGACAAATAATTTTAAGTTAAAAAATTATAACCATATCTTGCCTCATAGAAATAAAAGGCTTAGAACCCATAGTGTGATTGTAGAACAATTTAGTACAATTTTCAGAATTTATCTTTGATCATTTCGAAAAAAAAAATTGTAATAGAACAACCACATCACTACAAAAAAAAATTGCATTAAAAACCATTAACATCACTTCAACATATATTGTTTAACTAGAAGTTTGACCCTTGTAGACATGTTATATTATATAAATCTAATCATCTTGATTAACTTCTCGATAAAGCTTACTTTTTGGGTCCACCCCAGACTCCACCAATCTAATGTAATACTTGTGCATTATACAACGATAATGACTATACAATTTAGCAAACTTTTTGTCAATGAATTCTGCAACATGAACAAATTCACTATACCCCATAATATCAAACTTAGTTTGCATGAAAAAATAGTATATCATTTCAAGAAAAAATAAATATATATGTTAACTAGAAACATAAAAAAAAAAATTAATTACCAAAAGTCTTGCAATGATAGGGGCCTATTTTTTAATAGGTAACTCGTGTCATTGGGTCACATCCCTGACTGNTTTTTTTTTTTTTTTTTGTGACAAGTAGATGAACTTTTAAGCTACTTGAACTACTTGGATCATAGAGGAAGAGATCTCATCGCCAAAACCAACTCCAAGTAATCCATTGTTAATCTGCATCAAACACAACAAAAATGCATTAGAAAAACAAAAAAATTATTTGCTAGAATAAATAGTAAATTAAACATATATTTAGAACTGAAAATACTTACCAAGATGAAGTCGTCTCGCTAGTCTCCCTGTTGCCTCTACCACGTTTCATTACCAACTTTACCTCTGTCATTTGCTGCAACATCATCTCTTGTGTTTTTTTCCATCTGCTCGAGTTGTGCCTTAGTCTTATCCAACTCTCTTTGTCTGCATTCATTTTCACCCTGAAGAGTCGCAACAACTGCCTTCAAACCTTTTACCTCCTGCTCATATTTAATAGTTTTGGCAACATTTATTGAAGAAGATGATGTTGGCCTAACCTTATAACTAGACCTATTGCCAAAGACAGTGCATACAATATACTCTTGAGACAATGGGGATGCACCATCCTCTATTGGTTGATCCTTCAACTCCTTAATCCGTTCCTANTATAACTAGACCTATTGCCAAATACAGTGCATACAATATACTCTTGAGACAATGGGGATGCACCATCCTCTATTGGTTGATCCTTCAACTCCTTAATCCGTTCCTAAATTTTTTAAAAATTTATAACGCAACAACAAAACCTATGAATTTTGAACATGGAAATACAAAGGCAATTGATACTCTTACATATCGAGACTCTACTTCTGGTGAAATTCATATCCTTGACTTCTTGCTGATGTGGGTTTTATAAAAGGAAGTCCACGATATGAGGTGCTCATTTGTCTTAGGGTCCAACTGTTTTTAGAAATTCACGTGAAATTATATGCTTTCAACATTTTAAACAAATGAAAGACAAATAATTTTAAGTTAAAAAATTATAACCATATCTTGCCTCATAGAAATAAAAGGCTTAGAACCCATAGTGTGATTGTAGAACAATTTAGTACAATTTTCAGAATTTATCTTTGATCATTTCGAAAAAAAAAAATTGTAATAGAACAACCACATCACTACAAAAANTAGAACAATTTAGTACAATTTTCAGAATTTATCTTTGATCATTTCGAAAAAAAAAATTGTAATAGAACAACCACATCACTACAAAAAAAAATTGCATTAAAAACCATTAACATCACTTCAACATATATTGTTTAACTAGAAGTTTGACCCTTGTAGACATGTTATATTATATAAATCTAATCATCTTGATTAACTTCTCGATAAAGCTTACTTTTTGGGTCCACCCCAGACTCCACCAATCTAATGTAATACTTGTGCATTATACAACGATAATGACTATACAATTTAGCAAACTTTTTGTCAATGAATTCTGCAACATGAACAAATTCACTATACCCCATAATATCAAATTTAGTTTGCATGAAAAAATAGTANAATTGAAATTGAATTCATTTAGCTTCCACGAAAACGAAATCATTTAATATATCATAAATTAAAATCAACTGAGAGATTTATCGATTAAAATTTTATGAAATATAAATACAAATTAAAATTTAACACGAAAATTACAAAGGGACAAAGAGTCACCTGGATATCACAAAGTACAAAGAGTCACTCACAAAAGATGAATAGTCACCTGAATATTGTAGGGGCAAAAATATCATGTGTTGGCCAAGTCCTTGTGTGTGTGGGAGAGAGAGAAAGAGAAAGAGAGAGATCCCATTGAATATATTATGCAAGACAAAGCACAGTGGAACTTTACATTGCTTTATTTAAGTTTAAATATGTAAAACAATATATATCAAATTTGAATTCGAATAAACAATTAAAATATCAATTCATATGTAACAAACAAATTTTAATTGTGATGGATTTAAAACAAAATTAAATTCTTGTGTCCCTATATTATCCCCTTGTCAGTAATACTCACCCCAAAGAAATGAACAGAAATAAATATTTGATATTCACAAAAACAAAAGAATAGTTTTTTGTTGCCTTGTTTCTTTAATCTTATTGGGACCTAAAAAGTTGGCCTAATTTTCTGACTTTATAATGTAGTTTCAACGAAACCATTAGATCAACACCAAGTTCTAATATTTGATGCGGGATCTACAGTTAATTCAAAGGTCATTATGATTTAATAATCTTATTCTTATGTTACATCTATGGATGATGTTGATTCAATTAGATGATATGCTAGATTAGGTCATATCGAGCAAGATCAAATGAATAGATTAGTTAGAGAGAAAATTTTGGGCCCACTCAGTAAGATTAACTTGCTCACATGTAAAAACTATCCTACTTAAAAAACCATTTGGTAAGGCCAAAAGAATATCTATTCAATTGCAATTAATACATTAGATATATGTGGCCCAATGAATGTGAAGGCAAAACATGGTACATCCTATTTCATCACTTTTATAAATGACTTTACGCGCTACAGTCATGTTTATCTGATTTCTCATAAGTTCAAAACATTGGATTGCTTCAAATGTTACATTAAAGAGGTTGAGAATCAGAAAGACAATAACTTCAAGGCTTTTAGAACCGATCAAGGTTGTGAGTATCTATCTGAATAATTTAAAGAATTGTGTGAGGAAAAATGAATAATCAAGCAATTGACAATACTTGACACCCTGCAACAACATAGTGTAGCGGAGAGGCAAAATTGCACCTTCCTTGACATTGTTAGATATAGGATAATGCAGGCTCATCTTTCGATTTTATACATGGGAGACATTCTATTGATTGTTGCCTATATCCTTAATCGAGTGCCTTCTAAATCAGTTTTTTCTACCTCATATGAGTTATAGACAGGCACAAAACCTAACTTAAGTAATTTACGACCATGAGATTTTAGTGGCTTATGTACACAAATAGTCAGCGGTATCTAAGATTTCATTGAGCTATTAGTTCTAATGAGTTTAAGATGATCAATGAAGACCATTGTGTATATGTTAAACAGTTTAAAGATAGCTTCTTGATACTGTCATTGTATGTTGACGACATTCTACTGGCTGAAAACAATAAGGATATGAAGGTCACCACTCAAAGATGGTTGTCCTCAACATTTGAGATGAAGGACTTGGGAGAAGTAAGTTATGTGCTTGGAGTTAAGATCCTAAGGGATCGTTCTAAGAAACTTCTTGGTTTGTCTCAAGAGACTTACATTAAGAAGGTTTTTGAACGATTTTAGATGCAAAACTGCAAACCTATAGACACTCCTGTGACAAGAGCCGAAGACTAAAGATGTGTCCTTAAGACTCTTGAGGAAAACGAAAGGATGAATCGTGTTCCCTATGTCAGTGTTGTAGGTAACTTAATGTATGCTATGATGTGTACCCATCCCTATATTTGCTATGCGGGTAGCCTAAGTTAGTCGTTTTCAGTCAAAACCTAGGTTAGTTCCTTGAAAGAAAATGTAAATGATACTACGATATCTCAATGAGACTATGGAGTATATTTTATTCTAGCATTCTTTAGATGTATAGATGGTTGGTTATAGTGATGTGGATTGGGGTGTTTATATGGATGAACAAAAGTCCACACCAGGATATGTTTTTTTAACTTAATGGCCCCTCCATTACATGGTGTAGCAAAAATTAATCCTCCATAATCTTATCCACCATGGAAGCAGAATACGTGGCTTGTTCGGTTGCTGTATAAAAAGTTGTTTGGCTAAAAGGTTCCTTTAACATCTAGGAGTTATCACACATAGATTTAAGATATCATTACATTAAAGACATGATTGCCCAAAAATAAGTGATCTTGAAGCACATACCTAGAACTTAGATGGTTGCAAACCTCTTGAATAAACTTATAGCTAGATATGCGTATGTGGCTCATGTTAGAACTCTAGGACTTCGTAGGTATTGATTATGTGCCAGAGATTGTATGGATCACATAGTCGTTTGTATTGACATTTTTGAGATATTAATACATGATTATTTGTAATTAAATAATATATCATTTGATTACCTTGGAATTTGAGAAAGTGCACACATTAATTATGTCAGCAAGCGTGATTGGCTCACTCACACGAGCAATCGCCTTTGGCGCTTGAGATCTCAAGCAAATATGAGATACTTTAACATATAGTATCGCTTTGTTTTGTATACAGAATGAGATCTATCATTTAAGGATCAATAATGGACATAACTCCATGTCCATTATGCCTATGTTTATTGATTAGTTAGATGTGAGATCTTAATATGGCACTATTGAAGGGCAAGCAAATAAAGAACTCAGGTTAGGCGGTTGCATAGTGACTAGACTAAGATCTGTACAGTATATAAGTATGACATACACTCTCATTAGGATTGAGACACTCCACCGTAGCATGTATTTCATACTAAAGGTGCTTGGCAATCAATTAAGGAGGTGAAGAAATGGATCCCTGCTTCCTCAATGTGTGAGAACTCCGAGTCATTTTTACATGACCAGGTTATTTTGTATAACTAAATACTCTATGTACTCTCTGACTTTTGACTATGTCATAAAGTGAAATAATTAATGCTCAATTATTTTGGCATGTCACTTATGGCCATGAGTGATTCGGCCTTCCAAGACATTGTCGGGAAAATGATTAATTCTGAACTAAGTGACATAAGAGTGAAAAAAAGACCATTTGGAACATCCCGCGATATATTCACTATCGATAACTTTGGGCGCTAGATTAGATAGTGACAAAGTGTGAATGTATAGGCAAAAGCTTTGAGGGGTTAAGCATGTTCTTATATTGTAAGGGATTAGAGATGCTTGAACTGGTGTATCCGAATGAGTCTAGGGTATTTGAGACACCATTTCCAATTTTTTTTAGAGTTGATGTCTATATGTTGGGTCTGTAGAGTTTCTATTGTAGAGCTTCCAAATTGTAGGTGTGCTCAGTAGTCACACGACATATTAGCTTGTATGAATTGACTTTGATGTGTATAATGGATTGAGAGAGATGACAGTATTCTGCATACCATGTGCAAGTGAGAAGTGTTAGATATTGGTTGGGTCATGGACCCAAACCATGGCGCCCATGGTGGGTCAACCCAAATTAAAGATTGCCCAAAGGTAAGGGTGTTCACCCTACCCTATGGGTAGGAAATATAGTCTTCCGTTTTCATACCTGATACTTTGTGGAAGAATTTTTTCTTAGTCTATCCAACCCGTTCAAGTTTGGTATTCCTACCTGACTTCCTATCCAATTAATCGGGTAGGAAGTCAGGTAAACACTTTTGTAACTATTAATTTTTGGATCATTTTAACAATTCAATTAAATAACATGCACCAATTTAACAACACAATAAATCAATAACACTAATACCTAAAACAACTACAACAACATTTACCCAGTTTTTTATGTTAACTGGATAAGTTTTGAAAGCTTAAAAAAAACAGAGAAGGCCTGAACGATGCTTGAAAGTTAGGGTTTTGAGGTTCATTAACTTGATGCTTAAAAAAAATTAGATTTGTAGATGAAGGCCACCAGATTGCGCCCAAACACACACACACACACACAGAGAGAGAGAGAGAGAGAGAGAGAGAGAGAGTACCTAGGGAGGCCGGGATTGAACGATGAAGGTCTGAGCTATGGAGGCAGAGGCTTGAGCGATGAAAGCGGATGAAGGCAAGAGGATAGGAGTAGAGTGAGGCGCTCACTTAGTCAGTAGACGATAAGGTTGGCTAGCAATTATATATATATAGATGGTATGGTAGGAATGCAAAAATTAATGGGTATTCCAAATTCCTACCCGATTTAATCGGAAGACCAAAAACTCTTCAGCATTTCTACCCGATTTTTGCAGCTAGCCATTCAGTAGGGTAGGGTAGGATCAAGTAGGGTAGGAAATTGCGNGATGCTTGAACTGGTGTATCCGAATGAGTCTAGGGTATTTGAGACACCATTTCCAATTTTTTTTAGAGTTGATGTCTATATGTTGGGTCTGTAGAGTTTCTATTGTAGAGCTTCCAAATTGTAGGTGTGCTCAGTAGTCACACGACATATTAGCTTGTATGAATTGACTTTGATGTGTATAATGGATTGAGAGAGATGACAGTATTCTGCATACCATGTGCAAGTGAGAAGTGTTAGATATTGGTTGGGTCATGGACCCAAACCATGGCGCCCATGGTGGGTCAACCCAAATTAAAGATTGCCCAAAGGTAAGGGTGTTCACCCTACCCTATGGGTAGGAAATATAGTCTTCCGTTTTCATACCTGATACTTTGTGGAAGAATTTTTTCTTAGTCTATCCAACCCGTTCAAGTTTGGTATTCCTACCTGACTTCCTATCCAATTAATCGGGTAGGAAGTCAGGTAAACACTTTTGTAACTATTAATTTTTGGATCATTTTAACAATTCAATTAAATAACATGCACCAATTTAACAACACAATAAATCAATAACACTAAAACCTAAAACAACTACAACAACATTTACCCAGTTTTTTATGTTAACTGGATAAGTTTTGAAAGCTTAAAAAAAACAGAGAAGGCCTGAACGATGCTTGAAAGTTAGGGTTTTGAGGTTCATTAACTTGATGCTTAAAAAAAATTAGATTTGTAGATGAAGGCCACCAGATTGCGCCCAAACACACACACACACACACAGAGAGAGAGAGAGAGAGAGAGAGAGAGAGAGTACCTAGGGAGGCCGGGATTGAACGATGAAGGTCTGAGCTATGGAGGCAGAGGCTTGAGCGATGAAAGCGGATGAAGGCAAGAGGATAGGAGTAGAGTGAGGCGCTCACTTAGTCAGTAGACGATAAGGTTGGCTAGCAATTATATATATATAGATGGTATGGTAGGAATGCAAAAATTAATGGGTATTCCAAATTCCTACCCGATTTAATCGGAAGACCAAAAACTCTTCAGCATTTCTACCCGATTTTTGCAGCTAGCCATTCAGTAGGGTAGGGTAGGATCAAGTAGGGTAGGAAATTGCGGTCAATCGAAAATTTGAACACCCCTACCCAAAGGGGCATGTCTTTTGGATGTGTCCTTTACCAACCAAAATACATGTCTTTTAAATATTAACATACATGTCCCTTTAGGATGTATTTTTTTCTGACACCCATTGATTGTCTATATAAACCTAAGTTATTCCAATAGAAAACAACTCTCAGATAATTAATCTGAAATACAAACTTTCCTCTTCTTTTTCAAATGCTTTATTTCCAAGCATGTTCCAGCACCTTGATGAGCTTTATATCCAAGCATGTTCCCAACATTTTGATGATATATACGTGACAGGATATGTGATGAAGTGCTCCGTATAAGTTCATTTGGGTAATTTTTCTCTAGAGTTGTTATTTTCCTCATGTTTATTCGGCAAGAGGACATAGACAACCAGGCCCCAGATTAGAAAGATGAGCGACATAGTCATCCAAGCAAAAATCACATTCTAGGTTTTTAACAGCCAAGTTTATTGGATTGGAAAAATAAATAAATTAAAGAACCATTCCCGCTGTTTGTCTAAGTGCCAGCAAATGGTTAAGCATGATTGGTCTTCCTGGCGTTTAAACAAATGCCTGGATTGTCATCTCCGGCGGCAAAGGCATCGTTTAAACCAAACGCCAGGAGAGCCATGTGAGGGATATATGCCGGCGGTTAATAGACCATTCCTGGCGTTTCTTAAATGCCATTGATTTCTTCTTTTTCTTGTAGTATTATTTTCTTAATGGGAAGGTGGATAGAAACGAAGTTTACTTAGAGAAGACGCTTTGTTATGTTACGTAGTGCCCCTAGAGGTTATCATTAGGACACGAGTATTCTCAATTCAAAACATAATCGAAATATAATTTTGAAGAAATACGAAACTAATTTAAGCAAATCGTGAAACAATGCAAAAAGTTTAATAATAAAGGTGATGAAATAAGATGATGGTTGACTTGAGAGGTTAGGAGGTCAAAATATTGATATTCTTCCACTATTTCTTTCAGACGATGCCTCCTCGATGATGGTCTTTCTATATAAAATTATACAGTTATACAGGTGATGGAAGGTTGCTCTTCTTACCTACCAAACAAAAAAACAAAAGAAAAAGAAAAAAAGGAAGGCAATCGATGCTTTTGCTTGTGGGAACACGGATTTTATTGGCTTCGTTAGCGTGTGGCTATCTTGCAATAAAGTTGTCACATATGTGGGGGAGGCGTTGGCATGCATAATAAAAGCGAGAGCAGAGAAAACTTGAATTGTTCAATCGGTTGACTGNGTTAGATATTGGTTGGGTCATGGACCCAAACCATGGCGCCCATGGTGGGTCAACCCAAATTAAAGATTGCCCAAAGGTAAGGGTGTTCACCCTACCCTATGGGTAGGAAATATAGTCTTCCGTTTTCATACCTGATACTTTGTGGAAGAATTTTTTCTTAGTCTATCCAACCCGTTCAAGTTTGGTATTCCTACCTGACTTCCTATCCAATTAATCGGGTAGGAAGTCAGGTAAACACTTTTGTAACTATTAATTTTTGGATCATTTTAACAATTCAATTAAATAACATGCACCAATTTAACAACACAATAAATCAATAACACTAATACCTAAAACAACTACAACAACATTTACCCAGTTTTTTATGTTAACTGGATAAGTTTTGAAAGCTTAAAAAAAACAGAGAAGGCCTGAACGATGCTTGAAAGTTAGGGTTTTGAGGTTCATTAACTTGATGCTTAAAAAAAATTAGATTTGTAGATGAAGGCCACCAGATTGCGCCCAAACACACACACACACACACAGAGAGAGAGAGAGAGAGAGAGAGAGAGAGAGTACCTAGGGAGGCCGGGATTGAACGATGAAGGTCTGAGCTATGGAGGCAGAGGCTTGAGCGATGAAAGCGGATGAAGGCAAGAGGATAGGAGTAGAGTGAGGCGCTCACTTAGTCAGTAGACGATAAGGTTGGCTAGCAATTATATATATATAGATGGTATGGTAGGAATGCAAAAATTAATGGGTATTCCAAATTCCTACCCGATTTAATCGGAAGACCAAAAACTCTTCAGCATTTCTACCCGATTTTTGCAGCTAGCCATTCAGTAGGGTAGGGTAGGATCAAGTAGGGTAGGAAATTGCGGTCAATCGAAAATTTGAACACCCCTACCCAAAGGGGCATGTCTTTTGGATGTGTCCTTTACCAACCAAAATACATGTCTTTTAAATATTAACATACATGTCCCTTTAGGATGTATTTTTTTTTTGACACCCATTGATTGTCTATATAAACCTAAGTTATTCCAATAGAAAACAACTCTCAGATAATTAATCTGAAATACAAACTTTCCTCTTCTTTTTCAAATGCTTTATTTCCAAGCATGTTCCAGCACCTTGATGAGCTTTATATCCAAGCATGTTCCCAACATTTTGATGATATATACGTGACAGGATATGTGATGAAGTGCTCCGTATAAGTTCATTTGGGTAATTTTCCTCTAGAGTTGTTATTTTCCTCATGTTTATTCGGCAAGAGGACATAGACAACCAGGCCCCAGATTAGAAAGATGAGCGACATAGTCATCCAAGCAAAAATCACATTCTAGGTTTTTAACAGCCAAGTTTATTGGATTGGAAAAATAAATAAACCATTCCCGCTGNAAAGAAAAAAAGGAAGGCAATCGATGCTTTTGCTTGTGGGAACACGGATTTTATTGGCTTCGTTAGCGTGTGGCTATCTTGCAATAAAGTTGTCACATATGTGGGGGAGGCGTTGGCATGCATAATAAAAGCGAGAGCAGAGAAAACTTGAATTGTTCAATCGGTTGACTGCTTTGAAAACTCTAATTTATCCTTCCTAGAATTTATTCGTATAGAGATAAGACTATGATATAAAAAAANTTATTGGCTTCGTTAGCGTGTGGCTATCTTGCAATAAAGTTGTCACATATGTGGGGGAGGCGTTGGCATGCATAATAAAAGCGAGAGCAGAGAAAACTTGAATTGTTCAATCGGTTGACTGCTTTGAAAACTCTAATTTATCCTTCCTAGAATTTATTCGTATAGAGATAAGACTGATATAAAACAAATATTTTTTAACGTCATACACACTCAATGTTATTATAATAACGTAAGATTGAATTTATTTTTTAATCTGNAATGCCATTGATTTCTTCTTTTTCTTGTAGTATTATTTTCTTAATGGGAAGGTGGATAGAAGCGAAGTTTACTTAGAGAAGACGCTTTGTTATGTTACATAGTGCCCCTAGAGGTTATCATTAGGACACAGAGTATTCTCAATTCAAAACATAATCGAAATATAATTTTGAAGAAATACGAAACTAATTTAAGCAAATCGTGAAACAATGCAAAAAGTTTAATAATAAAGGTGATGAAATAAGATGATGGTTGACTTGAGAGGTTAGGAGGTCAAAATATTGATATTCTTCGACTATTTCTTTCAGACGATGCCTCCTCGATGATGGTCTTTCTATATAAAATTATACAGTTATACAGGTGATGGAAGGTTGCTCTTCTTACCTACCAAACAAAAAAACAAAAGAAAAAGAAAAAAAGGAAGGCAATCGATGCTTTTGCTTGTGGGAACACGGATTTTATTGGCTTCGTTAGCGTGTGGCTATCTTGCAATAAAGTTGTCACATATGTGGGGGAGGCGTTGGCATGCATAATAAAAGCGAGAGCAGAGAAAACTTGAATTGTTCAATCGGTTGACTGCTTTGAAAACTCTAATTTATCCTTCCTAGAATTTATTCGTATAGAGATAAGACTGATATAAAACAAATATTTTTTAACGTCATACACACTCAATGTTATTATAATAACGTAAGATTGAATTTATTTTTTAATCTGGTAAAGTTACGCAAAAAGGGGATTTAAAAATATTTAGGATCGATCTCAACTTTTGTTCGAAGTTGTAAAATGGGTCCATTGAGCTGTAACATACCACTTAAATCCTAACTAAATTTCAATTAAATTATAACTAGCCCANAAATATTTTTTAACGTCATACACACTCAATGTTATTATAATAACGTAAGATTGAATTTATTTTTTAATCTGGTAAAGTTACGCAAAAAGGGGATTTAAAAATATTTAGGATCGATCTCAACTTTTATTCGAAGTTGTAAAATGGGTCCATTGAGCTGTAACATACCACTTAAATCGTAACTTANCTGGTAAAGTTACGCAAAAAGGGGATTTAAAAATATTTAGGATCGATCTCAACTTTTGTTCGAAGTTGTAAAATGGGTCCATTGAGCTGTAACATACCACTTAAATCCTAACTAAATTTCAATTAAATTATAACTAGCCCATCATATGGAGAGTTAGTATCATGCTCACCCACATTACCCACCACCCTCACCTAAAAGTATTTACCCACACCCACCTGTAGATTGGCAATTGCCTCACCCGCATTACCCACCACCCTTTATTACTTGGT
This sequence comes from Ilex paraguariensis, assembly GCA_963454935.2. NCBI lineage: Eukaryota > Viridiplantae > Streptophyta > Magnoliopsida > Aquifoliales > Aquifoliaceae > Ilex > Ilex paraguariensis. Next base: position 131,589 of record CAUOFW020005769.1, read on the forward strand.
GGTTATATATAACTAAACATGGTTTTTTGACGTTGCACCAAGCCATCAACTCTATTGTTGTGCAGGTCACCTGTCCTTGACTTTTCCGAGTACAAAAGCATTATCAACGTTTTATCTTTGATCAATAGCCTACGCATGTAGATTAAGTATTATAAGATCACCTGATCTCATTCACGAAAAATACTGTCTTACCCTTGCTCTGTTTTAAAGTATCTAGTACAACTAGTTGACTTTACTAGTACATTTGTATTGTGGTTCTAGAATATATATATATATATTCTTACTCATTCGATAATATATTTTTTCATAATTATTCTTTAGAGATTTAGAGTATTCTTATTTTTTACGCTTAGAGATACTGTTCTCTTCGTATCTTCTCATTACTTGTGCATCACATTTGCATTGTGATTTTAAAATACCATGCCCACGGTTAATTTGGATAGAGAGTTATTGACACATTTGTGGCATGTATATATGTTGAAACCACAACATACCCTGCGGGGATCATGACCCCCCTCAAGTCTCAAATATAATTTTTTTTATCATTAATTTTATATAAAATTTGTCCCACTACTTTGCTTAGGTGGTGTTCAAAGTTGATTGGGAAGGTGTGGTGGCATGTGGCTGTTATATACGAGATAGACAAGAACACATATGTTCACATAGATACAGCCATACTCGTATGTTACATCTATCAAGGAAGATGCGATAAAAAATAGTTCAATCATGGACAAATCTATTACTATTATATATTATTTTGTTATAAAAGGAGATGGATGTAAAATAACCATAATTTATTTTACATTTTGAAAAATAACTATAATACCCCTTTATCAACTGAATTCAACCACCTATATTATTTATTTTTCTTTGTCTCTTCTCACATCCATTGTCCCATCTCTGTCCCTAGCCCTTTCCCAAACTTTCCCCTTTACAATCATGCACACAAGTAACCATGTGCATGACACTAATATATTAAAAAGAGTATTGCCACACAATTCAAACATAATATAATAAGTTACAATCTAAATACATATCATTCATTATATGAGTTAGATCCATTAATTTTTTTAGTGAGACCCATTTATGTAACATTCATCTAATGAATGATATGCATTTTGGTTACAATTTTTGGATTTCATTTGGATTGTATAGTACTTTCCTATTAAAAATCACATTTTATTATCTCAGTTATATGACAAAAATGGATTCAGGTAAATGTGTTTGCAAGAAGCCAAAAGAATATATTTGTTTAAATGACACAAAACGACTACACATGATTATGATAGTTAATGAACACTCGTGTGCCTTGAACAGTAACCAAGAGCACATGCGAGAAACACATGAGGAAAACAACATCCACCATAGTCAAACCGAGCGGATGACAAGCGCATGGCTCAAAGGGCCGAGCTGCCGAATCAACAACACAACGCGTCAATAACTCGTTATAGAGATCCTTCAACAAGCAAGAGAGTTAGGTGAAGTTGAATTGAGAGAAACATTACCTCAATCATAGGAAATGTTCGGCATACCATGATAAACAGACAAACAAGGAGGACATGCAGGAGATATCCTAGCCCATAAAAGGATCCGATTAAAAAAATTAAGTGTGCCACCTAATACGCCCAAAGACTGAAATCGTGGCAGAGACCTTCTCATACAGTCTTATAAAAAAAAGGATGTCCCTAAGTCAAAGATACACACAAAAATTCCTACAAATTACTTTTTCTCTTTCAGAGCCATCATTCACTTAGGCATCAGTGTGTCTCCGACCGACCTACTCCCAGTCTCTAACAGTTTGCTCATTTTACAGGACCAACAGTTTAATCCTTGTTCATCTTCCCCAACAAATACTGATGGTAACAGATTTTGCCTCTTACAATTAGCGTCGTATGTGGGAAACTAAACAAAAGAGTTGATGATGTCCAACCTGCAGAGTACAATCAGATCACCACGCAACAATCAAAACATTGACAAGTTTGACCCAACCCAAAACTACCAAGTATCGTTCCCCTCAGAATTGTGATATCTGCGAGGAGGTGGTAGGAAGTTTGGATGGGAATCATGCAGATCCTAACAATGTGTCATCAGGAAGATGCTACCCTCACTAGGAAACCCAAAAGAAAGAAGAATATTAAGAGAGATCCCCATGTGTCGATGGGGAAATCTCGGCGTTTATGAAGCTCATCCAATCACTCTAGGATTGACTAAATTCCCACAAGAGAGAACGAAAAAACAAAAGTAAGATAATAACGTGCTAAAGGAGGCCTCGCGAGAATCTAGGGATCGAGAAACTTCTGAGGTACTAGAGCATTGTACCAAAATGAAACACGAGACTACCCTTGTCGAGCCCAGCTCTAGCCTGGAAACACGTAGAGGATGCCTAGAAGTGGTTCATAACTAAGGAGCACTATAACAAACTAAAAAGCCCGGAACAAAATTTTGGTAGAGAGCTTGCAAGAAGGGTGACTGGAGAATACATTAGGGGAATGGAAATATCCCTCTTCAGTAAATAGATAAAGAGGCAAAGAGTCCCAAGCAAATTTACACTCCGCAAAACTTTGCAACGGGAGACCGATCTGACTGCCCACATTCATCATCATAGACAACTCATGGAAATCCATAGAAACAACGAGGCTCTGTTGTGCATAATGTTCTTGAGTAGCCTGGGAGAAACAGTTATAAAGTGGTTTGACAGTCTTCTTCAGAGTTTTGTTGGTAGTTGGATACAACTTTCTAGACAATTTACAGATTGTCTAATAAGCAGTCGTCAACTAAAGGATATTGGAGGCTTGCTTTCAATGAAAAATAAGCATAGGGAAACATTGTGGGAATATGCTCATTGTTATTGGGAGATGATGCACAAGATAGAAAACAACAATCCAGAGATCGCAGTTGTATCATTGAAAATCGGTTTACCAAAAAAGAATCCGTTGTATCAGTCGCTGACAAGAAGACTAGTATTGGATGTAGAGGAGTTGATGGCCATAGTAGAAAAGCATGCAAAGGTGGATGATGAGCTCGGTAGAGATGCAAGCCAAGACTAACCAGCGAAAAAGCAAAATGGCAAAGAATTGTTGAACAATAAATCCAAGATTAGGGGTGAAGGAAGAGGAGAAAGAAGGTTTCCCATCACGATTAGCATTTATTGGTGTAAACACGGTCTTCAAAGAGCCCATCTTCATGATATTGTTCCAAATAAAGGGAAAACCTTTCTACAAATGGCTAAATTAATTAGGAGGGGATCCCAAAAGAAGAAACCCAAATTTCAGGTGTTCCTACCATTGCGACATTGGATATATGACAAAGAATTGTCATTCCCTTAAGTAGCATCTGGACGAGCTCATCCAAGCTAGATGCCTCTCACAATTTTGTAGATGAAGAACAGACAAAGGCTGATGCAGTTGAAGAGAGAAATACGATGGGACGGGAACCAAATTTAATAGGAATAATTGATGTCATCCATGCTGCTATGGATCCAAGCATGGCAACAAACAAGGCAGCCATCACATACATTCAAAAAACTACACAAATTAGAGAAATCTACCATGTTGGACCAGCAACAGAACATGTTTTGAAAAAGAAAAAACCGAGTAAATGGACGGGTCGATATACTTTTATGAGAAAAACCTAGCCAGCATTCATCACCCGCACAGTGATGCCTTGGACCTGACGTTGAGAATAGCCAACTTCAATGTTAAGAGAATCTTGATAGACCAAGGTAGTTCCTTGGAAATCATGTCCTTAGGCATGTTTCAAAAGCTAGGCCTAAAAAGGGAGAAAATATTTTAGATACATATAAGAGGAATTGGGGAGATTTACTCTTGACTAAGCTAGATAAGTTACATGTGAACATATAAAAGGGGAGTTTTTTCAAATACTCTGGGAGAGTAAATTTGCAAACTTGGCATGAAATCACCTATTTTACTTTGTTTATTTTTTACTTGTTATTTTACTTGTGAAAACCAACTAAGGGGGAGAACTTGATGTGTGTCATATTGATAGATCAATAGGTTCTCAAGCATATAGGTCAATTTAGTTCTTAAAATGTTGCATATTTTGCACTTGTATGCTGTATACATACTTATTCCCTATGCTTAACTTGTTGCCTTCTAAATTTATGATTATGTTATTTTATTTCTATAACATATAATGTTTTTTACGAGGGTTTAGTTTGAGTGATGTGCTGCAAGACTACAATCTTCAAGCCTCATCTAAAGAAATAGGTTCTTGTATTAGATAGAGATGTAGGATTGTACATGAGTATTGAGATTAGATTTACAATTCTTTTTGTTCAATAATTTGTGGTTGTAATCTTAATTTCTAACTTCTGTATTTTGTCACAACATTAGCAAAGGGGGAGATTGTTAGATCACATTTATAATTGACTAATTTCGTAGAGTTCATTATAAATCTAAACTTTTTTTATGGTCATGATGCTATCAAGTTTAAGATGCAAAAGCGTAATAGAAGGAAGGAGATCAAACGTCAAAGTAATATCATTCAATCTCTGTATGCACATTCATGCTTAGGACAAAGTAATAACTTAGACACCTAAGATAAAACCTTAGTTATTCTTTATTTAGGTTGATTAGGATTAAAATGGAATTGGAAGGAATTCGACTATGAATCCTAAGTGATTTCAAATAAAAAAAAATTCAAAATCATTTATGAGTTTTGAAAATATAGATTGAGTCATAATCGGACCCCTCTTTGAGCAACACTCTTTAGTGCTCAAGATAACTAGGGCCTGTTTGGTTTGCATATCAAAAAATAGTATCTGAAAATAATTTTTGAGAAGAATTTTAAGAAAGTGTTTTTAAAAATTTTAGATTGCAAAACCTGTTTGGTTATATATTTTTGAAAATAGTTTTACTGAACAAAAAATTATAAAATCTGTTTGGGCCATAATCCACAAAACTCACAATTCCCATCTCTTTTGAAATTGATACAAAACCCAACAATTTTTTTGCATTTTCTTGACGATTTCGCTGCATTTTTTTTGCAAAAATGAAGAAACCCCTTCTGGGTTTTGTCTTTCTTTGTCTGCTCTCGGTTATTCTCTCTGTTCACTCTCAGTCAAGTGCCACAGATGCCTCAATAATGCAAAAACTGAAGACAAAAAAGCTTGATAAAATAATAATAAAAAAAATTGACTGCCATCGACTGAACTAGTACCATCTACTGAACTGGTAGTCGGAGTAGCCATCTACTGAACTAGTACACGATGGAGAAGACGAACACAAATCCAAAATCCAAAACCCAAAATCCTGGTAGCCATCAATGGTGAAGACGATGAACCCATTTGCTGGAGAAAACTAGGATCTGAAAAAATACTCAGATCTGAAAAAAAAAACCTTGATCTGAAGATCTCAGTCATCGGAGAGTCCTCAATCGACGGAGAAGAAGATCTTCAATCACCGGAGAAAACCATTTCGCCGGAGAAGACGCTTTGTGCGTCTAGTTTCGTCGCCGAAGTGGAGAGAGAAAGTTTGAGAGATAGAGAAGGTCGAGGAGAGAGATATGCCAAAAAAAAAGGTTCTATACAATTAGTGTTTTTTGTTGCCAAGAAGGTTCGAAGTAGAGACCTCCTTAATTTGGACTGGGCCTGTTTTCCGTGTTTTCATTTTATTTCAAAAAACTCAGAGAACAACAAAATGTTGTTCTCTAAAATGACATCTCAATTTTCAAAATTTTTAAAAAATTAGAGAAGAAAAAACCTAAACAAACAGATTCTCCTTGTTTTTAGAGTTTTGAGAACATAAAACTATTTTTGAAAACCAAACTAAACACACCCTTAGTTTTTGCTTGTTTTTGTACTTTACAAATTGGTAGGGACCGAGCTATGCTCACCAATCTCGACTAGGTTGGTCTTTTGATGATTTAGGGAATGAAATGGGAAAAGGTCATGGAAGGTAGCAAGGAGCTCGCTCAAGCGGTATTTCATGGTTGCTTGAGTGGTGAGTGCCTTCATTTGGATTGAAACATGATTTATTCCAACGATAAGAGCCCTATGATCGCCCTCCACCGATCGAGCAGTCTTTTCGAATCTGAGTTTTATTATTTACTAAGAATACCCTTACTCAAGACCTATAAATAGGGATAACATTTCCCACAGTTAAGTTAAGCCTCTTGTGAGATTTATAAGAGAGAAAATTATGTTTTTTTACCTTTAGAGCTTCTAGCACAACCAAGATCCCTAAACCTAAATGCTATCATTAAAGATTTTACCCAACCTCACAACTTAGAGAAGAGGATCTTGTTGGTTTGATAAACCCATTGGTAATTAAGACTACTACTAGAGATTCCCCAAAAATACTGAAGATAAGAGATTTTGCCTCTTACATTTGTAATTAAGATATTTAGCAAGCAGAGTTAGTGACATTTAAATTTTCTTATGTCTTTAAATCTCTAAATTATCTATAACATCTCTTTTAATTATCTATTCTCTATTTATAAATTTCAGTTCTTATAAAACTTTTTGATTGACTATATTACTTTAAAAACAGGCATCAATATTTTCAATAACGTGTTCAAAAAATCTTCAAAAACTCTATAAATCTAATATTACTCATCCATATACAAAGATAACATTATGCATACGTATGTTTATTTTATTTTTTATCAAAAAGTTTAACCATTTCATTTCTAAGATAAAAAATAATTATATATATAGTTTTTTTAAAATCAATTTATGTTACATCAGTATAATTTTTTAGTCTCAATAAATTTTCTATGTTGTATTAAGATTTTATGTAAAAATAGATATTATAATGTATTTTTAAGTAAAACTTAAATTTTTTAGAATTTTAATCTATCAGATAATATATATTATATAGTATATTAAATCTTATCCCAATTGACCTAACTAATTCCTAATTACAGTAAGGTTTAAATGTGATTAGTATATTAATAATTAATTTTAATTTATTCAAGAAATTATAAGTGGAATCCTAATTAAATGAATCTCAAAAAATTTAATTTCTCAAGCATCATTAAACAATAAATCTCAATCACAAACTCTAAGAAAAATAGAACTTTAACTATTTTTTTTTATAGTTAAAACAAAAAATTTTGGGAACATACAAAGTTTTGATAATCATATAATAGATTGAGAAATAAAAAATTAAGTTTAATAAATTTAAGATAATAATCAATTCAAATACACATATATTTAATATATTTTATTAATTTTTATGTGCAAAATTAATCACGCGCAAGAATGTAGTGCATTACTATCCTATTATATTTGTGTTAGTGATATTTATCCTATTAATTAGGAATATAAATGCAAATTGGTTTTGATGTGTCATACATGCATCAGTGAGACCATATCAAGCACATACATGAGAGCATCATTAGTTTGGTAATTGATGGGGACAACAAGGAACTGTTTGGGAGAAAAAGCATGAAATAATGCATTTCCATGCATGAATTGTCTCGTACTGGTTAGTGGGAATTTGATAGACTTTCTACTTTCTAATCTTGGTCACTTTTTTTTTTTCTCTCCGATGAGTGGAAACAAAGCCATCTTTCCAAAAAGAGTGTGTCCCTATGTAAATTGGTTTGCTTTATGAATTACTTTTCCATCTAAGCTGCTGCAATTTCTTCTGGCCGCTTCTACCCTTATAGAGTGTCCGTATATAACTCCAGTTGTGCATGATTGTGATATGCACTCTTTCTTTTACTATAATTAAAAGGTTTAAAATTTTTTATTTTGTACTTTTAAAGATTAAATTTTTTATATTACACATTTTATTTATCAAAAATGTTGTAATGTGACTCTTAGATTAACTTATGTTATTTTTTTTGTCAAAAATCAACTCATTGACACTAACAAAAAAACTAATGAAAAGCAAACAAAAGAGTCTCGTTGGAACAGTTTTGATATATTGAGGGTGTAATATAAAAAATTTAATTTTTAAGAGTACAAAGTAGAAAACTTAAAATCTTTCAGAATACAAACTTAAATTCGCTCTAATTACAATATAGGAAAAATTTTAGCCACACCCTTTTTAGTTTATCATATCTTCAAGGACACCTCCTATATTTTTTGAATTTTCAATGACACCCTCAGTCAGATTAAATGAGTTAATTAAAATGCACTTTTACTAAATTTTTCATAATATATTTTAAGAAAAACTTCATCTATACCCTTTCTAGATAGACATATCTTCAATTAAACCTCATCTATTTTTTAAATTTTTGTACGTATTAAAATTCAAGCCAATTAAAATTTGTTTCGAACTAATTAAAATTTAAGTTAATTAAAAATTATATTTTCTTACGTATTAAAATTTGTGCCAATTAAAATTCTATTCGAGGCTCAAATCAAATTTTAATCAACTCGTATTAAATTTTAATTGGTCCAATTTTTGATATATATATATATATATATAACTCAAATTTTAATACGTAAAAAATAAATTTTAATTAACTTGAATTAGATTTTAATAAATAAAAAAATATAAATTTTAATCAATTAGACATAAATTTTAATCGGAGCTAACAACTCATGTAGAGCTCAAATTGACTTGAATTTTAATATATATAAGACTTTTAATTAGCGCAAATTTTAATAAATAAAATTTAGTTAGTTAGAATCAAATTTTAATTGACTCAAATTTTAATATATAGAAAAAAAAAATTTAGTCAACTTGTATTTTAATATGTAGAAAAATGAATTTTAATCGGCTTAAATTTTAATCGAATTTTATGTAGAAAGATTGTTTGAAGTTTATGTAGTGACAATTTTGATATTTTAGATAATTTATTTTTATTATAAATGATGGTTTAATAACAGAGGGTGTCAGTAATGTTTAAATATAAACTAGAAGGGTGTTAGTGATATTTTTGATAATAGAAGAGGTGTCCTTGAAGATATGGTAAAGTAGAAAGGGGTGTGACTGAAATTTTACCCTAAAATATAAGTGAGTTATCAAAATATTTAATTTTTTAAGTATAAATATGGTTAAAATATTCACTTCCATTAGAATGTTCATTGTGTTTAAAATATTTATTGTAGTTCATATATTTGCAATAATTAAAATATAAGTTAGTTTTTTTGTTTTTGATCAATGGGATCCACAAACCACTCACAGTGGGCAAAGGCTATCCGACGCGGGATTGCCCCAAATATAAGTTAATTTAGTTATTTTATTTTTTGCTATTGAAGTTAATATAGTATTGAATGTAAGCAATCTGATTCTAAGTTGTTATTCTACTTTATATTTTTGGAGCTTTGTATTTTATTTTATGGATAGGATCCATATCTACCTAGGAACTAATGCCCCGAGCACCCCAGTAAAAAGGAAAGAAAGAAAGAAAGAACTAATGCCCCCTCAATTCCCTAAATGCTAATAGTATGTACAATGAATCTTAATAGGACCACTGTATTCCAGGGAAATATATGATAAATTATCTACTATTAAGTGATTTAGTATCTGAATGTTTTTTATTATGATGTTAATCCGAATTAATTATCCAACAATTGTTTTTTCAAAACTTATTTACTCAACTAGTGTACTTTGAAACTTTTTTACCAATGGTAAAGTGTGTTTTGAAAACACATTTTTTTAAATAACGATAGTTTGGTAAATAAATTTAAAAGTACAATATCTAAGTAAATAAATTTTTGAAAAACTAATAGTTGAATAATTAACTCGTATCACATACACTATTACATCAAAATACACACATATACATTAACACATCAAAATATACATACTCACATTAATACACAAAAACACACATACTCATATTAATACACAAAAACACTGTGTGTGTATGTGTGTGGAGTACTGGCCCAGCCCCCAAGTTCAGATTCCTGATCGGCTAGGGTTGAGGTCGGGGTCGGGGTCGGGGTCGGGGTTGGGGTTCGGCTATGGGTCCAAGTCTGGGGTCGGGGTTGGAGTCGAGTCCGGAGCTCTTGAATTATCAGTAGACCTAGGCACTAGTTTTTAATTAAATGGGAAGCTAGTCTTGTAGAGCCAGAATCTCTTTTTAATATCACTGCAATGTAGTTGAATGGTTACTTCAATAAGTTCTCACAAATATGTGTTTTCAATGGTGGTTTCATCTATAACACAACAACATAACCGTCCCTCATCTACTAAAAAATTTTCCATGATCACCGCTTATTCCTTAATTCCTTGCAGTTAGACTTAACTTTTTATTACTTGACTTCTAGTAAACTCATATTTAGTAGAAAAGATTCAATTGAAACATTCAATGTGTGTATGAATGCACTACTAGAAATAATATTAAGGATAAGTTGCACCAATAGTTTCTAAGATTTTTACTTCTCACATTTTGGTCCTTCACAAAGTTCCCGCATTTAACTAATTGGGATTTCTAACACGAACTGTCGTTCAACTTTTTGTTGAAATATATCACGTGTTTGACATATGAGAATATTGAGGGACATTTCTTCCACTAACTAACATTCCCTCAACCAAACACACTTACTCCTAATTCGAACAATAGTACACTTGGACCCAAACACGCTCCTCCTTCCTCTCCTTTTTCTTTTTCTTTTCTCTCTATCTCACAAACAAGAGTCACGAATACTTAGTGTCATTGTTTCTCTCTCTAAACACATAATACACATTTGCTCTCTCTCTCTCTCTATCCCTCTTCCATGTAGAAAACTCAACTCTCTCCCTCTCTCTCCCCTCCAATTTTCTTTCTCTCCACTCAACACACCAACGACGCCCACTATGGAACCGCCCACCACCAGTGGTAGAACTTGCCCCATGAAACCCCCCATCTACTACGACATTGTCAGCTCCATTTCTATTTTTCTCCCTCAATGTCCATCTACCAATCACAAACTATTATCCTCAATCTAGCATATTCCAAATAGTGAGCATGAATCTCAACTTAGTAACAAAAAATTGGGAGAAACGAGGGTTACGTTGGTTCACAGAGGTGGCAGTAGCCCATTGTTTGGCTTTTCAAGCTAATATGAGATTAGTGACTTAAAAGACATATGTCNATTGGTTCACAGAGGTGGCAGTAGCCCATTGTTTGGCTTTTCAAGCTAATATGAGATTAGTGACTTAAAAGACATATGTCAAGAGAAACTGATAGACTTCTTTATTGAGGTTCAGTGTTGATAATGTTCATTTGTGGTTGTGGATGGATACACTTATGGGCTTAATGCCGATAGAGATTTTGCTAGAGTTAAAGTTAGGATTAGGGTTATGTATGTGAGGCACTGAGAGAGAAAGAATAATTTCTGGGGGATGGGCTTTTGAAAAAGAGGTTCTCTAAGGATGGTCATTGACATTCAATTGCGGAGGGTGGGTTTTTGTTTTTTTTTGGGGGGGGG
>CAUOFW020005769.1:142963-239563 GCA_963454935.2 Ilex paraguariensis
GGGGGGGGGGGGTTTTTTTTTTTTTTTTGGGGGGGGGGGGGGTGCTGGGGAAGTGATTATGTGCTGGGCGTGTGTCTATTTTTTTTTTTCTTTTTTGCTTTTCCATTAATGAAGCATGTTTTAAAAGCATAATGAAAAAAATGCTCCTCAATATTATCATGTTCCAAACACGTGACAAGTGTCAGGGATCATATTCATTCATTTTGTCAACTATAAATGTTTTTTTGCAAGTTGACCTTTTCATGAGTCATATAGATCAACTTAGTTGAGATTCTAGTTTTGAAGATTGAAGGTATTCAAGTCGGATGATATTGAGCTTACTTGAAGAATGGATGGAAGATTCACGAAGATAATCAAGTTAAACTTGTGGCAATCATACATCGGTTAGGATTGTCAAGTGCAACCAGTACCTTAGTTAACCCATAGATCTCTATTGAAAATTATTTTTAAGACTTGATTTATGTGATGTATACTTAGATGTGCGTGCAAGATCCTGCACAATACGAATACTAGAACAGATCTCTCCCGTAGTGAACACGTACCTGTCAATCGGATGTCGATCTTGCTACTTGGAACAGGTTATGAGGATCGGAGTCGGATAATGAANGAACACGTACCTGTCAATCGGATGTCGATCTTGCTACTTGGAACAGGTTATGAGGGTTGGAGTCGGATAATGAATCGTTTGAGTGATCCCGAAAGGTTAAAGGAGCTTCCTGAAACAAAGGAAAATAGGTTAGAAGGGCGCCAGAGTGTGATTCCGACGTATCCCTTCTGACGATCAAGTCAGTACTTTGAGAGAGGGGAAGAAGAAAACACTGTATGAGGTTGAGAGAGGGTTTATTGCATACCTCTTTTTTGTGTTGGTGAGGACTATTTATACCTTAAAAACTCATCATTGTTGACAGCGTAACTAGTAGGTAATCATTGGAGGTGGACAGCATGCACACCAATCTCTATGAGTAATAGTCTTTTTCTTTATTGCTCGGGACCCCGAGCAACTAATGCTTCCTCCTNACCCACCACCAGTGGTAGAACTTGCCCCATGACACCCCCCATCTACTACGACATTGTCAGCTCCATTTATATTTTTCTCCCTCAATGTCCATCTACCAATCACAAACTATTATCCTCAATCTAGCATATTCCAAATAGTGAGNTCTTTCCCAAGTCGTGTGTCAGTAAGGGAATTTTGGTCTTTTCGGCTCTGATCTGACACCATACGCCACGTGCTCATTCCCCTTTGGTTGAGCCTTCTGCTACCTTGTGCCTCCTGACACCATTTGAGTAAGACGAGGCCATGATGGCTAGCCTAGCCTTGCCTAGGCTAGTGNGTTGGTTCACAGAGGTGGCAGTAGCCCATTGTTTGGCTTTTCAAGCTAATATGAGATTAGTGACTTAAACGACATATGTCAAGAGAAACTGATAGACTTCTTTATTGAGGTTCTGTGTTGATAATGTTCACTTGTGGTTGTGGATGGATACACTTATGGGCTTAATGCCGACAGAGATTTTGCTAGAGTTAAAGTTAGGATTAGGGTTATGTATGTGAGGCACTGAGAGAGAAAGAATAATTTCTGGGGGATGGGTTTTGAAAAAGAGGTTCTCTAAGGATGGTCATTGACATTCAATTGCGGAGGGTGGGTNGGGCAGGGGGTTAGAAACCGACGAAGACGTGTCGGTACCACAACGAAAGGCTCCTATTGACGCCAAGTACACGCGTCATCATCTGGGAGTGTCTGAAAATGTCCCATCAACTGCCCCCAGCCTTCGATTTTCTGACACCGAGGACACGCGTCATAAGGAGACGAAGGGTTCTGCAACTGCCCCAACCACTCCATCATTGCTTCCAACTGTTTTCCCTTGCTTAGGGGGTTGCGCACATTAAATGCGCCTCTTCGTACTTCGCGCCTAATGATGAGGGTGGGTGCTATATAAACGGGCTCTCTCTCTCTTTACCACATTTNCGTTTTCCCCTGCTTAGGGGGTTGCGCACATTAAATGCGCCTCTTCGTACTTCGCGCCTAATGATGGGGGTGGGTGCTATATAAACGGGCTCTCTCTCTCTTTACCACATTTTTGCTATTTTGAACTCAAAGAGCTTTCGCCTGAAAAACTTCATCGGAGACCCCTTTAGCATGTCGTCTACCAGTCAGTCGTCACCGGAGTTTAGGCCAGCAAACACCTTTTCGCTTCAGAACCTTCTAGAGAGAGGAACCACTCCCGAGTCCTTCAGAAACCTTCGTTTCGCCTTCTGGTGAGTCTTTGCATCTCCCTTCTTTCTATCTTTCTGGGTTTTGGTGTTTTATTCCCAGGTAATCGGAGGTGTTTCTGGTTGTCATCGTGTGACCAACCCTCAGGAAACCCCTCGGGGATCTTCGTAGAAAATTTTTTTCCTTCCTCTTTAGTTTTTATCCTTTTTGGAGATGCCCCGACGTTGCCCTATCACCGAGGATCCCCAGGCCGGTTACTCAAGGCTAGGGAAGTACAAAGTGAAGGGAGACGAGCAGATTGATAGGTTTAGGGCCCGATACCGTATCCCCCCAAACGTAGGTATAGAAGAGTACGACCCAGTTTTGCATAACCGTACTCTCGGGGCCGAGGATGAGATGTCCTTTTTCACCAAGACAATCATAGAGGGTGGAATTAGGTTCCCCCTGTCTCCTCTACTCCTACAATTCCTCGCCCATTTCCACTTGTTCCCAAGGCAGTGTTNTCCTTTTTCACCAAGACAATCATAGAGGGTGGAATTAGGTTCCCCCTGTCTCCTCTACTCCTACAATTCCTCGCCCATTTCCACTTGTTCCCAAGGCAGTGTTGCCTTAACGTCTTTAGGATAATAATGAGGGTCTTAGAGCTTAACAACCGTCTAGGGGTAAACGTTGGGTTTAATGATATCCTTTTTTGCTACTCCCTATTGAGGGTCATGCCTCAGCAGAATTTCAACCTCAAAGCCAGGGATCCCTCCATGTACCTTGTAACTCACCTCCCTGACTCGGACAAAAGATACAAGGATGACCTTCTGATCTTCAGTGGATCCTGGCAGCAGGGTACCAGTCCCAAGTACAACGGTCTGATGTGCCCTTTTGAATGGAGAACAACAAGTACGTCAATTTCTCTAAGTCTACTGTTTTTTTCCTTTAGAAGTGATAATAAACTTCTTTCTTGTGTAGAAGTCTCTGTCGGGGAAGTCGTTCTTCCCCCTCGGTCCTTAGTGAACTTCACTGACCTCGTCACTGTTTAGAGATTTGTTGGTGACGACGGGTTCGGCCGGGCTGCTCATATTCTTCTGAACTACTCAGCCGGGTACAAAAAGTTCTCACAGCTTCCCTAGCTTTTTGACCATTTGCAGTGGTCTAAACTCTTCGATCAGACTGCGCAACAAGAGGCCGAGCAGGACTTGGAGGAGGACCTTGACAGGGCTACTGAGGAGGAAGTACAGGGTGCATTTGAAGTTGAGGAGTCCGGGGCCAGAGAGGCTTTGGTTCCTTCGCATGCCAAGGTGGGCACTTTCGGGGAGAGATTCGTGGCCTGACTTCCACATCCTTCAGTACCTAGACGCAGAAGACGTCTTAGAGGTAGCTATGTCACACACGCCTCGTATAGATCTGGGACGCCTTAGAGGTAGCTATGTCACACACGCCTCGTATAGATCTGGGATTCTTGAGGTAGAGGCAGGCCCTTGTCGCCGAGAGAGGACGGGGGTCGACCAGTAACGTTTCATCAACACGGACCAGCGCCACCCCCCGCCTCCGAGAACCTTTGGTCGGGGTCAAGTGCGCGACCGAGATCCCCACGTCGAGGACGAAAGGAGGGTCAAGCAAAGGCACGATGGCCCAGACAGGAGATCCAGGACCCCGTCCGCTCAACAGCAAAGTGGGAGGGGCCGTGGGTTACTCTCACCTCAACAGCAACAGCAGTAGTAGAGGCAATAACAACAACAACAGCAGAGGCAAACTCCGCCTCCCCCTCCGTAAATGGTGGAAGTTGAAGAGTGGAACCCTCGGGCTACTGATCATATGAACCGGGTGATTAGGCTCAACGATTCCATCCTGCAGGACCCCCATGTCACCAACATAGTGAGCGAGACGCTCCATTTCGAGGCCGCTATGGAGGCACACAGGGCGCAGACAACAAATGCGTTGTTCCACTCCATCATTCAAAATTCCTTGCTGGTAAGTTCACCTTTGCTTCAGCCCTTTCTTGCCGTATCACCTGTAATTGACCAAGTTCTTTCCCTCATAGGTCACCCAACAAATTTTCGTAATTGCTGCGAGGTATCATGTAGCCAAGATGGACCTCCAACGGACCCAGGAGTAGAAGAAAGAGGTTGAAGGAGCCCCGGCCACTGCTAAAGAGGACGTGGCTGCCAGGGATTCCACCCTCGTAGGGCAAGCTGCTCAGATCGAGCAACTCCTCAAGGACAACGAATTGGCGAAGGTCGGCGCTGAAAAGCTAAGTGTTGCCTTGGCTAATGCTGAGAGGAGGATCACACAATAGACGCAGCGACTCTCTGCGGCCGAGGAGATGGTTGTTGGATTAGAGGAGAGCTGTCTGGCCCTGACCCAGGAGCTGGACAGGGTCAGAACGGAAGTGGAGAATAGGAAGACTAAGAAGCAAATTTGAGAGGAGTTTGCTGATGACATACTGCCCGCCCTCGAGGAGAACAACAAAGAGTTCTTCAAAAATGGGTGGGATGAGGCGCTCCGAGCCATTGGTGTCCTTCCAGACTCTTCACTCTTCCAGATGCACAACTACGTGCCGTCGGTGGAGATGGTGCAGGCTGAGGCCGAAATTGCTGCCAAGGGTGCGATCGCAACGCTGATGCAAGTTTTAGTAGACCCACCTGAGGTGGTAATTCTCGTCCCATCCGATGAGGCCCTGCCGGAGTCGGCCCCTTCTCTTCCCGAGTCCGATGTTCCTTAGAACCTTCCTGCTGCTAGTTCTACCCCAAGTTTGCCTGCCCCCGAAGCTGCTCATTCCTTCTACGTTGATTCTCCTTGTAGCGATGTGTTGGAGATGCCCAGGGCCAGATGGAACTTTTTTTTTTTTGAACGTTGTAGCCCTCGAGGACACAAAGCCCCTTTCTTTGAAATGAATAGCCTGCTTTTTATTTTCTGAGTACTTGCATTGTCTACTGAAACCATTTCATCATATATATTTCATCATCTTTTTTACATTGATGTTGTTATAACTAGTGGTAACGTAATATCTCCATGGCTCAGGTACCCGAGGAGCAATCTGGCTGATCCGACCGATTGATTCAGCTTCATCATTGCTGTGTCGTACCCCCCCCCCCTTGGGGTAATGTCCTCCCTAGGGGTGTATTCCTCGGACTGCCTTGATGGACTTGTCCTTTCAGGAGGCTAGCTCCCGTTTTTCTTTCAGAGGCAGTAGTTCTTGAACTCTGCTTCCAGGGCCTTACCCTTTTAGGAGGCTTGCTCCTGGTTTTCTTTCGGAGGCAGGAGTCCTTGAACTCTGCCTCCAANTTTTTCTTTCAGAGGCAGTAGTCCTTGAACTCTGCCTCCAGGGCCTTACCCTTTTAGGAGGCTTGCTCCTGGTTTTCTTTCGGAGGCAGGAGTCCTTGAACTCTGCCTCCAAGGTCTTGCCCGTTCAGGAGGCTTGCTCCTGTTTTTCCTTCGGAGGCAAGAGTCATTGAACTTTGCCTCCAGGGCCTTACCCTTTCAGGAGGCTTGCTCCTTTTTTTTTCTTCGGAGGCAGGAGTCCTTGAACTCTGCCTCCAGGGCCTTACCCTTTCAGGAGGCTTGCTCCTATTTTTCCTTTGAAGGTGGGAGTCCTTGAACTCTGCCTCTAGGGCCTTACCCTTTTGATACTGCCATTTGGTGATACTGCCATTAACCAGTGTTGAGAGAGAGAATACTAAAAAATAGTACTTATTCAGATTTATCACATTCCAAGGCCATATTACAAGTTTTTCCCCCATATCTTCTAATCTATATGATCCGGAGCCCCCTACTGACACCTTTTTGTAAAACCCTTCCCAGTTAGGTCTCATCTTCCCATCTGCTGGGTCTCGAGTATTGGCCGTCACCCTTCTGAGGACCAGGTCGTCGACTTGAAATTCTCGGGTCTTGACTCTTTTGTTGTGAAGTCTAGAAATCCTTTCCTGATATTTGGCCATTCTTAAGGCAGTCATTTCCCTTCTTTTCTTGGCCAGATCCAAACCTAGGCCAAGTTGTTGGTCATTGCCACCTGTGTCGAAGGCTTGAGTCCTTATAGTGGGGAGACCCACTTCCAGAGGTATGACTGTCTCCATCCCGTAAGCCAGGGAGTAGGGGGTCTCTCCTGTCAAGGTTCGAGGGGTGGTCATGTATGCCCACAGAATGTTCAACAGTTCATCCGTCCATCTTCCCTTGGCTTTTTCTAATCTCTTCTCGATCCCGTTCATGATCATTTTGTTGGAAGATTCTGTCTGCCCATTGGCTTGGGGGTAGGCAGGGGTAGAATAGAAATTACAAATCCCGAATTGTTCGCAAAAGGATTTGAAGCGTCCGCCAATGAATTGAATCCCGTTATCTGATACAAGCGCTCGGGAAAGTCCAAATCTGACGACTATGTATCCCCAATCAAACTTTTTAGCGTTTATGTCGTGGATATGGGTCAATGGCTCCGTCTCGACCTACTTGGTGAAGTAATCTGTTGCTACAATTAGGAATCTTTTGTTCCCAAGTGCCTTAGGCAGAGGTCCACTTGATTGCCGGGGCGAACCTCTAACACTGGTCATATTTCTGGACATACGTTTGTGCGTCCCTCTGCATCTGCGGCCACCAATATCCCTAAGACATGATGCGGTGAGCCATGGACCGCCCCCCCAGAGTGCCCTCACATATTCCTTCATGGACTTCGTAGAGGAGGTCTTCGACCTTATCCTCCTGAACGCATAGTAGGTAAGGTCTTGAGAACGACCTTCGGTAAAACTTTTGATTCGGGGAGACCCAAAATCTGGGAGCTTTGAGTTTTATATTTCTGGCTTCTTTCGAACACTCGGGGAGATCCCCAGTTACCAGGTACCTGAGAAAAGGGTCTGTCCAGCTGGGCTGCCTGCGTTCTTCTTGGATGACTATCGCCTCAGGAGCTTTATCTATACTGGAAGTGGGAAGATACTCTATGGTGACCCTGCACGACAGAGAGTAATCCAGTGCCGAGGCTAGGCAAGCCAGGGCGTTAGCATGCGCGTTCTTATCTCGGGATACTTGCTTGACCTCAACTTTTTCGAACTTCTGGATCACAGTTGTCGCCTCGTGATGGTAAGCCTTCATCCTCGGGTCCCTTGTCTCAAACTCTCCATTAACTTGGTTGACTACCAACATAGAATCACAGTGGATGACTAGGTCTATAACCCCCGTCGCTTCAACTAAACGAAGCCCTGAGATGAGAGCCTCGTACTCGGCTTCGTTATTAGATGCTTTGAATCCCAGCCGAACGGCCTGCTCGGCGACCACCCCATCTGGAGAGACTAGCAAGATATCGATTCTGGACTCTTTACTATTAGAGGAACTGTTTACGCATAGGAGCCACGGCGGTCCCTTGTCATCCGACGAGGACGCTATTCCCGAAGTAAGCGATTATTCCGGAACGAGGAGTCTCCCAGAAAATTCTGCTATGAAATCTGCCAATACCTACCCTTTTATAGCAGTTCGAGGTTTGAAGTGGATGTCATGCTCTCCCAACTCCACTGCCCACTTGGAAATCTTTCTAGAGAGATCTGTCTTTCCCAAAATGGCATTTTAGGGTTGATTGGTGAGGACAATAATTGGGTGTGCCTGGAAATAATGCCTCAGTTTTCTTGCAGTTGTGACCAGGGATAAAGCGAGTTTCTCCAAGGGTAGGTATCTTGTTTTCGCATCCAGTAGCACTTTGCTCACGTAATAAACTGGCTTCTGGTGGTGCTCGTGGTCACGAATGAGTACCCCGCTGACGGCAAATTCTGATACGGACAAGTACAGGAAGATCATTTCCCCCTAGGCAGGAACGGATAGGGTCGGGAGAACCCGGAGGTACTCCTTGATTCGTGCCAGGGCGTCTTCACACTCATGGCTCCACGTATCCTTCTCGACCTTCTTGATGGCCCCAAAGAAGGGTTTGCATTAGTCCGAGGAGCGCGAGATAAAACGATTGAGTGCTGCCAACATCTCTGTGAGCTTCTAGATTTCTCGGACCGTCCGGGGGCTCCAGACGTCCAGGATCGCTTGAATCTGATTCGGGTTAGCTTCGACTCCCCGCCGACTCACCAGATATCTGAGCAATTTACCTGACTCCATTCCGAAAATACACTTTGCGGCGTTTAGCTTCAGCCCATACTCCCTGAGGGTGGAGAAGGTATCGGTCAAATCCATCAGGTGGTCACAATTCCTTTTACTTTAACCAACATATCATCAAGATAAAAAAGAAATAGATAATTTGGAAGTATATATATGCATACACACATATAAATTCTAAATAAAAAATTATTAAACTTGTCAGATATATCAAAATATACGAAAAATTCATACAACAAACATGAAATGAAATATATAATTAAATTGAGAAGTAATAACCTATATCTTATTGGAAAAAATTATATTAAAAAAATATTTTTGTGAGTGCATCAGATAAGATAAAAAAATAAAATCCTAATTATGACAAAATATAAAGTAGGTTTACTTATTAAAAGGGTGTATATAAAGTAGATTTATGGGATGATAATACTTTCACTCGAGATTTTTTCCTTAACCTAAAAACGAAGATGTACATTGGATGCTCACATTACAAGTCATACGTGCACCAACTTCCACCTAGCTTAGAATGGGTTGTCGTTGCTTATTTCCTTCCATTCGACAACTTGAAAATGGTCCAAACTTAAATGTCAATTGTGCAAAGGCTCCTTCGTAAGTCACATGGATGGGTCAACCTTTCCGACGGCTGCCGTCGCTGCAACGACCAAAAAAAAACACCCTGTTCTGTATAATCCAATAAACATTTCCTCTACAAAGTAATGGTTACTCACAGGGAAAAGCCGAAATTTTTTTTCTTTAACACGAAGCTTATTATTTTTTTAAATAAAACTTTGACATTTATAAATTTATTTTATTTTATTTTTTTATAATCAATAATCCCAAATATATCAAACAAGAATTTACAACTCCTAATTAATTTCATATGGTATCAAAAATTTTAGAAGTTACCATAGCCTTGCCCTATCATTCAGCTTACAAACTAGTTCATTTTGACAATAAACAAACAGAAACCATGAGAAAGTGTAGTATATGTGCAAAAAGAAAAGCAACTAACTCAATCCAATTTGTTGAATTGTGGTTAGTTTGTTATGGCAACTTTTTTAAGCTGTTTGAAGGTCGTATTGGCAAGCTTTGCACAACCCAAGTTTTGTTGCATATGTTGGCCCACACATGCAACCAAATTCAATTTTTGTTTTTGTTTTTGTTTTTGGCACATCTCCTGATAAGAAGATGAATCAAAACCTGCACCTGATTTGACCCAATAAGGCGTAATTCCTGTTAATTAGCAAATTTACATTTAACACCGAATTGTTTTGAATTAAAGTGAACTCGGTACAAATTCTGTAAAGACTAACAATCAAAACTTTAAACTCAGTGTGTTTTTATAAACATATAAACTCATTTGGTTAGAGTTTTTGTTTTCAAATTTTCGGAAAAAAGTGAGAATTGAAGCAAAAAAATAGAAAACAAGTCACGCTTGTTTTCAGACTTTTATGCCAAAAATTTTGAAAACACAGATAACAAAACTCTTTAATAAGGCCTGTCTTTCGAGTCTCATTAGCAACAAAACTAGTCCTAGTATGTATAGGCTTCATTTTTTTTCCCCTTCCTCTTTCTCTCCACTTTGCCCATCAAACAGAACGCACACACACAGAGGTTGTCTTCTCTAGCTCTCTCTCTCTCTTTACTTTGCCTCTCAGACAGAATGAACACACACACACATATCTTCTCCAACATCTTCTTCTTTACTGCAACCAAAAGTTTCAGATCTGACCTTTATCTCTCTTTTTGCAACAATTAAAGCTTCAAATCTACACAGATATGAGCACAAATCTGTGTATATACACATATTTATTGTATATACACAAATCTAAGCACAGGTTTGCGTGCGTATGTGCATGTCTTTGTGTGTATGCGTTTATGTGTGTATGCATCTGTGTGTGTATGCGTGTGTGTGTGTGTGCGCGTGTGTGAGTGTGTTTTGGGGAAAGAAAGAGAGAGGTGAGAATTATAGATCATTGTCCAAACAGATTTTATAATTTTTGTTCTTTAAAATTATTTTTAAAAATATATAACCAAACAAGTTTTATAATCTAAAATTTTTAAAAATAATTTTTTAAAACTCTTCACAAAAATAATTTTCAAATACTATTTTTTGAAATACAAACCAAACATGTCCTATATTTTTAAGTTTTTATTCTCTCAAAGATCAATCATTCCCTTTTTCTCCCATGTAGTTCTATGAATTAAGCATAATTTTCTAAATGTATAAAATTGTAAGGAACAAAAAGTATGGCATTTTAAAAAGAAGGGCATTGTTTTCTTTTTATACTAAACTGTTAACTCGGTTAGTTGTTTATACTGTAGCCCAAAAAGTTCATGTGTGATTTTCAAAATAAATGTAAGTGAAGTGTTTCTCACTCAAACAACATGGGGTTAAGATGTAATTTACCCTAGAAAATATAATAAATTTTGCAAACCATTGCATATAATGGTTTAAATCAATTTTGTTTTGGATGCCGCATCATTAAATTTACAAATTATGAATGCCAAATTAATCCAATTTAGAACTTTTGAGTTATTACACCAGTATAACCTTTTTAAAGCTGATTTGACATATGTTCGAATTTGATATTGACTTTCGGTGCTGTATCACTTTTTTGATTAAATAAAAATGCAATACTTAAAAAAAATTATTTTATTATTTTTATGATCAATGATCAAAATTAAATTAAAATAAGATTAATGGATCTGTAAAATCCTTAAAAATAAATCTCAATACCGTAGCACTATCTTTGAGATTGATAGATTTGTAAGGCTATGAGGAAAAATTTCCATATGTGCAACTACTTCTCAATGCGGTAAAACGTCCTCATCTCACCGGCTTGTCCCCAACAAACCCAAAACCCATCAAACCGCCAACAATTAATACCCTAACATAATCAGAATTTTCATAAGGGTAATCTTAGATGAACTTAAAAATTAAATTTAATAATTTCAATCATTGAAGAGGTAATGAGTTCCAATAAATGTTAAAATTCATAGTAAAATCAATGATTAAGATTATCAAGTCTAATTNCCCAATAAATGTTGAAATCCATAGTAAAATCAATGATTAAGATTATCAAGTCTAATTTTTAAGTCTACTTTTTAAATTCATGTAGCATTACCCTTTCCATAATCATTAATCTTTTCTTATCTGAGCCAAATTCCATCATGTTCCCAAACTATTTTTTAATTAGAGTTAATCTCATTTTGTACCCTAAAAGATTGTTCAAATTTCAATTTATACCTCTAAAGATCAAAAATCTCAATTTACACCCTCAAACATAGAAATTTGTATCAATGTGCATCCCCAAAGATAAAAAATCTCAATTTGTACCCTCAAAGATAGAAATTTGTATCAGTGTGCACCTAAAATTAAATTGATAAATTATACCTATATCCTCTCATATTTGTCACTTAATCATTTGAAGTGTTTCACATTTAGAATATTCCCCTTACATCTCATGACGTTTGTGCAGGTGTAACACATAACCACTTTTCGTTGATATCTGTTAATATAATCGTTAAAAAATATGATTTTATCCTAATAAAAAATTATAATTTTATATTACCTTTTATTTTGTGGATTCAATATACTCTAAAGTTGCAAATCAAGCTTACCATTCAAATGTCTAATAAAATGTAGATATTTATATAAAAGGTAATATGAAAAACATTATATAAATATTTACATTTTATTAGACATTCAAATGGTAAACTATATTTGGAACTTTAGAGTATATTGAACCCATAAAATAAATGGTAATATGAAATTATAATTTTTTATTAGGATAAAATTATATTTTTTAACTGTTATATTAATAGATATTAATGAAAATGAGTTACGTGTTATACGTGCACAAATGTCATAAGATGTAAGAGTAATATTTTAAATGTGAAAAGGTCTAAATGATTAAGTGACAAGTATGAGGGGATCTAGGTATAATTTATCAATTTAATTTTAGGTGTACATTGATACAAATTTTTATCTTTGAGGGTACAAATTAAGATTTATTATCTTTGGAGTGCACATTGATATAAATTTATATCTTTGAGGGTGAAAATTGAGATTTTTGATCTTTAGGGGTGCATATTGATACAAATTTCTATCTTTGAGGGTATAAATTAAAAATTTTAATCTTTGAAGGTACAAATTAAAATTCGAACAATCTTTCAGAATGAAAAATGAGATTAACCCTTTTAATTAATAGCGGACCAGTCCAAAGTCATTTGAGTCATCCTTTAAACCTCAGGTGTTAGGTAATTTCTTATGGGCCCCACGGTTGTACTACATCAAAAACCCATGCAGTACAAACCCAAAACCGTGATTAAGCCCAACCGTAGGCCCATATTTGTCCATTCAAAAATTCTCTGTCCTACCTGCCCCATCCAATCCTCCCTCCCGCAGCTTACTTTAGTTACAAATTCGCTGTCTCCAACTCCCCCTCGTATTCTCCCTCCCCCTTGACATTTTCTCTCTAATTTCCGCCCTCCCTCTCCCTCTCCCTCTCCCTCTCTCTACATAACAAATATCTATCGCTATTCTCTCTATATCCCAGGGATACAGACCTAAATATCTTTGTTTATTGGGGTCTCTGGTTTCCCGGTGGTTGGTTCCATGGCGCCGAGTTTCCGAGACGTCCAACTGACGTCAACGTTGGGGGCCAACGCCGGCGATGACCTCGAGGAGGTACGGCTTTTGGATGCATACGAAAAAGATGATGTTGAGAATTCCGGGAAACTGGCGGAGAATTTGAAGAGAATTCAGGTGAGAGTTACGGGGATGACCTGTGCTGCGTGCTCGAACTCGGTGGAACAAGCTTTGATGAGCGTGAACGGCGTCGTTAAAGCTTCCGTGGCTTTGCTCCAGAACAAAGCCGATGTCGCCTTTGATACTAGTTTGGTCAACGTTAGTCTTTGATTACTCTCTTTTATCTAATAATTAATGTCTTGTAACTAATCATTTCTTGGTTTTTGGAAACATTTTTTTTAGGCTTGATTATTATGTTGAGTAAAATAATGGTTAATGTTAGTTGTTGAAAAATTCATTGATTTCGAGCTGTCTATGTTGTTTTGGTGCTTTGAACTGAACGATACTTCGTTTTTATGTGCTCTTTTCTGTTAGATTGTAATTACTGCTGCTGTGATCTTGTAGTAGTTTTGGTTTGCTTATGCTGATTTTGATGTTGATGATGGTTTAAATAATGGGCTAGTGTCGATTGTTCAAAATTGTGAACTAGTTTTTCTGTGTAGTTTACTCAAGCACGTGTATCTTGCAATGTTTAAGCTATCTGCACTCTATTTTTCGAATTGATTTTTATGATCATTCTAGTGAGGTAACCATCCAGCAAGACTATGGAATATATGCTTGAATCTCCCATTAGATCGCATTTCTATTTAGTCTCCAAAAGTGTCTTAATTTACAACAGACGGAAAGATTCATATTTACTTGTTTTATGCATGATAAATGGCACTTAAACTTCAATATTGTCTTCATGCTTGTTGATATTGATATAGCTCCAGTAATGATATCTTCTAGTCTAGTACTTGTTAAGTTTTTAGCTGGTACATGGCTCCGAGCTGAGTTTCCCGGTGAAGAGCTGATCTGAACCTTACAGGATGAATTTATTGGGTAAAGGGTGGAGTTATTGGTTTTTTTTTTTGTGTGTGGGGGTGGGGAGGAGGGGTGTAATATCCTGCTTGTTTATGGCACATTACCTCTCACATGTAACTTGCACATTCTATCATTGGAATGATTCTGCCCCATTGTATTGAACATAACTTTGGCATGCACAATAAGTTAGTGAGAATATGATGCATAACTTTGGCATGCCTATCTGCAGTTGATCTGTTTACAGTCTTGACATTGACAGAACCAATTTCAGGCTTATACGAAAAAAGGGGTTGTGGTAGGTAGTTGGTTTGCCTAATTTGACCACATCATACAATGGTGATTCCAATGATATTTGATGTGATTGGTTGATCCTCATGATTTGGGAGAGGACTAGCGTAGAACTGAAATGACGGCAATAGGTGCTCATTGTTCTAGACATCACTCCACGGTAACGACGCAAAAAACTTGCTACAACTAAAAAGTTGTTCGCTCAATTGCATGTTGTGGCCAAGTAACATATACTCAATAGACTGAGATCGATCTATGGAGAGTGTTAGAACTTAGAATACAAATTACTGAACAGTTCACTGAAAATTAGATTTGACTGATTGGTGGTAGACAAAGAAGTTCAGGTTTAAAACAATATTTAAGAAATACTAGAGCATCGGGGATCCACTTTTAACAAAAATAACTAGTTTTGTATGGTTTTGATCAATTAAGTAGAAGATATAAGATAGATAGTTGATTTGTTTCTCATTTTGGTAAGAGATTTTGATTGTTGAGCATCTTGATTCATTGTCGACTCTGAGCACATTGAATGCTTGCGATTCACATTCGATTAACGATTTTCAAATGCATTAGTAGTAGATTAATTATACCTATTGACATTGCTTTTTTGAAAGTCACTATTATATCTTCTGATTGAGATCACTATGTAGTTGATTCTCGATTGAGTTACAAATTTGGATATAGAACAAAATGTGACCTAGGTAGTTGAAATAAATAACTTTTAGCTTGTTGAGTTTCTAAATTGTGTGCCACTGGCTGGTGTAGTGATAAAATTTTTGGGCTAACAACTGTGAGATTATGAGTTCATATTTTGAGGGAATCCTTATCCTGCACACAATGATAAAATTTAGGTATAGGCCAGCACCCTCGATTAGTGGACCAAACATAATAATGACCAGTTTTTAAATTGTAAGAACACACACTAAGCACAGTATTTGGAATAGTACTGTTATACAGCTGCCTACATATCACCTAAAGCTAGACGAGGATGTGGGGTTCAATCACAGTTTCATGGTATGACTTCCATGGCACTTTACCAGCGAAGCTAGTCAGCACCTAGAAAAATGACGCAGGTTTATTAAAGATCACTATGCCAGGGGTNTTATCTTTGAGGGTACAAATTAAGATTTATTATCTTTGGAGTGCACATTGATATAAATTTATATCTTTGAGGGTGAAAATTGAGATTTTTGATCTTTAGGGGTGCATATTGATACAAATTTCTATCTTTGAGGGTATAAATTAAAAATTTTAATCTTTGAAGGTACAAATTAAAATTCGAACAATCTTTCAGAATGAAAAATGAGATTAACCCTTTTAATTAATAGCGGACCAGTCCAAAGTCATTTGAGTCATCCTTTAAACCTCAGGTGTTAGGTAATTTCTTATGGGCCCCACGGTTGTACTACATCAAAAACCCATGCAGTACAAACCCAAAACCGTGATTAAGCCCAACCGTAGGCCCATATTTGTCCATTCAAAAATTCTCTGTCCTACCTGCCCCATCCAATCCTCCCTCCCGCAGCTTACTTTAGTTACAAATTCGCTGTCTCCAACTCCCCCTCGTATTCTCCCTCCCCCTTGACATTGTCTCTCTAATTTCCGCCCTCCCTCTCCCTCTCCCTCTCCCTCTCTCTACATAACAAATATCTATCGCTATTCTCTCTATATCCCAGGGATACAGACCTAAATATCTTTGTTTATTGGGGTCTCTGGTTTCCCGGTGGTTGGTTCCATGGCGCCGAGTTTCCGAGACGTCCAACTGACGTCAACGTTGGGGGCCAACGCCGGCGATGACCTCGAGGAGGTACGGCTTTTGGATGCATACGAAAAAGATGATGTTGAGAATTCCGGGAAACTGGCGGAGAATTTGAAGAGAATTCAGGTGAGAGTTACGGGGATGACCTGTGCTGCGTGCTCGAACTCGGTGGAACAAGCTTTGATGAGCGTGAACGGCGTCGTTAAAGCTTCCGTGGCTTTGCTCCAGAACAAAGCCGATGTCGCCTTTGATACTAGTTTGGTCAACGTTAGTCTTTGATTACTCTCTTTTATCTAATAATTAATGTCTTGTAACTAATCATTTCTTGGTTTTTGGAAACATTTTTTTTAGGCTTGATTATTATGTTGAGTAAAATAATGGTTAATGTTAGTTGTTGAAAAATTCATTGATTTCGAGCTGTCTATGTTGTTTTGGTGCTTTGAACTGAACGATACTTCGTTTTTATGTGCTCTTTTCTGTTAGATTGTAATTACTGCTGCTGTGATCTTGTAGTAGTTTTGGTTTGCTTATGCTGATTTTGATGTTGATGATGGTTTAAATAATGGGCTAGTGTCGATTGTTCAAAATTGTGAACTAGTTTTTCTGTGTAGTTTACTCAAGCACGTGTATCTTGCAATGTTTAAGCTATCTGCACTCTATTTTTCGAATTGATTTTTATGATCATTCTAGTGAGGTAACCATCCAGCAAGACTATGGAATATATGCTTGAATCTCCCATTAGATCGCATTTCTATTTAGTCTCCAAAAGTGTCTTAATTTACAACAGACGGAAAAATTCATATTTACTTGTTTTATGCATGATAAATGGCACTTAAACTTCAATATTGTCTTCATGCTTGTTGATATTGATATAGCTCCAGTAATGATATCTTCTAGTCTAGTACTTGTTAAGTTTTTAGCTGGTACATGGCTCCGAGCTGAGTTTCCCGGTGAAGAGCTGATCTGAACCTTACAGGATGAATTTATTGGGTAAAGGGTGGAGTTATTGGTTTTTTTTTTTGTGTGTGGGGGTGGGGAGGAGGGGTGTAATATCCTGCTTGTTTATGGCACATTACCTCTCACATGTAACTTGCACATTCTATCATTGGAATGATTCTGCCCCATTGTATTGAACATAACTTTGGCATGCACAATAAGTTAGTGAGAATATGATGCATAACTTTGGCATGCCTATCTGCAGTTGATCTGTTTACAGTCTTGACATTGACAGAACCAATTTCAGGCTTATACGAAAAAAGGGGTTGTGGTAGGTAGTTGGTTTGCCTAATTTGACCACATCATACAATGGTGATTCCAATGATATTTGATGTGATTGGTTGATCCTCATGATTTGGGAGAGGACTAGCGTAGAACTGAAATGACGGCAATAGGTGCTCATTGTTCTAGACATCACTCCACGGTAACGACGCAAAAAACTTGCTACAACTAAAAAGTTGTTCGCTCAATTGCATGTTGTGGCCAAGTAACATATACTCAATAGACTGAGATCGATCTATGGAGAGTGTTAGAACTTAGAATACAAATTACTGAACAGTTCACTGAAAATTAGATTTGACTGATTGGTGGTAGACAAAGAAGTTCAGGTTTAAAACAATATTTAAGAAATACTAGAGCATCGGGGATCCACTTTTAACAAAAATAACTAGTTTTGTATGGTTTTGATCAATTAAGTAGAAGATATAAGATAGATAGTTGATTTGTTTCTCATTTTGGTAAGAGATTTTGATTGTTGAGCATCTTGATTCATTGTCGACTCTGAGCACATTGAATGCTTGCGATTCACATTCGATTAACGATTTTCAAATGCATTAGTAGTAGATTAATTATACCTATTGACATTGCTTTTTTGAAAGTCACTATTATATCTTCTGATTGAGATCACTATGTAGTTGATTCTCGATTGAGTTACAAATTTGGATATAGAACAAAATGTGACCTAGGTAGTTGAAATAAATAACTTTTAGCTTGTTGAGTTTCTAAATTGTGTGCCACTGGCTGGTGTAGTGATAAAATTTTTGGGCTAACAACTGTGAGATTATGAGTTCATATTTTGAGGGAATCCTTATCCTGCACACAATGATAAAATTTAGGTATAGGCCAGCACCCTCGATTAGTGGACCAAACATAATAATGACCAGTTTTTAAATTGTAAGAACACACACTAAGCACAGTATTTGGAATAGTACTGTTATACAGCTGCCTACATATCACCTAAAGCTAGACGAGGATGTGGGGTTCAATCACAGTTTCATGGTATGACTTCCATGGCACTTTACCAGCGAAGCTAGTCAGCACCTAGAAAAATGACGCAGGTTTATTAAAGATCACTATGCCAGGGGTGATATTACTGGTTTTAGTGAAAGAAAAAACTATGATAATTTTCTTCTCTCTTGTGCATGTCAGTTCTTAATTGAGTTACTTGTTTATTGTTTGAACTGACATTTATGAGGAAAAGTTAATAAAGCATCACCTCTCTAGGATTTTGAANGTGATATTACTGGTTTTAGTGAAAGAAAAAACTACGATAATTTTCTTCTCTCTTGTGCATGTCAGTTCTTAATTGAGTTACTTGTTTATTGGTTGAACTGACATTTATGAGGAAAAGTTAATAAAGCATCACCTCTCTAGGATTTTGAAATTTCCCATCTAGTTGCTGCTGTGAAATTTGGAGCAATTATATGTTCCCTACCTGATTCATCATATGATGATTGTAAATATTATTTATCAAATAAAGAATGAGGAAATTTGGATGGACTGTGGCTGTCAGAATATTCAATCTTGCATAGAGTTGCTGGTAGAATAAGTAAAATACTTGATTATGTTTCTGTGCAATGAGTCAGGTTTATGCATCTTAGAGTTGTGATTTAGTTGTTCTTCGTAGTATGAGTAATTTGAAATGCTGCATACCTAGATGGGATTTTGATTCCAACTAAATTCCATTTACTCTTTGTTTCAGGATGAAGACATTAAGAATGCAGTAGAAGATTCAGGATTTGAAGCAGAGATTCTACCTGAACCCAGTATATCTCACACTAAGTCACATAAAACACTGCTAGGACAGTTCTCAATAGGAGGTATGACATGTGCAGCTTGTGTGAATTCCGTTGAAGGCATTTTAAGAAAGCTTCCTGGTGTCAAAAGGGCGGTAGTTGCCTTGGCTACTTCTTTAGGAGAGGTCGAGTATGATCCTACTGCAATTACTAAGAATGATATAGTCAGTGCAATTGAAGATGCTGGTTTTGAAGCTTCACTTGTACAGAGCAGTGAGCAGGATAAAATGATACTAGAGGTTACTGGAATATCAAGTGAGCTGGATGCACAGGTTTTAGAAGGTATACTTTCCAACTTGAGGGGAGTCAGACAATTTCGTTTTGACAGGATATCAAGTGAATTAGAAGTTCTCTTTGATACTGAGGTCCTTGGTTCTAGATCGTTAATTGATGGCATTGAGGGAGAAAGCTTTGGGAAGTTTAAATTACTTGTCAAGAACCCTTATACCAGAATGGCTTCTAAAGATTTTGAAGAATCCTCAAAGATGTTTCGGCTTTTCACTGCTAGCTTGTTTCTCAGTGTAAGTAATTTCTTTATTCTCGTGGATATTTGTTAGGAACTTATGTTGCTTACATAACGCAGAAAAAAGCCTCTTTAAACACCCAGCACTCAATCAAACTCCTTTTCTTTCTTAAATGCTCAATTGGCTTTTATTAATTGGTGGCAGATTCCTGTCTTTCTCATGCGATTTGTTTGCCCTAGCATACCTTTGTTGTATTCCTTATTGCTCCGTCGATGTGGACCATTCCAAATGGGTGATTGGTTGAAGTGGGCATTGGTGACTATCGTTCAATTTGTTATTGGGAAGCGTTTTTATGTCGCAGCTGGCAGAGCACTTCGAAATGGTTCAACAAACATGGATGTCTTGGTTGCATTGGGAACTTCAGCCTCTTACTTTTACTCTGTGTATGCTCTACTCTATGGTGCAGTCACTGGTTTTTGGTCTCCAACATACTTTGAAACAAGTGCAATGCTTATAACATTTGTGCTATTGGGGAAATACTTGGAAACTCTTGCTAAGGGGAAAACATCAGATGCTATCAAGAAGTTAGTAGAACTTGCACCGGCAACAGCTTTGTTACTCGTCAAAGACAAAGGTAATGTTTCCTTCTGTAATCTCAGTAATTAGCAGGCAATTTTAATAAATTGAGGTTCCTGTGTGGGCATCAGTGAAATTACAAATGAAGAAAAATAAAAAGTGATAATTTCTTTTGGAATGTTGCCGGTAAGTGGTAACAAGATGCATGGTGAAAATAAAATTCAAAATTTTGACAAAATGAGGAGGTTTTTTTTCTTGGTTTCACAGGTGGAAACAATACCAGAGAAAGGGAAATAGATGCTTTGCTGATTCAGCCTGGTGACATACTCAAAGTTCTTCCTGGTACCAAGATTCCTGCTGATGGTATGGCTGTTTGGGGTTCAAGTTATGTTAACGAGAGTATGGTAACTGGTGAATCTGCACCTGTTTTGAAGGAGGTCAATTCATCAGTTATTGGAGGTACAATGAATTTACATGGTGCTCTTCACATACAAGCCACCAAAGTAGGTTCTGACACAGTTTTGAGCCAGATAATTTGTCTGGTTGAAACTGCACAGATGTCCAAAGCTCCCATTCAGAAGTTTGCTGATTATGTAAGTGCCATTGGTTTCTGGGGAGCATGTATTGCTTCAGTTATTCCATTTAAAGTTTGAAAGTGTTGTTCCAATTTGTGAGGAAGCACATTTAGTGGGTGGCATGCCATATTGTGGCCTTCAAATCACATCTCTAAAAACTTGAATTTTCTGGGAAGTTCCTCTGGATGTATTGGAATACTAGCTTGGGAGTATGGAGTTGATTAGAAGAATATGAAAGATAAATATAAGAATGCTATAGAGATTGTATCCCACATCGAATAATTAGGACTATCAAGGTTAGCCGATATACTTGAGGGGCCACTCCACCCATTGTCAATTAGTTTTGGACTTGGATGCTCTAATGTGCTATTAGAACTGGCCCTTGGGTGGTCAGTGGGCCAAGTCTCTTACCCATTTGAATTTCCCGATATGTATAGTTGTTTGTTTGCTGGCTTACCCATTGAATTTCTCAGTATACGTAGTTGTTGTTTCAATGCTCTCATACCATGTTAGAGCATACAGCGTAAAACTAATTGGCAATGGGTGGAGTGATCCCCAAAAATATCAACCAAGCTTGATNCGTAGTTGTCGTTTCAATGCTCTCATACCATGTTAGAGCATACAACGTAAAACTAATTGGCAATGGGTGGAGTGATCCCCAAAAATATCAACCAAGCTTGATGGTCCTAATTAGTATAAGTTCATCAGGATAAAAGCAGCATCGAAACCAAAAAAACACGTGCTAGAGCAACTGAGATAGGGAAATTTGAAAGGTGGCACCAGGAGTCTCAAAGGTAGCAGAAAAATAAGGAATGCCTTCCTATTATTGTCGCCCTTCACCTTCAGCCATGGTCCTGTTATTTAGGTTCTTATTCTGCTCAGTGGACATAATTGTGAAATGTGAAACTTATCCTAGGTATCTCTGTTATGTGCAGGTTGCAAGCATTTTTGTCCCTACAGTCGTAGTTATGTCCTTGTTGACTTTATTTGGGTGGTAAGTTTAAAATTTTGATATGGCCTAGTCATGTATAATTGTATGTTGAAATTCCCTTTTTACTTTGATTTTTTTTCTGCTGATTGTCTATAGGTATATCGGTGGAGTTCTTGGAGCTTACCCAGAACAATGGCTACCTGAAAATGGCAATTACTTTGTTTTTGCCCTCATGTTTTCAATATCAGTTGTAGTCATTGCATGTCCATGTGCACTTGGCTTGGCCACCCCTACGGCTGTCATGGTTTCAACAGGGGTGGGAGCTAATAATGGTGTGCTCATAAAAGGAGGTGATGCATTGGAGAGGGCTCAGATGGTTAAGTATATTGTATTTGATAAAACAGGCACCCTGACGCAGGGGAAAGCCACAGTTACAACTGCAAAAGTTTTCTCAGGAATGGATCGTGGAGAATTCCTTACACTGGTAGCATCTGCAGAGGTAACTTCCACTTTCCTGGCTTGCATAACTTCTCTTTTGCGTGCTAACTTCTTTTTCTTTTCCAAGGCTATTTCAATTTCTTTGCTCCGTGTCACCTAAGTCATGATTTTAATCACAGTCCTTCAGAATACATATCAACTAGCCTTCTATGCAGTTGCTTTTCAGGAGGAATTTTGCCTGTGCCTTAGTACTCAAAATTGAATAGTAGGAGCTGCAGAAACTGCAGATTCTGTATTTTTATTAGGTTTTAGTTCCTTAGTAATCAAGCAATAATGAAGACTTGATCATTTATGATTTTGTCTGTTTTTCTATGGCTTAGGCTAGCAGTGAACATCCCTTGGCGAAAGCAATTCTGGAATATGCCCGCCATTTCCATTTCTTTGATGAGCCTTCCGCGATTGAGGATGCTCAGAACCATGAGAAAAATCCCAAATTCTCTGGATGGCTTCTTGATGTCTCGGAGTTCTCTGCTGTACCTGGTAGAGGGGTACAGTGCTTTATCAATGGAAAACGGGTTTTGGTGAGTTTCTGACACATTATTTACAATCGATTTTGGCAAGAAAAAGAAAAAAATATAGTGTTTATAACTTTTTGGGGTTTAGTAGCCTACCTGAGATTATGCATATTGAACAGGTCGCATGGTTAGCATCTAATGAAATGTGATTTATAACTTTTGGGGGTTTATCTTACTTGAGATTATGCATATTGAACAGGTTGGTAATCGGAGGCTGCTGACTGAAAATGGTGTCGCTATCTCAACCAATGTGGAAAGTTTTGTGGTTGAGTTGGAAGAAAGTGCAAAGACTGGCATACTAGTGGCATATGATATAGCCCTAATTGGTGTTTTGGGGGTAGCGGATCCACTAAAGAGAGAAGCTGCAGTAGTTGTGGAAGGTCTTAGGAAAATGGGTGTCAGAACTGTCATGGTTACAGGGGACAATTGGAGGACAGCTCAGGCTGTTGCTAAGGAGGTTTGTATTCTTTTTTATGTTTCAGTATGTCACCTTTGGAAATTTGGCTTAGAAACAAAAAACAAAAAAAGATAAGGAAACATTCACATGTATTTTGGTTGTTTTGTTCTCCTTGTACGAGTATGAAAGTTGACTTTTCACCTTTCTGTATTATAAAACTGAGGGCTTTCCCCCCATTGCACCCCTTCCCCTGGGCCCACTCCCAAACAAGAAAATAGGACAAGAAAATAAATAAAAAAACTAAAGCCAAAACAAAGAAAGAATGAAATGGTTCTACTTCTTAATGGACTTCATTCTTGAAAAAGCCGAGAATGTTTTCTTTTTCTTTCTTCGGTGGACTTTCCTAGAAATTTTATTTAGAACCAGTTATCTGATTGACACTCTGAAAATTTGTTCAGTTTCTTAATCCTTTTTCCAGTTTTCTGTTATCAAGAATGGAACACAGGTGTGAAAAATGGATAGAAACAGGACTTTGTTAATTCAACCTAGTCCAGTATGGATTTAAATTCAGAGATTCTGACCTATCCTTAGTCATAGTTTTTTGAGTATCCTTAATAGAAGCTCTATGGTTCCTTGGTGTATTGTGGACTTTGTTTTCCTCTTCAACATGCTGATTTTAGGCCTAGCACGTGGAAATCTATTAATTAGGTGGCGGTGCGATTCAAACACAAGACTTATTGATTTGATACCATGTTAAATAACCATAAACTCCAAAAGTTTAAGCTGTTAGAGAGTGTAACTTAAGTATTTATACTTCAATTACCAATTGGAAATCATGTACAGAACTCAGTTTGCTCTTTCTGGGACATTTCTTTGTCATTATCTGACAGGACTAGCTTCTCCATTTGAAGCCATCCCAAATCTACAGAATTTGAGTTTTACGGCCCCTTTGAATTTGCTAGTTGGGCTGCATCCTCTCCATAACTAGAACAGAAAATGGAGTAGTTGCAGCAAAGCTGGGGGCAGAACTGGAATTATTAGTTGTTAAAACTTACTGAGGCACAAGATTAATGAATATTAACTGTGCAAGAAAATTAATGAATATTAAATCTGCAGGTTGGCATTCAAGATGTAAGGGCAGAGGTAATGCCAGCAGGAAAGGCTGAGGTCATCCATTCATTTCAAAAGGATGGAAGTGTGGTTGCAATGGTGGGGGATGGCATCAATGACTCCCCCGCCTTAGCTGCTGCTGATGTTGGTATGGCAATTGGGGCAGGTACAGATATTGCAATAGAAGCTGCTGATTACGTGTTGATGAGGAGTAATTTAGAAGATGTAATAACGGCCATTGACCTCTCACGAAAGACATTTTCTCGTATTCGATTGAATTATGTGTTTGCCATGGCTTATAATGTGATCGCAATCCCTGTTGCTGCTGGGGTCTTTTTTCCTTGGGTAAAGGTCAAGTTGCCGCCATGGGCAGCTGGTGCATGCATGGCTCTCTCATCTGTAAGTGTTGTGTGCTCTTCTTTGCTTCTTAGGAGATACAGAAGACCCAGACTTACCACTATACTAGAAATTACTGTAGAGTAGACCTCAAACTTGATATCCCCGCCCCCAATGTAGGTGGGGTGGGGGCAGGAAGAAAGGGATGGAACCAGGTAGCAATTTCACAGAAATAAAATTGAAATGTGTAATGTGGGAGTGAATGAGACCTGGTGTTCCAATTTTGTGTATTTCTTTGTTATTATAATTTTTTGACTTTGTATACGTCCGGGGGATGCAGTTGTGTCACCCCTTTCAATGTAAATGCTGTCGCTTGTATCCTTTCTTTGTCAAAGTTTGTAGAAGTTACGCCTTTGTTAATGAAGAGAATCATGTGTGCACGTCTCTCTGTCTCTCTCTCAAATTGTATTCAACTAAAAGGGGTGAGAATATGCATGATTAGCCGGCTACTTTGAGATGAATATCCGCTTTTTTTGCGGTCATTTTCCATTCATTGAACGGTAGAAATGTGGTAACAGCCGAGGTGCAGGAAATGCAAAAGCATTAAAGCAAATACAATGTTCAGAAATCTAGACAAACAAAGCTACTTTTATCCTACTCCTTTACGAGCTTCAGTATCCATTATTTCCTGTAGTCTGTGGTATGAGATTATTCCAGCATGGAGGGAGATTGCCTTTTATCCCTTCCAATTGCTTTCTGTTGGATTGAGGGGATAGATTCCATGAGATACTTGATATCTCTTTTGGAATACCTCCACTTCCCTAATCCACTGTCTCTCTTTATTATTCAAAGAACCAATCTGAACTTAAAGAGTTTCATTCAAGAATTGTCAGGGCATAGCCTTTATCTCTTGCAATATGACCATCTTTCCCCGGTGCTAAAGCCTCTGTTACCAGGGGAGAAAGAGCTGCTGCAGTTCGAGACTCACCTTGTAAATATGATCCATTATGGTCTCTAATTATTAGATTAAATCCCTTTCTTTTTATTTGTCCTGGTAGGCACCATCATAGTTTCTATTGGTCTTCCTTTTGGTAGAGCTCTCCAACACTCGTTTATTCATTTCTTCACATCCAGCGACTGTTGTTTTATCCAGGGCATAGCAAAAACCAAGTGTTCCACAGATTCTTCATCCCCTCCGTAAAGGGGGCATATAGGAGACTATTAATTTTCTTTTCCATACATTCCACAGTAGCCAGGGTTGCTTCCCTATCTATGCACCGCAGGCAGACGTGCGATAGCTTTCGTGATGGTGCTTCAGGATTCCAACGTAATGTGTCCCAAGATCACTTACTAACCATATATTGGTCAGAACTGGTCCCAGCCCAACTTACTTCATCCTCCTATTGTGTTAGGCTTAATGGCAAAGCCAGAACATTTTTTTGAATATCAGCTGGAAATAGGGATTCCACAGAAGATTCTCCATATATTCTGTGGTTGGATAATCAATCTTTAACCAAATAATGCTCCCATATCTTGATCTTCTCACCGTTTTCCACCTTCCACGTGCAATTTTGCGTAGTACCTCTCTTCTTTCTAGGATGCTGCTCCATATTCAAGAGATATTTTGTTCGGTTTTTGCCTCACAGAAACAAGTTTTAGGGAAACATTGCCATTGTAGAAGCCGTACCCACAAATCTCTGAAACCCAAACCCCCTTCCCCCTTTTCAGCTTTTTAGCTTGCTCCATTGCTTTTACTCCACCAGAAGCTGGCTACTCTAGTTCTGAATTGTTGACAGAATTTAATGGAAAACTTAAAGATTGTAATGGCATATCAAGATGCATAGCAGTATTGATTTAGTACCTCCAACAGCTCACAGCAGTTTGTTGTTGATGCTTCTGTGAAAAATTGTTGAGACATCAACAACAGTAAGTGAGACATTGTTGGACTTTCTCTGTTTTATCTTCAAACACTTCATCCTATTGCTACTAATGATCTAGCTGATGAGACTTCACATTTTTGTAACAAGTATGAACAAGCATGGGAACAGGGGCTCTCCCTGTCTTAGCCTACTCATGGGAGTCACTTTCACTGCTCTTTCTTCATTTACAATCTATATAACAAAACAGAGTGGTTTTTAAATGTAGAAAAATCACTCCCGAAATATCACTTTCCCACCCCAAAATTCCTCCTAAAATCTCTTTTTGGAAAGGAGTGTGCACGGAAGAACCAACTTGATTTTGGAAACCGCAGAATTTGTAGGATGCTATTAATGGGGTTTGTTTATTTTTGGACTGCACGCATAAATAAGAGATAATGCCCATATATCAAATTTGGAAAGATTGCCACCTCCAACTGCATGACCATCTGCTGTCAGTTTCAACGAGATTAATGCAACATATTTCTCCATAAATTGTTGCATTGATTTTTAGCTCCTAAAATATTGCATTTCTGTTATATTGTACAGCTACACTTGTATCTATATATACTGATCTCAAATACAAAGAAATATAAAAAAGATTTCTCCAAATTATGGTATCAGAGCATCACACACTCCAACGAGCCGATCCTCTTCGCTATGGTCACCACCAATCAAACTATCTCTTCCAATCCTCAAAGCTCTACTCCTCTCATTGCTGTAAACGCTGCTGCTCAACTCTCCCATAAACTGACACCTACCAACTTTCTTGCTTGGAGGTGTCAATTCGAATCCTTACTTATTGGTTATGATCTTATGGGATATCTTGATGGTACCCTCCCCTGCCCTTCCCTCAATGGTGCCTCCTCCACTGATCAGGCCTCTGTTAAAACTGCCTATTCACATTGGATACGTTAGGACAAGCTCCTGCTCAACGCCATACTTGCTGGTGTTTCTGAGACTGTTGTCTCTCATATTGCTAATGCTGAGACATCCATGGAAGCATGGAACACACTCACTCGGCTCTATGCCAGTTGTTCCCGCACTCGAGTCATGCAACTCAAGGAAGATCTTACTCTTCTTCAACGCGGGCCTCACTCCATTACAGAATACCTTCATTTTGTGAAGAATATTGCAGATGAGTTAGCAGTTATCGATGTCCCTGTGACAAACGACGATTTTACACTCTACATCCTTAATGGTCTTGGCTCGGAGTACCGTGAGATTGTTGCCCCTATTCGCACATGTGCAGCTTCTCTCACCTTTGAAGAACTCCATGACATACTCCTTGGCCATGATTGATACTTGAAATTTCTGGACAATGTTTCTAATACTCCTGTTATTATAGCTAATGTTTCTCAACGCAGGTACAATAATCGCTCTTCCCAAAAGCATGACAAGAAAAGAACCTATTCTCGGTCTAATAATTCTAGTGGCTCCCTCCAATACAAGCCCACCAACAATTCCTCTGTTGACTCTGCTCAAAAGGATCATCAACTAGACAAATCTTGCCATTTTTGTGGCTTCAGTGGTCACACTATCATTGAATGCCTCATGCTCCGTCGTGTTTTGGCTCAAGCTAACTGTACTATAATGTCTCAACCTGCCAATAATTGCTGGANTGCCATTTTTGTGGCTTCAGTGGTCACACTATCATTGCATGCCTCATGCTCCGTTGTGTTTTGGCTCAAGCTAACTGTACTATAATGTCTCAACCTGCCAATAATTGCTGGATGTTGGACTCCGGGGCCTCTCATAATATCACATTTGAACTCCAAAATATGTCTCTCCAATCTGAATATGAGGGACCAGATGAGTTTGTCATTGGGGATGGCATAGGTTTGACTGTCACACATGTTGGTTCTACCAACCTCTCCACACCATCTCAAACATTTACTCTTATAGATCTCCTTTGTGTTCCCTTTATTAATCGTAATCTTATCTTTGTTCATAAATTCACCTCTTCTAACAATTGCTCTGTCGAATTTACTCCCATTTCTTTCTCTATGAAGGATCTAAACACGGGGGTGCATCTTCTTNGTTGTCATTGGGGATGGCATAGGTTTGACTGTCACACATGTTGGTTCTACCAACCTCTCCACACCATGTCAAACATTTACTCTTATAGATCTCCTTTGTGTTCTCTTTATTAATCGTAATCTTATCTTTGTTCATAAATTCACCTCTTCTAACAATTGCTCTGTTGAATTTACTCCCATTTCTTTCTCTATGAAGGATCTAAACACGGGGGTGCATCTTCTTCAAAGCAAATGTGAGGATGACATCTACTACTTGCCTCAATCTGCTCAAGTCTTGTGCAAATCACTAGTGGCGTTTGTTGGTGTCAGCACCTCCCTTGATGGTTGGCATTGACGGTTGGGTCATCCCTCCACAAAAGTTGTCACTAAGTTGTTTGTTCCTATGGCTTACCTCTAGCAAAATCATCTGTTACAAAGCCCAGTCTCTGTGTTTCCTGTCAATGTAATAAAAGTCACAAACAACATTTTTCCATCTCGTCTATGACTAGTTCTCAACCATTTGAATTAATGTATTTGGATGTATGGGGTCCATCTTCAATAAAATCTGTCAGTGGTTATCGTTTTTATGTTATTTTTATTGATCATTTCACCAAGTTCACTTGGTTCTTCCCCCTCAAACATAAAACTGATGTTCAAACTGTTTTCATTAATCCTAACAATTACATCAAAAATCAATTTGAAAAAACCATTAAGCACCTCTACACAGACAATGGTGGTGAGTGCCTCAAACTTCGACCCTTCCTCGCTCAACACGGTATCACCAGCCTTACAACCCCTCCTCACACGCCCCAACACAATGGAGTCTTTGAACGTCGCCATCGGCATCTAGTCGAAACTGGCCTTACTCTTCTCTATCACTCTAAACTTCCCTTATCCTATTGGTCCTTTGCTTTTGAAACAACATGTTACCTCATTAACCGCATGACTACTCCTCTCTTGCATAACAAAACTCCCTTTGAATCCCTCAATCTTTGTCCCCCAAATTATCTTAAACCTAGCACCTTTGGTTGTCTCTGCTATCCATGGCTCAAACCATATACCAGCAGCAAACTTGACCCAAAATCCACTCCATGTGTCTTTCTGGGTTACTCACTCACTCAAAGTTCTTACAAATGTCTTGATCTAAAGACCCATCGTCTCTATCTATCTCGTCATGTAGTGTTTGATGAACACACATTTCCTCTTTCCTCCAACTCAGGTGATCATCAACTTTCTATGCTTCCTTCCAGCAACCCACGACCTCATCCTACTGTAGAATTTTTTGGCCCAATTCCAGAAGTCCAGCAAGTGACTCAGGTGCCTCCATCTCTCACATTGCTTGAAGCTGTATCCTCAGATCCATCAACATCTACACTGGGTATGTCCTCTCTTCCTCCTTCAGATTCTATGTCAACCCATCCCTCTGATCCCAACACTATATCCTCCTCCATTGCTCCATCTGCACCCCCTCCCTCTCATAGGATGACTACTAGATCTATGAACAATATTTACAAGCCGAAACACATGTACCTTGCCACCAAACACTCCCTACCTGATTCCCTTGAGCCAACTTGTGTCATTCAAGCACTTCAACATCCTTAATGGCGGCACGCATGTCACAAGAGTTCACGGCTTTGGTCAAGCATGACACATGGCACTTAGTTCCTCTTTATCCTTCTCAGAATTTAATTGGGTGCAAATGGGTCTTCCAGATCAAGAGGAAACCTGGTGGTAGCATTGATTGATACAAAGCACGCCTTATTGCAAAAGGCTTTCATCAACGGCCTAGCCTCGACTATAAAGAAACTTTTAGTCCGGTCATTAAGCCTTATTGATATGTTTGTTAAGAATGAACATATGATTATTTGATTGCAAAGTTATTTTTATGTGTGGTAGTCTACATGTGTGATAAGGTAAATTTTTCAGCTTGAGTGAAGGAACGAGAATATAAGTGATGGGGATATGATCAAATTTAAAAGTAGAAGGCTATGTTATAGTTTAACCATGATGTGCTATATAATACATGCGAGGTGGAATATTGAGAATCGATATGGTGGTTGATTTTGATCATTATATTAACTACTAGTATGGCGACGGTGGTATAATATAAAATTTAATAGTGAGATTAAATGGAGATAGATGAATTTTGGGTTGTGATATTTATCTTCGGGATTATTTTACTGGTATAAGTACCTGTGATTGTGGAAACTTACTATTAAAAATTTGTATGGATTGAATTTTTTATGTTCTAATACAAAGGTGCATATAAGGAATTGAGGTAATTAGAACAAGAATTATATAATGGATGATGGTGGAATGTTGGAAAACTTGTATTTAGTATGTATATAAGTGGATATACATATATATGGACATCTAAGGTAGAACCTAATGAGGAAGTAATGATACTAAGTAATTAATTAAGTGACATATTTTGTGTTGATACATATGTAAACCCGGGTAAATTTAAATTTTTTATGAAAAAGAGCAAAACGATAATTTGTCACTACAGTACAGGTTAAAAATTTGAAATTTTCTAGATCTCGGATGATAAAACGGATTTCACCGTTGGATTCGTCTCGCGAAATCTAGTTACCACTTCAAATTTCATCGAATTTCGAGATAGTAGAATTTTTTACATTTTACGAGGTAGTCGAGTTTCGAATGACCTAAAAATAGAATTTTTAATAAAAATTCAAAATTTGGAAAATAAATTTAGGCAAAATAAAGTGAAATTATTTTGAACTTGAATCAGGACGAAATTTAATCATTTCAGGGCGAAAACGGACCCGGGAAAGAAAGGGCTGTGTGGCACAATGTGAGCCAAGTAAATGGAGGATATAAAAAGGGAAAAAATCTGATTTATTCCCCATTTTTTTTAGCCGGTTCAACGTGAGAAGAGAAGAGAGGGAAAAGAGAAAAATTCTCACATTCTCTCTACGATCTACCAAGATTGAGCGATCGAATTCACTCGGGCCAAGACTAAAAGTCGATCTTCTTGTCGAGGGCTACACCTACGTATCATAAATGAGGGTTTTCACTGAAGGTTGAAAAATGAGTTTTTGAAAATGATTGGATTAGAGCTTCGGTTGGAGTCATAGAGCTTCCCAACGTGTTTTTTTACGCTTCAAGAGGTAGGGTTCCCTCCTACTTTGGTTGATTTCTAACCTAGGTGTCTGTATGAAATGGTTAGAAGTATAGAATAATATATGACTTGCCTATAGTTATGGAAATAAGGAAATGGATATAGAAATGGCCTAGACCAATTTCTAGCATGACTTTGATATGTGAAAGTATTTATGTAAACTCTTGAAAATTGGGTTTATGTGGGCATGCTATGTGTTTATATTGTGCCTTGTGATTTAAGTGTGTTATTGACATGGATATTGTGGTATCATGCTTGTGAATTGTGATGGATTTTGGTAATTATATGCTTAGGATATAAATTGCCATTACATTTATTGAAATATGTGGTTTCGGTTGTCCATATGACATTCATTATGTATGCGACATGACATTGTTATGTAATAGATCATTACATTGCATTTGCATGGAGACCTCGCATCATGTGGGTGTGTGTGCATGGTTGACGTCGTCACCCCATTGGTGGATGACAAGTGGACTTGGAAAAAGTTGGATTGATGATCCGATTAAGTCGCACGGTTGTATGACAAATTGGGTTGGGGTTAGCAAGAATGGCTAGAATATCCCTTGGGTGAGAGGCATAAGATTCTGTAAAATGTGTCGGTGTACGCAGAACCGTTTGTTCAAGTCCTTGAATTCCGTGTCAATTGGGTGCTGTTGGTGTAAGTCTATGAATACCCACCCCCAGAAAGACCTTGGAATTGTAAATGTCATTTGATGTGAACATAAATGACGGTTGAATACACTTTGACATTGCATTGTGTTGAGGAGTCGGGTATGACTCGGGTTGTGGTGCATGAGTGAGTCTCATCTCATTTCACTGCATAGTATGGATTCATTCACATGGATATTAGCATGTGTTGAGGAGTTGGGAAGGGCTCGTGTTGATATGCGTGAGTGAATCTCACCTCATTTCATGACATGGTATAGTAAAATTTCGTCATTGAAATGCATATTCTTGCTTGGAATGGAAA
This sequence comes from Ilex paraguariensis, assembly GCA_963454935.2. Lineage (NCBI taxonomy): Eukaryota > Viridiplantae > Streptophyta > Magnoliopsida > Aquifoliales > Aquifoliaceae > Ilex > Ilex paraguariensis. The sequence continues at coordinate 175,429 of CAUOFW020005769.1, forward strand.
ATGATGGTTAAGTGTTGCATATAAATATTGCATATGCATCTAGGGAGGGAGTAACCTTTGTAGGAAATATTCTACTGAGTGTTGGCTCACCCTATACGGAAAAATATTTTTGGTGCGGGATACACGCAGGTGGACGGCTCTCATTCGAGGCCTCAAGGGTGAAGAGGGGCCGACATGTGGCCTTTAACCTTGACTGTTTTGTAAACTCTTGTTAAAACTACGTTTTGACATGTAAATATATGTAAATTAAATGTAATGAACCTGTACAAATGAGGTTTTATGTCAAAAACTCCATTATATGTGTTTTGGGTGAAAAGGAGATGGATTGGAAATCGAAAACAGGTGAAACAGGGAAGAATTGGCAAAGTGTACCGGTATTGTAAGGTCCAGTAGGCAAATCGTACCAGTACGCGTATNTGATGGATTTTGGTAATTATATGCTTAGGATATAAATTGCCATTACATTTATTGAAATATGTGGTTTCGGTTGTCCATATGACATTCATTATGTATGCGACATGACATTGTTATGTAATAGATCATTACATTGCATTTGCATGGAGACCTCGCATCATGTGGGTGTGTGTGCATGGTTGACGTCGTCACCCCATTGGTGGATGACAAGTGGACTTGGAAAAAGTTGGATTGATGATCCGATTAAGTCGCACGGTTGTATGACAAATTGGGTTGGGGTTAGCAAGAATGGCTAGAATATCCCTTGGGTGAGAGGCATAAGATTCTGTAAAATGTGTCGGTGTACGCAGAACCGTTTGTTCAAGTCCTTGAATTCCGTGTCAATTGGGTGCTGTTGGTGTAAGTCTATGAATACCCACCCCCAGAAAGACCTTGGAATTGTAAATGTCATTTGATGTGAACATAAATGACGGTTGAATACACTTTGACATTGCATTGTGTTGAGGAGTCGGGTATGACTCGGGTTGTGGTGCATGAGTGAGTCTCATCTCATTTCACTGCATAGTATGGATTCATTCACATGGATATTAGCATGTGTTGAGGAGTTGGGAAGGGCTCGTGTTGATATGCGTGAGTGAATCTCACCTCATTTCATGACATGGTATAGTAAAATTTCGTCATTGAAATGCATATTCTTGCTTGGAATGGAAAATGATGGTTAAGTGTTGCATATAAATATTGCATATGCATCTAGGGAGGGAGTAACCTTTGTAGGAAATATTCTACTGAGTGTTGGCTCACCCTATACGGGAAAATATTTTTGGTGCGGGATACACGCAGGTGGACGGCTCTCATTCGAGGCCTCAAGGGTGAAGAGGGGCCGACATGTGGCCTTTAACCTTGACTGTTTTGTAAACTCTTGTTAAAACTACGTTTTGACATGTAAATATATGTAAATTAAATGTAATGAACCTGTACAAATGAGGTTTTATGTCAAAAACTCCATTATATGTGTTTTGGGTGAAAAGGAGATGGATTGGAAATCGAAAACAGGTGAAACAGGGAAGAATTGGCAAAGTGTACCGGTATTGTAAGGTCCAGTAGGCAAATCGTACCAGTACGCGTATCGGTACACTTTTCAAAAATCATAATTTTTAAAATTATTTTGCTATGCAATTGGACTTTGGTTTCCTTGGTTCCAATGATACAAATGGACCTTAAATGAGATATATTGAGGTATATTGAACCTCGATAGGATTAAATAATTAAAGGAATACGGATTCTCATGTGAGTTATCATTCCGGTTCAAGGGATACTATTAACTTGATGTCAGGTTGTGCGGCATTCATGGATCTTTCCGTGGGTTGATGGATGGTCAACAATGTAAAAAGGACCCCTAGTTTTAGGGATGTCATAGCTTGGTATTAGAGCCTAGGTATACGATTTACCTAGGACAATTGGGAATGAGTTTAGACCATTGCATTCATTGTGTGTTTCATGTTATGTTCTTAAATTGCTACATGTTATGTGCTATGTGTTATGTGAATAATATACATGGTAAAATGTATGTGAAAAAAAGGACACTAGGGTTAGAAAACATAACCTTGGGGGTTGGAAAACAAGGGAATGAGATAGTTCAAGGTGTAAAGGTCTACTAATGGGTGGCGTAAGCGTTACTAGGGAGACAGAGAGATAAATCTCAGAGTTCAAAGTTGGTCCCTACTTCAGAATACTAAATTAGTGCTCTATTGCTATCTGACATGTGTGTAGATGACTAATAAAGGAAGAGGACGTCGAGACAATAGGTGGGACAATAATCAACTACCACCAGTCTTTGACCATCATGCCTTCATGGAGGCTATTGGTACTGCAGCTGCCACCATTGCACAGGCTAGTGCTGTAACTGCAACCATTGCACAGGCTAGTGCAAATGTGGGACAAGGAGGCTCGAGTAACCTCTAGGGTTCAAGACACATAAGCATCCAATTTTTAAGGGAGGGGCGAATCCGATGGTAGCCGATCATTGGTTCTGGCAGGTTGATAAAATTTTAGAGGCAATGGAGATCACTTTCTATGCCACGAAAATCAGTTTGGCTGCACTCTAGCTAGAAGGGGAAGCCCAATTATGGTGGGAGTGGGCAAAGGACTCCAAGAACTTGAAGGAAATGACATGGGGAGGGTTCCGGGAGTTCTTCATGGGAAAATATTTCCCAGCGGTCGCTAGATATGCAAAGGCCCCGGAATTCTTTAATTTGAGATAGGGAACAATGACGGTGCTGGAATACGTGGCCAAGTTCACGGAATTGACCTGTTTTGTCGATGACTACGTGACCACAAATATGACCAAGATGAGGAAGTTTGAGGATGGTCTGAAATTGTCCATCCAGGGTAAAATTATGGGCCATTGCCTGCAAAACATGGATTCGATGGTCACAACAGCCATGGCCATTGAGAGAGAAGTTGAGGACAAACGGAACATCCGAAAAGTAGGTGCCAAAGATAGGAAGAAGGAGGGTCAATCCTCTTCTTCAAGTTCAAAAAAGAGAGAGACAACATTTGCTACACAAGGACAGGGCCGTAGCCATCAGGGCTAAGGCCAAGGTCGATTCTCTCAAGGCAGGGGAAACCCCAGAACAACTTATCAGGCTGGTCAACAGACATGTTTCCATTGCCACCAGCTGAGTCATATGAAGCGGGATTGCCCTCAGAGATAGGGATCCTAGAGTTATGGGTCGTCTTAGTCCCAATCATCGGTGGGGCAACCACAAACACACTACATTCCTCTTTATCCCACCATGGGCCAGGGAAGTCAGTACCAGTTTCAGGGTACTACTTAGGCCCCTACCACTTCACGAGCAGGGACTCCATAATCAGGTCAGATGAGTCAGGGCATGGGTCGAGGCAAAGGACAGGGCATGTAGGCCAGAACTTTGGGGACTCAGGGGCGTGTCTACTCCATTATGCATCTGACTGAGCCGACAGATCAGTCGTTTATTCAGGGTACATTTTTGCTCTCTCACTTATAGATAAGAGTATTATTTGATTATGGTACATCTCATTCTTTTATGGCTGCATCATGTGTGAAAGATTTGGGCTTAGAGGTTGAAACCTTAGAAGAGCCATTGCATATAAGTTTTTCCCTAGGAACTAGGGTGAATGTTGATCAGATATGTCAGAGCTTTGAGTTAGAGATCTTAGGGATTCTACTCACCATGGACCTTAGGGTCATGGACATGTCAGAGTTTGATGCTATTTTTGGAATGGACTGGTTAGCGGTNATGTTGATCAGATATGTCAGAGCTTTGAGTTAGAGATCTTAGGGATTCTACTCACCATGGACCTTAGGGTCATGGACATGTNGGTGGTAGCATTGATTGATACAAAGCACGCCTTATTGCAAAAGGCTTTCATCAACGGCCTAGCCTCGACTATAAAGAAACTTTTAGTCCGGTCATTAAGCCTTATTGATATGTTTGTTAAGAATGAACATATGATTATTTGATTGCAAAGTTATTTTTATGTGTGGTAGTCTACATGTGTGATAAGGTAAATTTTTCAGCTTGAGTGAAGGAACGAGAATAAAAGTGATGGGGATATGATCAAATTTAAAAGTAGAAGGCTATGTTATAGTTTAACCATGATGTGCTATATAATACATGCGAGGTGGAATATTGAGAATCGATATGGTGGTTGATTTTGATCATTATATTAACTACTAGTATGGCGACGGTGGTATAATATAAAATTTAATAGTGAGATTAAATGGAGATAGATGAATTTTGGGTTGTGATATTTATCTTCGGGATTATTTTACTGGTATAAGTACCTGTGATTGTGGAAACTTACTATTAAAAATTTGTATGGATTGAATTTTTTATGTTCTAATACAAAGGTGCATATAAGGAATTGAGGTAATTAGAACAAGAATTATATAATGGATGATGGTGGAATGTTGGAAAACTTGTATTTAGTATGTATATAAGTGGATATACATATAAATGGACATCTAAGGTAGAACCTAATGAGGANTGGTGGAATGTTGGAAAACTTGTATTTAGTATGTATATAAGTGGATATACATATATATGGGCATCTAAGGTAGAACCTAATGAGGAAGTAATGATACTAAGTAATTAATTAAGTGACATATTTTGTGTTGATACATATGTAAACCCGGATAAATTTAAATTTTTTATGAAAAAGAGCAAAACGATAATTTGTCACTACAGTACGAGTTAAAAATTTGAAATTTTCTAGATCTCGGATGATAAAACGGACTTCACCGTTGGATTCGTCTCGCGAAATCTAGTTACCACTTCAAATTTCANTTAATGGCGGCACGCATGTCACAAGAGTTCACGGCTTTGGTCAAGCATGACACATGGCACTTAGTTCCTCTTTATCCTTCTCAGAATTTAATTGGGTGCAAATGGGTCTTCCAGATCAAGAGGAAACCTGGTGGTAGCATTGATTGATACAAAGCACGCCTTATTGCAAAAGGCTTTCATCAACGGCCTAGCCTCGACTATAAAGAAACTTTTAGTCCGGTCATTAAGCCTTATTGATATGTTTGTTAAGAATGAACATATGATTATTTGATTGCAAAGTTATTTTTATGTGTGGTAGTCTACATGTGTGATAAGGTAAATTTTTCAGCTTGAGTGAAGGAACGAGAATATAAGTGATGGGGATATGATCAAATTTAAAAGTAGAAGGCTATGTTATAGTTTAACCATGATGTGCTATATAATACATGCGAGGTGGAATATTGAGAATCGATATGGTGGTTGATTTTGATCATTATATTAACTACTAGTATGGCGACGGTGGTATAATATAAAATTTAATAGTGAGATTAAATGGAGATAGATGAATTTTGGGTTGTGATATTTATCTTCGGGATTATTTTACTGGTATAAGTACCTGTGATTGTGGAAACTTACTATTAAAAATTTGTATGGATTGAATTTTTTATGTTCTAATACAAAGGTGCATATAAGGAATTGAGGTAATTAGAACAAGAATTATATAATGGATGATGGTGGAATGTTGGAAAACTTGTATTTAGTATGTATATAAGTGGATATACATATAAATGGACATCTAAGGTAGAACCTAATGAGGAAGTAATGATACTAAGTAATTAATTAAGTGACAAATTTTGTGTTGATACATATGTAAACCCGGGTAAATTTAAATTTTTTATGAAAAAGAGCAAAACGATAATTTGTCACTACAGTACAGGTTAAAAATTTGAAATTTTCTAGATCTCGGATGATAAAACGGATTTCACCGTTGGATTCGTCTCGCGAAATCTAGTTACCACTTCAAATTTCATCGAATTTCGAGATAGTAGAATTTTTTACATTTTACGAGGTAGTCGAGTTTCGAATGACCTAAAAATAGAATTTTTAATAAAAATTCAAAATTTGGAAAATAAATTTAGGCAAAATAAAGTGAAATTATTTTGAACTTGAATCAGGACGAAATTTAATCATTTGAGGGCAAAAACGGACCCGGGAAAGAAAGGGCTGTGTGGCACAATGTGAGCCAAGTAAATGGAGGATATAAAAAGGGAAAAAATCTGATTTATTCCCCATTTTTTTTAGCCGGTTCAACGTGAGAAGAGAAGAGAGAGAAAAGAGAAAAATTCTCACCTTTTCTCTGCGATCTACGAAGATTGAGTGATCGAATTCACTCGGGCCAAGACTAAAAGTCGATCTCCTTGTCGAGGGCTACACCTACGTATCATAAATGAGGGTTTTCACTGAAGGTTGAAAAATGAGTTTTTGAAAATGATTGGATTAGAGCTTCGGTTGGAGTCATAGAGCTTCCCAACGTGTTTTTTTACGCTTCAAGAGGTAGGGTTCCCTCCTACTTTGGTTGATTTCTAACCTAGGTGTCTGTATGAAATGGTTAGAAGTATAGAATAATATATGACTTGCCTATAGTTATGGAAATAAGGAAATGGATATAGAAATGGCCTAGACCAATTTCTAGCATGACTCTGATATGTGAAAGTATTTATGTAAACTCTTGAAAATTGGGTTTATGTGGGCATGCTATGTGTTTATATTGTGCCTTGTGATTTAAGTGTGTTATTGACATGGATATTGTGGTATCATGCTTGTGAATTGGGATGGATTTTGGTAATTATATGCTTAGGATATAAATTGCCATTACATATATTGAAATATGTGGTTTCGGTTGTCCATATGACATTCATTACGTATGCGACATGACATTGTTATGTAATAGATCATTACATTGCATTTGCACGGAGACCTCGCATCATGTGGGTGTGTGTGCATGGTTGACGTCGTCACCCCATTGATGGATGACAAGTGGACTTGGAAAAAGTTGGATTGATGATCCGATTAAGTCGCACGGTTGTATGACAAATTGGGTTGGGGTTAGCAAGAATGACTAGAATATCCCTTGGGTGAGAGGCCCGGTGATTAGATTTGCACTCTGTTGGTATAAGATTCTGTAAAATGTGTCGGTGTATGCAGAACCGTTTGTTCAAGTCCTTGAATTCCGTGTCAATTGGGTGTTGTTGGTGTAAGTCTATGAATACCCACCCCCAGAAAGACCTTGGAATTGTAAATGTCATTTGATGTGAACATAAATGACGGTTGAATACACTTTGACATTGCATTGTGTTGAGGAGTCGGGTATGACTCGGGTTGTGGTGCATGAGTGAGTCTTATCTCATTTCACTGCATAGTATGGATTCATTCACATGGATATTAGCATGTGTTGAGGAGTTGGGAAGGGCTCGTGTTGATATGCGTGAGTGAATCTCACCTCATTTCATGACATGGTATAGTAAAATTTCGTCATTGAAATGCATATTCTTGCTTGGAATGGAAAATGATGGTTAAGTGTTGCATATAAATATTGCATATGCATCTAGGGAGGGAGTAACCTTTGTAGGAAATATTCTACTGAGTGTTGGCTCACCCTATACGGGAAAATATTTTTGGTGCGGGATACACGCAGGTGGACGGCTCTCATTCGAGGCCTCAAGGGTGAAGAGGGGCCGACATGTGGCCTTTAACCTTGACTGTTTTGTAAACTCTTGTTAAAACTACGTTTTGACATGTAAATATATGTAAATTAAATGTAATGAACCTGTACAAATGAGGTTTTATGTCAAAAACTCCATTATATGTGTTTTGGGTGAAAAGGAGATGGATTGGAAATCGAAAACAGGTGAAACAGGGAAGAATTGGCAAAGTGTACCGGTATTGTAAGGTCCAGTAGGCAAATCGTACCAGTACGCGTATTGGTACACTTTTCAAAAATCATAATTTTTAAAATTATTTTGCTATGCAATTGGACTTTGGTTTCCTTGGTTCCAATGATACAAATGAACCTTAAATGAGATATATTGAGGTATATTGAACCTCGATAGGATTAAATAATTAAAGGAATACGGATTCTCATGTGAGTTATCATTCCGGTTCAAGGGATACTATTAACTTGATGTCAGGTTGTGCGGCATTCACGGATCTTTCCGTGGGTTGATGGGTGGTCAACAATGTAAAAAGGACCCCTAGTTTTAGGGATGTCATAGCTTGGTATTAGAGCCTAGGTATACGATTTACCTAGGACAATTGGGAATGGGTTTAGACCATTGTATTCATTGTGTGTTTCATGTTATGTTCTTAAATTGCTACATGTTATGTGNAGTTTAGACCATTGCATTCATTGTGTGTTTCATGTTATGTTCTTAAATTGCTACATGTTATGTGCTATGTGTTATGTGAATAATNGGTTTAGACCATTGTATTCATTGTGTATTTCATGTTATGTTCTTAAATTGCTACATGTTATGTGCTATGTGTTATGTGAATAATATACATGGTAAAATGTATGTGAAAAAAAGGACACTAGGGTTAGAAAACATAACCTTGGGGGTTGGAAAACAAGGGAATGAGATAGTTCAAGGTGTAAAGGTCTACTAATGGGTGGCGTAAGCGTTACTAGGGAGACAGAGAGATAAATCTCAGAGTTCAAAGTTGGTCCCTACTTCAGAATACTAAATTAGTGCTCTATTGCTATCTGACATGTGTGTAGATGACTAATAAAGGAAGAGGACGTCGAGACAATAGGTGGGACAATAATCAACTACCACCAGTCTTTGACCATCATGCCTTCATGGAGGCTATTGGTACTGCAGCTGCCACCATTGCACAGGCTAGTGCTGTAACTGCAACCATTGCACAGGCTAGTGCAAATGTGGGACAAGGAGGCTCGAGTAACCTCTAGGGTTCAAGACACATAAGCATCCAATTTTTAAGGGAGGGGCGAATCCGATGGTAGCCGATCATTGGTTCTGGCAGGTTGATAAAATTTTAGAGGCAATGGAGATCACTTTCTATGCCACGAAAATCAGTTTGGCTGCACTCTAGCTAGAAGGGGAAGCCCAATTATGGTGGGAGTGGGCAAAGGACTCCAAGAACTTGAAGGAAATGACATGGGGAGGGTTCCGGGAGTTCTTCATGGGAAAATATTTCCCAGCGGTCGCTAGATATGCAAAGGCCTCGGAATTCTTTAATTTGAGATAGGGAACAATGACGGTGCTGGAATACGTGGCCAAGTTCATGAAATTGACCTGTTTTGTCGATGACTACGTGACCACAGATATGACAAAGATGAGGAGGTTTGAGGATGGTCTGAAATTGTCAATCCAGGGTAAAATTATGGGCCATTGCCTGCAAAACATGGATTCGATGGTCACAACAGCCATATGGCTATTGAGAGAGAAGTTGAGGACAAACGAAACATCCGAAAAGTAGGTGCCAAAGACAGGAAGAAGGAGGGTCAATCCTCTTCTTCAAGTTCAAAAAAGAGAGAGAAAACATTTGCTACACAAGGACAGGGCCGTAATCACCAGGGCTAAGGCCAAGGTTGATTCTCTCAAGGCAGGGGAAACCCCAGAACAACTTATCAGGCTGGTCAACAGACATGTTTCCATTGCCACCAGCTGAGTCATATGAAGCGGGATTGCCCTCAGAGATAGGGATCCTAGAGTTATGGGTCGTCTTAGTCCCAATCATCGGTGGGGCAACCACAAACACACTACATTCCTCTTTATCCCACCATGGGCCAGGGAAGTCAGTACCAGTTTCAGGGTACTACTTAGGCCCCTACCACTTCACGAGCAGGGACTCCATAATCAGGTCAGATGGGTCAGGGCATGGGTCGAGGCAAAGGACAGGGCATGTAGGCCAGAACTTTGGGGACTCAGGGGCGTGTCTACTCCATTATGCCTCTGACTGAGCTGACAGATCAGTCGTTTATTCAGGGTACATTTTTACTCTCTCACTTATAGATAAGAGTATTATTTGATTATGGTACATCTCATTCTTTTATGGTTGCATCATGTGTGAAAGATTTGGGCTTAGAGGTTGAAACCTTAGAAGAGCCATTGCATATAAGTTTTTCCCTAGGAACTAGGGTGAGTGTTGATCAGATATGTCAGAGCTTTGAGTTAGAGATCTCAGGGATTCTACTCACCATGGACCTTAGGGTCATGGACATGTCAGAGTTTGATGCTATTTTTGGAATGGACTGGTTAGCGGTACGCCGTGTTGTCATTGACTGTGATTGGAAGAGGGTCACTGCCTACACACTAGATGGTGTTTGTTTCAAGTTTCAAGGGAAAAAATGCAATGCTTTGTCCCAAGCTGTGTATGACTCTCAATGGCACGGGCAGTTGATGAGTTGGCTTGCGAGCCTTACTTTGGAGGATAAGGTGAGACAGGAGTTGAGTCTACCTCAAGTTGTCTGTGAATATGAGGATATTTTTTCAGACGAACTACCGGGATTACCTCCCCTTAGGGATGTAGACTTCATCATTGAGTTACATCCCGGTGCATCGCCTATTTCTATGACTTCATATAGGATGACACTGGCTGAGTTGCAAGAACTCAAGGTCCAATTACAAGAATTATTGGACAAGGGCTTTATTAGACCGAGCACTTTACCATGGGGCGCTCTGGTATTATTTGCCAAGAAGAGGGACAAGACCCTTCGGTTGTGTATAGACTATCGGCAGTTGAATCGGGTTACTATCAATAATAGGTACCCTTTGCCAAGGATTGACGATCTGTTTGATTAGCTAAGGGGAGCGCGGGTCTACTCGAAGATAGATCTCCGCATCGGTTACAATCAGTTGAGGATTAAGGAGAAAAATATCCCTAAGATGGTATTCAGAACGCGGTATGGGCATTTTGAGTTTACGGTGATGCCTTTCAGATTGATGAATGCCCTGACGACATTCATAGATCTCATGCATAGGGTATTCCAACCCTATTTAGATCAGTTCGTTGTGGTTTTTGTTGACAACATCTTGATCTACTCCAAGTCTGAGGAGGAGCATGAGGGTCACTTGGGGGTTGTTCTCCAAACCTGGAGAGACCACCAATTGTATGCCAAATTCAACAAATATGAATTTTGGCTCACAGAGGTAAAATTTTTGGGACATGTGGTGTCGACTTCGGATGTATCCGTAGACCCGAAAAAGGTTGAGGCGGTCATGAGTTGGGAGAGGCTAAAATCAGTCTTCAAGATATGTAGCTTCTTGGGATTGGTAGGGTATTACTAGAGATTCATCGAGGACTTCTCCCAATTAGCTGCACCTATGATAAGATTGACCCGGAAGGAGGTCAGTGGGATAAATCGTGTGAGAAGGCATTCTAGGAGTTAAAGAGGAGGCTTATTTTAGTTCCTATTTTGATAGTCCCAGAGAGGGAATAAATGTACACGGTGTACTATGATACCTCCCGAGACGGACTTGGTTGTGTTTTGATGCAGTCTGAGAGAGTGGTGGCCTATGGTTCTCGGTAGTTAAAGAACCATGAGCAGAACTACCCCACACACGACATAGAGTTGGCGGCCATTGTCTTTGCCTTGAAGGCTTGGCGCCACTATCTGTATGGTGAGCAGTTCAAAGTATTTTCAGATCACAAAAGTCTGAAATATATTTTTACACAACTGGATCTCAACATGAGACAACGCAGGTGGATGGAGTATCTGGAAAACTATGACTTCATTTTGGGGAGTTTGGTGGCTACGCCTTCCTTACTAAACATAGTGATCGAGTCCCAAGAACAAGACCCAGAGATATTGTCCATCAGGGACTGGGTACAGTCGGGTACAGGTGATGAGGGCTGGACCATTCATTTAGATGGCAGTCTTTAATATAGGAGAAGGGTTATAGTTTCGCAGTTAGCGGATATGAGGGAGGAGATCCTTAGGGAGTTTCATTGCTCCCGATTTGCTGTGCATCCAGGAGGCATGAAGATGTACCATGATCTTTGTTGCCAGTATTATTGGAGTGGGATGAAGAGACACGTTGGAGAATTTGTTAGACGATGTCTCATGTGTCAGCAGGTCAAGGCCGAGCACCAGAGACCAGCGGGGTTACTCCAGCCTTTGGAGGTAGCTGAGTGGAAGTAGGAGCATGTCACGATGGATTTTTGTGACCCACTTGCCACGGACATCACGGGGACATTACACAGTGTGGGTAACAGTGGACTAGCTTCCAAAGTTAGTACACTTTTTGACGGTGCGGATGACCTTCACACTGGAGGAATTCTGTAGGTTGTATATACTAGAGATTGTTCTGTTGCATGGGGTACCTGTATCTATTGTATCGGATCGGGATCCCAGGTTTACAACTCATTTTTGGGAGAGTTTCTAGCGAGCCATGGGGACAAATTTGATGATGAGTACTATTTTTTATCCCCAGATGGACGGTCAGTTTGAGAGAATCATTCAGACGTTAGAGGACATGCTATGAGCATGCTTCCTAGATCTCAAGGGTAGCTGAAAAGAGCATTTACCCTTAGTGGAATTCGCCTACAACAACAGTTATCAAGTGAGCATTTGATGACACCCTATGAGACACTATATGGGAGGTCATGCCGTTCTTCGGTTTGTTTGACGGAGGTGGGAGAAAGATCCTGTACGGGTCCATATTTGATCAGAGACACCTCGAAGAAGGTGGACTTGATACGAAAGCCTTTTCTTACTGCTCAGAGTCGGTAGAAGAGCTACGCTGACAAACGGCGACGACCTCTGGAGTTTGAGGTGGGAGATCACGTTTTCTTGAAGGTAACGCCTAAGAAGGGAGTGGTCAGATTTGAAAAACAGGGGAAGCTGTCGTCGAAATTTATCGGGCCCTTTGAGGTACTCGAAAGGGTGGGTATAATGGCTTACAGATTGGCATTACCACCAAATTTTTTGGGTGTTCACGCTGTGTTCCATTTCTCTATGCTCCGGAAGTATCTCCAGATCCGACACATGTGGTGGATTGGGGTGAATTGATTGTTGATGCGGATAAGACCTTCGAGGAGGGAATGATGTGTATCATGGATGGCCAGTAGCAGGTTTTGCGAGGCAAGACCGTGCGGCTAGTGAAGGTGCTATGGCAACACCGAGGAGTGGAGGAGGCGACATGGGAGCGTAAGGATACCATACGTATCAACTATCCATTCCTGTTCGAGGATGGAGGTACTAGTTTTATAAGTTTAAGTATAATATTAATGTTGCATATGCATGTGGTTAAGTGTGTGTGTGAATTTCGGGAACGAAATTCTTTTAAGGGGGGAAGAATGTAGAACTCGGATAAATTTAAAGTTTTTATTAAAAATGGCAAAATAATAATTTGTCACTATGGTACAGGTTGAAAACCTGAAATTTTTTAGATCTCGGATGACGAAACAGACCTCACCGTTGGATTTATCTCGTGAAATCTAGTTACCATGTCAAATTTTATCGAATTCTGAAATAGTTGAATTTTTTGCGTTTTACAAGGCGATCGAGTCTCGGGTGACCCAAAAATGGGATTTTTAATAAAAATTCGAAGGTTGGAAAAGAAATTTAGGCAAATTAAAATAAAATTATTTTGAACTTGAACTGGGACGAAATTTAATCGTTTCAGGGTGAAAACGGACCCGTGAAAAAAAGGGTTGTGTGGCACAATGTGAGCCAAGTAAATGGAGGATATAAAAAGGGGAAAAATCTGATTTATTCCCCATTTTCTTCAGCCTTTTCAATATGAGAAGAGAAGAGAGGGAAAAGAGAAAAATTCTCACATTCTCTCTACGATCTTCGAAGATTGAGTGATCGAATCCACTCGGGCCAATACTAAAAGTCGATCTCCTCGTCGAGGGTTACGCCTACGTACCATTAACAAGGGTTTTCACCGAAGGTTGAAAAACGAGTTTTTGAAAAGGATTGGATTAGAGCTCGGGTTGGAATCATAGAGCTTCTCAACGTGTTCGTTTATGATTCAAGAGGTAGAGTTCTCTCCTACTTTAGTTGATTTATAACCTAGATGTCCATATGAAATGGTTAGAAGTATAGAATAATATATGACTTGCCTATAGTCAGGGAAATAAGGAAATGGATATAGAAATGGCCTAGACCAATTTCTAGCATGACTTTGATATGTGAAAGTATTTATATAAACTCTTGAAAATTGGGTTTATGTGGGCATGCTATGTGTTTATATTGTGCCTTGTGATTTAAGTGTGTTATTGACATGGATATTGTGGTCACTTGCTTGTGAATTGTGATGGAATTTGGTAATTATATGCTTAGGATATAAATTGCCATGACATATGTTGAAATATGTGATTTCGATTGTCCATATGNATTTTGATTTCAGTGTGATTAAAGAATAATCCTTGATTGTTTGATATTTGAAATCAAATTTTGAAATTTGTCAGAAAAGATTGTGAAGATTATGTGATGTATGTGAATGATGGCAATAAAAATGAGGCAAATTAATTTGAGGAACTAGTGAACTATGAGCTTTTATATATGGTCTTAGATGATATATTTGATCAATTGCAAGAGGCTAAAGTGTATACTAGGATTGATTTAATGATTGTTTATCATTAGTTGAGAGTAGGAATCAATAATATGTTGAAAATAGTTTTTTGTACCAGATATGTGTACAATGATTTTTTGGTTATGTTTTTTTGATTGATGAGTAATCTAGCAAATTTTGTGGATCAGATGAACTGGGGGGGGNATTTATATAAACTCTTGAAAATTGGGTTTATGTGGGCATGCTATGTGTTTATATTGTGCCTTGTGATTTAAGTGTGTTATTGACATGGATATTGTGGTCACTTGCTTGTGAATTGTGATGGAATTTGGTAATTATATGCTTAGGATATAAATTGCCATGACATATGTTGAAATATGTGATTTCGATTGTCCATATGACATTCATTATGTATGCGACATGACATTGTTATGCAATGGTTCATTACATTGCATTTGCATGGAGACCTCGCATCATGTGGGTGTGTGCGCATGGTTGACGTCGTCACCCCATTGGTGGATGACGAGTGAACTTGGAAAAATTTGGATCGATGATCTGACTAAGTCGCACGGTTGTATGGCAAATTGGGTCGGGGTTAGTAAGAAGGGCTAGAATATCCTTGGGTAAGAGGCCTGGTGATTTGATTCGCACTCCGTTATTATAAGAGTCCATAAAGTGTGTCGGTGTAAGCAAAACTATTGGTTAAAGTACTTGAATTCCGTGTCGGCTCGGTGCCGTTTGTGTAAGTCCATGAATACCCACCCCAAGAAAGACCCTGGAATTGTGAATGTCATTTGATGTGAACATAAATGACGGTTTAATATACTTTGACATTGCATTGTGTTGAGGAGTCGGGTATGACTTGGGCTGTGGTGCATGAGTGAGTCTCATCTCATTTCACCGCATGGTATGGATTCATTCACATGGATATTAGCATGTGTTAAGGAGCCGGGAAGGGCTTGTGTTGATATGCATGAGTGAGTCTCACCTCATTTCATGGCATGACATAGTAAAATTCCATCATTGAAATGCATATTCTTGCTTGGAATGGAAAATGATGGCTAAGTGTTGCACATAAACATGACTTATGCATCTAGGGAGGAAGTAACCTCTGTAGGAAATATTCTACTGGGCATTGGCTCACCTTATAAGGAAAAATATTTCAGGTGCGGGATACACGCAGGTGGACGACTCTCATTCGAGGCCTCAAGGGTGAAGAGGGGCCGACTTATGGCCTTTAATCTTAACTGTTTTGTAAACTCTTGTTAAAACTATGTTTTGACATGTAAATATATGTAAATTAAATGTAATGAACCTGTACAAATGAGGTTTTATGTCAAAAACTCCATTATATGTGTTTTGGGTGAAAAGGAGATGGATTGGAAATCGAAAATAGGTGAAACAGGGAAGAATTGGCAAAGCGTACCGGTACGGTGAGGTCCAGTAGGCAAACCGTACCAGTACGCGTACTGGTACACTTTCCAAAAATCAGAATTTTTAAAATTATTTTGCTATGCAATTGGACTTTGGTTTCCTTAGTTCCAATGATACAAATGGACCTTAAATGAGATATATTAGGGTATATTGAACCTCGAGAGGATTAAATGATTAAAGGATTACGGATTCTCTTGTGAGTTATCATTCCGGTTCAAGGGATACTATTAACTTGATGTCGGGTTGTGTGGCATTCACGGATCTTTCCGCAGGTTGATGAGTGGTCAATGGTGTAAAAAGGAACCCCGATTTTAGAGGCGTCACAACATATATGTTGGTAAATGTAGTGGTATTTGATTTGCTAGTGTGGAGATATTTACTGAGTAAGTAGGAACAAAATGAACGATTCTTATATAGGTGAAGTGATTTGTATAGATATTGATTATAGGAATTGTGAGATATTGCAAATTATTAGTAAATTTGATTACTCTTGACTTGTGAGATATTTATTTAACATTGGAAATGGTTTGATCATTTGTATATTATGCTCTTGTAAATTGTTCAACGACAGAGGCAGTTTTTAAAATATCAAATGACTGAATTTTGATTTCAGTGTGATTAAAGAATAATCCTTGATTGTTTGATATTTGAAATCAAATTTTGAAATTTGTCAGAAAAGATTGTGAAGATTATGTGATGTATGTGAATGATGGCAATAAAAATGAGGCAAATTAATTTGAGGAACTAGTGAACTATGAGCTTTTATATATGGTCTTAGATGATATATTTGATCAATTGCAAGAGGCTAAAGTGTATACTAGGATTGATTTAATGATTGTTTATCATTAGTTGAGAGTAGGAATCAATAATATGTTGAAAATAGTTTTTTGTACCAGATATGTGTACAATGATTTTTTGGTTATGTTTTTTTGATTGATGAGTAATCTAGCAAATTTTGTGGATCAGATGAACTGGGGGGGGTATTACAACTCTATTTAGATTATTTATGGATGATGTTTTGATGCATTTTGAAAATAAGAAGAAACTTGGGTGATGTTTGGGCATCATATTATGAATTATATGGGAAAAATAATTGTGTGCTGAATTTAGTAAATGTGAGATTTGAAATGATGTAGTGATTTTTTGAGAATATGGTGTTACAAGAGTAAAACTATGGTAAGGTAAAAGCAATCAAATGGTGCATCCAAGATTAGGATTTTTTTTTTTTTGATTAGTAAGTTACTATTGCAAATTCATTCAAGGATTTAATTTTTATGTCATTGATTTGACTAATGGGAAAGGATTTAGAGTTTGAGCAAAATGATAAATGTAAAAGAACTTTTCTAGAGTTGAAATTAGGCTAGTTTTAGCTTTAGTGTAATTTATTTCTTTTGGAAGGAAATGTTTATGATTTATGTTGTCGACTCATATTAAAGGTTGGATTATGTGTTGATTGTGGATTCTTTTGATTAAACAAAGACTATGAATATATCATACACTTATGTTTTGGGAAGATAAATGAAGTATGGATGTTTTAAATCATAAAACATCAGGGTTATCAGATTGTATTTAGTGTGCTTGTAATTATATTTTGTTGAGATGGAATCCCTAGACATGGGGATGCCATTGATTGAAGCTGATGTATTGTTAGCTCAATTCAAGGTGAGATCAATGATGGTAATTATACATAAGATGTATAGACTTAGAACCCTCATTTAAAGAATAGAAAGAAGCTAGAGATGGGTTTTAGACTGATTTTGGGTAGTATTTGATTAACATTAATTAATATATAAATTAGAATAGTTAATAAAGTCGAATTAGTGTGATAAAATAACTAAAAACTATTAATTATAGTCAATTAGGGTTTGTGTGCAATTAGGGTTTTATGTGTATTATGTTTAAAATTTTCAGCGTTAAATGCTGAATTACCGGAGAATANATGTGAGTTATCATTCCGGTTCAAGGGATACTATTAACTTGATGTCGGGTTGTGTGGCATTCACGGATCTTTCCGCAGGTTGATGAGTGGTCAATGGTGTAAAAAGGAACCCCGATTTTAGAGGCGTCACAACATATATGTTGGTAAATGTAGTGGTATTTGATTTGNTCGTCCGGACGGTCCCCTTTGGCGGGTCATCAGCATTCTCCTCCATTCTTTTCTATCAATAGCCAAACTCTGTACTTATACATTTTCGTTGTTTCTTTCTATTCGGATAATTGAACTACCGTCACCTTTTTGTCATAAATAATAATAAAGGTGATTGTGTTTCAGTTGTTCCTTGTGAAAGACGTTTTAGGGTTTATATTTTAATTTTAGTTGTAATAAAAACTGCTCGCACTCCTTGCTTGTCTATAGCAATGGGACGTGAGTAGTTACTTATATCCTCCAGTGAGAGGTAAACATATGTATAATATTGGTTAAATTCTGGAGATGCTAATATTTTTATATATTTATATATCTATATATTATATGCTTCCTGCATGATACAATGATGTACATAATTTCGATACTATGCCTCGAATTATGTCATCAGTGCATCATTAACCTGTCGATTAAACAACCACGACATTCCTATCGATATGGTTTATCCTCCACCAGAACGCTGAGGATGTTAATTGATGCATGATACAAAACCTAAATGATCCTCATGAATGACTTGTCCTTCTGGATTATCAGGGTTATTTAATTACTATATATATAATTATCAGACTAATGACCTTAGTGATCCTTATGAAAGGCTTGTCCTTCTGGATTACTCAGATCATTTAACTAGTATAAATGATAATATTATCAGTCTAACAACCACGACATTCCTATCGATATGTTATATACTATGAAAGTAAAACTCTAAATGATGCACAAATGAACTATTTAATTATAGAAAAAGAGCTACTTGCTGTTGTATTTGCATTAGATAAATTTCGTTCATATTTGGTTAGATTATCAATTATTGTATTTACTGATCATGCAACTTTAAAATATTTATTTACTAATAAAGATGCTAAACCACGTCTCCTACATTGGTTATTATTGCTACAAGAAATTTTTGATTGTTGGAGCATTAATTTTATTGGTCCATTTCTCCCATCTTTTGGATTATCTGTATATTTTAGTTGCAGTCGACTATGTCTCTAAATGGGTAGAAGCAATTTCATGTCAAAATAATGATCACAAAACAGTGATCAAGTTTTTGAAAGAAAATATTTTATCTAGATTTGAAATTCCTTGGACCATTATAAGTGACGGTGGATTACATTTTTGTAATAAATTTTTTGAAAATCTTATGAAAGAATACTCAATTTCACATAAAATATCCACTTCATACCATCTACAGACAAGTGGACAAGCTGAATTAGCTAATAGAGAGATAAAATATATTTTAGAAAAAATAGTAAATATAGATCGTAAAGATTGATCCTTAAGGTTGATTGATGCACTTAGGGCTTACCGTATTACATACAAAAATATTTTAGGAATGTCTCCTTATCGGTTAGTATATGAAAAACCATGTCATTTGCCTGTAGAATTAGAACATCGAGTGTATTGGGCAATCAAAATAATGAATTTTGATATGGACAAAGCCGGAATAACTCATAAACTTCAAATAAATGAATTAGAGGAATTAAGAAATGAAGCTTATGAAAATGCAAAAATTATAAAATCAAGAACAAAATTTTCATGATAAAAATATCATGCAAAAATCTTTTGAACCATCTCAAAAAGTGCTATTATATAATACAAACTTTTGGTTATTTTCTGGAAAATTAAGATCAAGATGGATAGGTTCCTACATTGTCAAACAAGTTTTTAACTATGGAGCAATTGAAATTGAAAATCCATTAACTGAAAATATCTTTAAAGTCAATGGTCAAAGACTCAAACCATATTATGATGGATTTATTCANGTTTGGTTATTTTCTGGAAAATTAAGATCAAGATGGATAGGTTCCTACATTGTCAAACAAGTTTTTGACTATGGAACAATTGAAATTGAAAATCCATTAACTGAAAATATCTTTAAAGTCAATGGTCAAAGACTCAAACCATATTATGATGGATTTATTCAAGAAATAACTGCTATACAATTTTTTGATCTTGTTTATATGTTATGAAAAGTAAATTATTGCTCAAGTCTCAATAAAATTACTAATGAATTGTAATTTATTNCAAACCATATTATGATAGATTTATTCAAGAAATAACTGCTATACAATTTTTTGATCTTGTTTATATGTTATGAAAAGTAAATTATTGCTCAAGTCTCAATAAAATTACTAATGAATTGTAATTTATTTGACAGAGTATCTCCTGAGTGCAGCCAGATATCCCAATCGGTGAAATGACAAAAGATTGTCGGATTTTCCTATCAATATTAACTATCACTGTTGTTACATTTCAGATAATGTTTAAATTAAACTGGGGAGGTAAGGATGTAACTTTAATATTTATATTTAAAGTATTTATTTTATTTTGATATCAATATTAATTTTGTCTTTATGACTGACAGACGTTAAAAAACTAGATAGAGAGTCTATAAAAAAAAAATAAAAAACTAAAAAAATAAAAAAAAAATAAAAAACTAAAAAAATAAAAAAAAATAAATTTTTTTTTAAAATTTTTTAAATTTATATACAATGGACGAAAAACTACTTTGGTTAAGTTTAATTCTACTGCATCATCTTCCAAAAGATATCCATGCATTGATCATGCAAAAAATCAGAAGAGTTAGAAATTTAGAAATTTTTGAAAGTCAATCAAGACCCCTATATGAAAAAAGTACATTTGCAAAGAATCGACGAGCTGATCGTCTTGATGGTTGTATAAGATGTGGTTGTTTACAACATTTAAGACAATATAATTAGTGTGCGGAACCAATTTCAGGTCGAGCATTAGATTGTCTCTAGTGGATTAGGTATGAGCAGAGTAAGGACTACCTTGATATGTCATCCTATTCCACCACAATGTTAACAAGATACGTAAGAAATAAAGTTAACCGTGTCATTGGTAATATTGATCCAAACAGTTCTAACTCTGAATCAGTATGATCAAAAGAATACATAATTTTGGAAGAATTGTACATAATTATAAATAAATGTACATATTTATAACTATAAATTAAATTAGGAAACTCAGTAAAAATGAAATAACATATAAAATAAATAAAAACCCACCAATTTTTTTGACAAGAAAAAAAGTGGTTAGCAAAAAATTTTTGTAGAATATAAAAAATAAACTGCAAGAATGCAATATAAACAAGAAAAGAAAATTCAGATAATTAAAAGAAAAATTTGCAGAAAAAGAAGCAAAAAATCGAAAGTTTGCACCGTGCAAACGGTGGGCCAGCCATCCGGACGGTGGAGCTTAATATAAAAACTGTTCTCCATGCAAATTGATCATTTCTGCACTCCCTCAAACCAAAATTTTGAAATAGCCAAAATCTCCAAAGAAAAAACTCTCAAATGTGCAATCTTTTACCGTTTTTTGTCAACTTTGTTCCGATTATCTTCTTACCCATAACATTTTGAAGGTAACTACTGATTGGAATCAGTTGAAACGTAGCAGTTGAGAAGAAATCAAGAAAGAATGGATTCAAGACAAAGAACGAGAAGATTCTCAAGTCGGGTATAAAGAGATCAACTCGAGCAACTTCAAGCACCTCCACAACAACCAGGACTGGGAAATATCTTCAACGAGGTGATGTTTGAGAATTTTGAACAACAGGCTTGGTACGATGCTAATTTTATGACTAAAACTATTATTTCTGAAAGGCCAGTTATTTATAAAGATTTTGAGAACATAGGCATACGTCAAATTCTTGTACCTAGAGGATGGTTACATTATGTTAGATTATTTGTTCCTACTTATGATTATTTAGTTTGAGAATTTTATAGTAATGCTGAGATTATTAGGGAAAGAAAATTGCGGGTATTTGTACGAGGTATTATTTTTCAAGTTACTCCAGCTACTATAGCCGAATTTTTTCAACCCATGCAAAGACCTGAAAACCCGTAATATCTGTACACCAAATTACTTGATTTAAATACCATAGGGAGGGAGATGACGGGTAATCCAGAATTTGGTTAGGGTAGACCAAATAAATATATTAAGCAAGCAGACCTGATTGATAAAAACCGTATTTAGAACTTGATCACAGTACACAGTTTGTTACCCCGTGCCCAAAAGAATCAAATCTCCATTGAGCAAGCTTATTTTTTATATGCATTTAGGATGGGGCATACCATTGATTTGCTGAATTTAATCTTGAATCAAATGGTACTTGTTGTGGATAGAAAGAAATCTTCACTCTCCTATACTATGCTAGTTTCTTAGTTTTACAGGAACAAAGACGTGATTATCAATCCAACATGGAAGACTGTAGACCATTTTGGCCCATTAGATAAACTTCATTGAGAAAGAGTCATGGCGGACAACAAGAAGAACAACCAGAGGTATACCCTCTACCACAAGAGGAACCATTCCAATGCCCTGAAGAATTCATTCCACCAGAACAACAGCAGCCACAAGAAGATCAACCATACATACCGGTGGATGACAGAACTGACAGAAATATTCTGCTAGGATTAGATACCACTATCACCCTGCTTGGTAACAGTATCACAGATATCAACAAACGTATGGAGGATTATGAACAAAACCAAGCTGAAATCTTGAAGCTACTGAGAGAACGTTTTGGAGGAGGGCCATCTACTTCTTAAAAAAAATTGAAGATTCTACTGAAAAACTCTGTTATCTTTCACTCAACTTTTTAATTATGCACTTTTACTTATGCATTTGAACTTTAATTTATGTTTTGCACTTATTTGCTTTTGAACTCATGTGTTTTAAACTTGTTTTTTTTAAACTTTCGTGTGACGCCCCTAAAATTGGGGGTCCTTTTTCAACCGTTGACCACCTGTCAATCCGCGAAAATACCTGTGATTGTCGCACAACCCGATACCACGTTAATAACATCCCTTTAATCGGGATTATAACCCACATGTTTCACTCGTGTATGTTTTACCCTTTGGCCCAACCGAGGTCCAATATACCTCAATTATAATCCATTTATATCATTTGAGTNTGAATTTAATCTTGAATCAAATGGTACTTGTTGTGGATAGAAAGAAATCTTCACTCTCCTATACTATGCTAGTTTCTTAGTTTTACAGGAACAAAGACGTGATTATCAATCCAACATGGAAGACTGTAGACCATTTTGGCCCATTAGATAAACTTCATTGAGAAAGAGTCATGGCGGACAACAAGAAGAACAACCAGAGGTATACCCTCTACCACAAGAGGAACCATTCCAATGCCCTGAAGAATTCATTCCACCAGAACAACAGCAGCCACAAGAAGATCAACCATACATACCGGTGGATGACAGAACTGACAGAAATATTCTGCTAGGATTAGATACCACTATCACCCTGCTTGGTAACAGTATCACAGATATCAACAAACGTATGGAGGATTATGAACAAAACCAAGCTGAAATCTTGAAGCTACTGAGAGAACGTTTTGGAGGAGGGCCATCTACTTCTTAAAAAAAATTGAAGATTCTACTGAAAAACTCTGTTATCTTTCACTCAACTTTTTAATTATGCACTTTTACTTATGCATTTGAACTTTAATTTATGTTTTGCACTTATTTGCTTTTGAACTCATGTGTTTTAAACTTGTTTTTTTTAAACTTTCGTGTGACGCCCCTAAAATTGGGGGTCCTTTTTCAACCGTTGACCACCTGTCAATCCGCGAAAATACCTGTGATTGTCGCACAACCCGATACCACGTTAATAACATCCCTTTAATCGGGATTATAACCCACATGTTTCACTCGTGTATGTTTTACCCTTTGGCCCAACCGAGGTCCAATATACCTCAATTATAATCCATTTATATCATTTGAGTGCAAGTACATGTAAACCCCCACATGTCTAAACTATCAACAATCGTCCAATTAGCTTTATTTTGCATTTAACGTCTCCATTTACATCCTAAATCAAAATATAAGAATAATAAGTATATTTAGGCTCCAAACAAGTATAGAAGAACCAAGCAATCCAGCAGACTACCTTTTACCAATTTGATCATAACTCTTTGTTAGAAAATCCAAACTGTGCACCGTTATTTTTGTTAGAACCCTAACTTGTATATCTTTCCAACCATATAGGTCACACATACTAGAACTACCTGAGTCAAATTAGTTTATTCTCTGAAGTTGATAAAAAAATCTGCACTGTAGTGTTCCTTGGATAGTAAAGTGTTGTGCTTTCTTCTTAGATTTTGAAGGTGTAAACCCCCACATATTTATATTAATATAGTAATGTACTTGTTTAGTGATTTTTATATATGTAATGACGAAAGAATAAATCATATATATTGAAACTGTAAGAATAAATACTAGAGAGAAATAAAATAGTAATTTTAATATTTTTAGTGTAAATTTATTTTAGTTGTGAAATAAATCATAAAAATAAATATTTTCAGGTTAAAATAACATTAAAAATGAATCCAGAACGTCGAAAAACTTTAGGGTAGTTATATGGATCAAATTGGAGATCTTAGTAGCAAAATCGTAATTTTGGAGAAACCCAAAACAGGCTGTAAATAGTAAAAATCGGGGTTGACTGTGTTTAAAACACTGATTTCAGCCCCTTTAACCTCATTTCTTTCACTCCACTCTCACCCCACACCTCTTGGAACCCTAGGAGAAGGTAAATGAAAGGAAGGAGAGGAGAAAGGAGGTCTATAAGGCTTGGGCTTTCACTTGAAATTCTTGATTCTAGGTACGAATTTCTTCTCATTCTCCTACATTGAGGCTAGGGTTTATATCTATGTATATGTTGCTTCTAAATCTTAGATATATGTTATGAAATCATTATTTCTTGATATTCTTTCAAATATTATCATTTTTGGAATGAAGTTTGGTTTGATAGCCATGAAATCCTTGAAATCTCAAAACCCTTGTTTCTTTTCAGAAATAGAGATTTTTATTCTTGATATTCCTTAATTCTTGATTTCAAAACCCTAATGATTTGTTTGAACAATAAAAATATATGTTTGATGATCTCTTGTATATTTTTCTTAAATTTTTCTATTGGAATCATATGAGAGAAAATTTAGGATTTTTGAGATTTAATGTGATTTGAGAAATACCTATGGAATTTAGGAGTTTTGAAAATTATGAACTTTTGTTGAGAAATTGTTGGTGATTGTATCTCATAGAGGTGTTTGAATGACCATGGGTGGCCATTGACTAGGTATCGTAGAGTGGGTAGATGTGTGTGGTTCTTACTCCGTGCGGGTTTGAACTTTTCCTACCACTCGTAGTGGGGTTGATGCCTTGTGAGGACCAAACCACTATTAGCTCACAAGTGCCGGGTCAGAGGATTAGTATACTATGCCTGGGTCGAATTTGTTATTGCTGGTGCATTGGTATGAGACAATGCATCGGTAGACGCCCTTCCCGAAGTTTGATATCGTTGCGAGGATTTGTGTGTGTGTGGGCTAGGATATTCTCGATGTGTTTATTCATGCGATTATCTAACATCAGACTTGAGATATATTGTGGTTATTGTTTATTGCGTTATCTTTTGGATATGATTATCTTGAAAATTGTTGTGGGAATAGTTACTTTTTGGAATGGTTATTTATGGTGGGATTGACTTACTCTTCTACTTAATTATTGTTAATGTATAAACTTGAGATCTTTGAAAATGTCATGTTTTCTTTCAAAATTTACGTATGCTATTTGTGAAATGAGACCGACCATTTTTTACGTTTTCCAAACCTTGTTAGAGTTTGGGAGGTTTTTTTCTACAGAGTTTAGTGCTCATCCCCTACCAATAATGTTTTCTTTTCAGATTTTGTGCTAGNGAGTTTAGTGCTCATCCCCTACCAATAATGTTTTCTTTTCAGATTTTGTGCTAGAGGAAGATCCTGGCATTGACGAGCCGGGAAATTGGGAGGTTCCACTAGAGAGGAACCTAGATCCTGAGGTGGACATCTAAAGATATAGTTTATTTTTGTGCTAGACTAGGGAATTTATTTACGATCATGTATAATCTAGTATTTTGTTTATTCCGCTGCTAAGTTTGAGTATAATTCTTTTGGAATATAAGTGTCATAGCTTGACCTATTCTTTTGGGATGATATTGTAGATATTACATGTGGTGAATGAAATTTTATTATTTGATGGGTAAATGGACCCGGTGTGGTCAATATTTATTCATATATGGACCCGATGTGGTCAATATAGTATAATTGCACATGTTGTGTTTTGGGTAGAGCTCCAGTACAAAGGAGACTTTGTCCGAATTTTGTTAAATTAAGGATGTTCTTTAATGATGGATTTATTTAGTTGCTCTCATGACATGAATGTTTTTAAATGGTAATGCCATCAAGGGTGGTTTTTGGGGCGTTACAAGTTTGGCATCAGAGCCTAGACTTTAGGTCTTACATGGGAGCTGTAGGTTATGGATCACTGCTAGGGAAATAAGACTAGGTTGATCGATCTTGTTAGATGAAATTTTGTCTAAACTTTATGCTTTAGACTAAAACGATACTTAGGATGTCTTGTACATCAAGGAACTAAATTATGAATTGATATGCAGGATGGACGTAGGACATGGACGTGGATGTGGGCGTGGTCGGGGAGGACAAGAAAATCCACCACCCCCACCTCTCGATGCTATAAGCGGCATATATGAATGTTTGAGGGAACTCACCACTTTGGTACAAAACCAAAATGGAAACAACAACCATAATGGTNATGTAGGATGGACGTAGGACATGGACGTGGATGTGGGCGTCGTCGGGGAGGACAAGAAAATCCACCACCCCCACCTCTCGATGCCATAAGCGGCATATATGAATGTTTGAGGGAACTCACCACTTTGGTACAAAACCAAAATGGAAACAACAACCATAATGGTGGAGCACACCCCCTAGCACAACTTCCGGGCAATGGGGACGACAACCGGCGGATGGTAACTCTTCGGGAATTTCTGAGACAACAACCGCCTACCTTCCAAGGGAGCTCCAATCCTTTGGATGCGGATAAATGGATTCGCCGGGTGAAGAAGATTTGTGATGGCATGGGAGTTACCGAAGACTTGAGGGTTGACTTATCTACCTATTTGTTTGAGGGGGAGGCCGACCATTGGTGGGATTCGGTAAAAAGACGAAGGAACACAGATGCACTTACTTGGGAGNCGGATGGTAACTCTTCGGGAATTTCTGAGACAACAACCGCCTACCTTCCAAGGGAGCTCCAATCCTTTGGATGCAGATAAATGGATTCGCCGGGTGAAGAAGATTTGTGATGGCATGGGAGTTACCGAAGACTTGAGGGTTGACTTATCTACCTATTTGTTTGAGGGGGAGGCCGACCATTGGTGGGATTCGGTAAAAAGACGAAGGAACACAGATGCACTTACTTGGGAGGAGTTCGATCAAGTCTTCCAAGATAAATATTTTCCTGAGTCATTTAGAGACAAGATGAGTGCCGATTTCCTTGCTCTTTGACAGGGTAGTTTGAAGGTGGGGGAGTATGAGAGAAATTTTGAGGAATTGTCCCGATATGCCACATAATTCATATCCACAGAGGCTAAAAGGGCCAAACGTTTTGAGTAGGGCTTGAGGCCGGCCATTAGAGAGAAGCTTTTGGCTCTTAGGATCCGTGACTATGGGGATCTTGTGGGTAGGGCTATGTTGGTGGAGAGAGACATGAAAGATAATCAGCGACGACAGAACCTTATGAGGGGAGGTCCGATCAGGACCGGTGCTAGTAGCAGTAGAGAACAGAAAGCAACACCTTACCGTGTGAATGGACCCAGTGTGGATGGGTAAATGGACCCGGTGTGGTCAATATTTATTCATATATGGACCCGGTGTGGTCNCACAAAAAGCAGCACCCTACCGTGTGAATGGACCCAGTGTGGATGGGTAAATGGACCCGGTGTGGTCAATATTTATTCGTATATGGACCCGGTGTGGTCAATGTAGTATAATTGCACAGGTTGTGTTTTGGGTAGAGCTCCCCGTACAAAGGAGACTCTGCCCAAATATTGTTAAATTAAGGATGTTCTTTAATGATGGATTTATTTAGTTGTTCTCATGACATGAATGTTTTTAAATGGTAATGACATCCAGGGTAGTTTTTGGGGCGTTACAGGACACTTAGCCCAAAAGCCTAGCTAGGCATTCTTAAAATTTCAGATTTTTGGAAAATCTACCTGTAGATTTTTAACGGACCTGCCAGTAGGGTTTGTCCTCTGGAAAAATTCTACCGGTAACCTACCTGTAGGTTTGACTTACTGAAAAAGTTCTACAGGTATCCTACCGGTAGATTTGACCTATTGGAAAAGTTCTACAAGTAACCTACTGGTAGGCTTTTTTTGTGACAGCACCTATCCGTATAAGATTTACTGATAGGTTTTTATAGACTTACCGGTAGGTTTTGCCCAAAAATGCTTGTTTCACCAGTTTTTTGATTTCCAATCCATTCCAACACATATCAATTCCATCCAAAATATGTCTAATAAGGTTTTTCACATAAAACCTAATATATACAAGGTCTATTACAATTAATTCCATATGAGTACAAGCCCAAAATATACTTTTCACCAAATTTATACAATGGTTTTACAAAAATGGATTCAAGGCCACAAGTCGACCTTTTTCTTCATCATGGAGTTCCCGAATGAGAGTCCCCCGCCGGTACAAACCTCGCACTTGAAATGTGTTCCCGTATAGGGTGAGCTATGCCTAGTAGAGTATTCCCTACCGAGGCTATTCCTCAACCTAAGTGTATATGAATGTTCATGCAATAATTTTACCACCACCAACATCCCAACCAAGAATATATTATTCAATGTTGAAATCTTAACAAATCATATCATGAAATGAGATGAGACTCAATTATTCAACCTAACTCGAGCCTTCCCTGGCTCCTTTCCCCCCATGAAATGCCATGGGTATAAAAATCGGCTTTCCCAGCCACACCATTGGCACCACTCACCCAATGACTCATTAAAAATCTCTGCGTCTTTTTTAGGATGGATATTTATGGACTTACACCAATAGCACCCAACCGACATGGAATTTATGGACTTCCACCAAAGGTTCCGCGTACACCGACACACTTTATGGACTCTTATACCAACGAAGTGCGTCTCCAATCACCGGGTCCCTCAACTTCGACCCAATTCTTTATTTATAACACCATGTGACTTAGTCAGATTTTTGATCCAACTATCCCGAGCCCACCATNGTGAGTGCCGATTTCCTTGCTCTTTGACAGGGTAGTTTGAAGGTGGGGGAGTATGAGAGAAAGTTTGAGGAATTGTCCCGATATGCCACATAATTCATATCCACAGAGGCTAAAAGGGCCAAACGTTTTGAGTAAGGCTTGAGGCCGGCCATTAGAGAGAAGCTTGTGGCTCTTAGGATCCGTGACTATGGGGATCTTGTGNGCCATGACAATTTACATCCGAAGCATATAATTACCAATTTCATCACAATGTCGATGTATCTATAAACATAAATCAACATTTTTATATCCAACCACACATCACAAGCATGTTATTGCGTATCATATGTCAATAATACACTTTATTCACAAGGCATAATAAAAGCACATAGCATGCCCAAATAACACCAATTNTGGTGGAGAGAGACATGAAAGATAATCAGCGACGACAGAACCTTATGAGGGGAGGTCCGATCAGGACCGGTGCTAGTAGCAGTAGAGAACAGAAAGCAACACCTTACCGTGTGAATGGACCCAGTGTGGATGGGTAAATGGACCCGGTGTGGTCAATATTTATTCATATATGGACCCGGTGTGGTCAATGTAGTATAATTGCACAGGTTGTGTTTTGGGTAGAGCTCCCCGTACAAAGGAGACTCTGCCCAAATATTGTTAAATTAAGGATGTTCTTTAATGATGGATTTATTTAGTTTTTCTCATGACATGAATGTTTTTAAATGGTAATGCCATCCAGGGTAGTTTTTGGGGCGTTACAGGACACTTAGCCCAAAAGCCTAGCTAGGCATTCTTAAAATTTCAGATTTTTGGAAAATCTACCGGTAGGTTTTTAACGGACCTGCCAGTAGGTTTTGTCCTCCGGAAAAATTCTACCGGTAACCTACCTGTAGGTTTGACTTACTGAAAAAGTTCTACAGGTATCCTACCGGTAGATTTGACCGATTGGAAAAGTTCTACCCGGTAACCTACCTGTAGGTTTGACCTATTGGAAAAGTTCTACAAGTAACCTACTGGTAGGCTTTTTTTGTGAGAGCACCTATCCGTATAAGATTTACTGATAGGTTTTTATGGACTTACCGGTAGGTTTTGCCCAAAAATGCTTGTTTCACCAGTTTTTTGATTTCCAATCCATTCCAACACATATGAATTCCATCCAAAATATGTCTAATAAAGTTTTTCACATAAAACCAAATATATACAAGGTCTATTACAATTAATTCCATGTGTGTACAAGCCCAAAATATACTTTTCACCAAATTTATACAATGGTTTTACAAAAATGGATTCAAGGCCACAAGTCCACCTTTTTCTTCATCATGGAGTTCCCGAATGAGAGTCCCCCGCCGGTACAAACCTCGCATTTGAAATGTGTCCCGTATAGGGTGAGCTATGCCCAGTAGAGTATTCCCTACCGAGGCTATTCCTCAACCTAAGTGTATATGAATGTTCATGCAATAATTTTACCACCACCAACATCCCAACCAAGAATATATTATTCAATGTTGAAATCTTAACAAATCATATCATGAAATGAGATGAGACTCAATCATTCAACCTAACTGGAGCCTTCCCTGGCTCCTTTTCCCCCCATGAAATGCCATGGGTATAAAAATCGGCTTTCCCAGCCACACCATTGGCACCACTCACCCAATGACTCATTAAAAATCTCTGCGTCTTTTTTAGGATGGATATTTATGGACTTACACCAATAGCACCCAACCGACATGGAATTTATGGACTTCCACCAAAGGTTCCGCGTACACCGACACACTTTATGGACTCTTATACCAACGAAGTGCGTCTCCAATCACCGGGTCCCTCAACTTCGACCCAATTCTTTATTTATAACACCATGTGACTTAGTCAGATTTTTGATCCAACTATCCCGAGCCCACCATCATCTACCTATTTGGTATTTGATAACAACCATGCACACACACACACCCACACTCATGCTATGGACGCGTTTTTCCCGTGCAAATGCAGTGTAATGCACCATTGCTATTTCCATGTCATGCCCATATGTAAAGGATGCCACATGAGCAAAATTAACCACATATAAACTTGTGCCATGACAATTTACATCCGAAGCATATAATTACCAATTCCATCATAATGTCGATGTANGTCATGAAATGAGATGAGACTCAATCATTCAACCTAACTGGAGCCTTCCCTGGCTCCTTTTCCCCCCATGAAATGCCATGGGTATAAAAATCGGCTTTCCCAGCCACACCATTGGCACCACTCACCCAATGACTCATTAAAAATCTCTGCGTCTTTTTTAGGATGGATATTTATGGACTTACACCAATAGCACCCAACCGACATGGAATTTATGGACTTCCACCAAAGGTTCCGCGTACACCGACACACTTTATGGACTCTTATACCAACGAAGTGCGTCTCCAATCACCGGGTCCCTCAACTTCGACCCAATTCTTTATTTATAACACCATGTGACTTAGTCAGATTTTTGATCCAACTATCCCGAGCCCACCATCATCTACCTATTTGGTATTTGATAACAACCATGCACACACACACACCCACACTCATGCTATGGACGCGTTTTTCCCGTGCAAATGCAGTGTAATGCACCATTGCTATTTCCATGTCATGCCCATATGTAAAGGATGCCACATGAGCAAAATTAACCACATATAAACTTGTGCCATGACAATTTACATCCGAAGCATATAATTACCAATTCCATCATAATGTCGATGTATCTATAAACATAAATCAACATTTTTATATCCAACCACACATCACAAGCATGTTATTACGTATCATATGTCAATAATACACTTTATTCACAAGGCATAATAAAAGCACATAGCATGCCCAAATAACACCAATTTCTACACATTGAGTCAAATTCACATACCCAATTCAAGGTAAAATTCATTCTACCCATTTCATTAAATCCACAATAATAGGCAAGTGATATAGCATCATATTAACATACCCAGTTCATATAAACATCTTAGGTTGTAAATAAACCTACGTAGGAAGGAACCCTACCACTTGAAGTGTAAAAAGCCATCAAGAAACTCCAAAAACCCAAAAATGAGCTATAATCCCTAGCTCTCAAAAATATCGTTCCTTGATCTTCGATAAAACCTGTTCTTTTTTAGTATAGCCGCGTAGCCCTTGTCGAGGAGAACAACTTCTGTTCTTGACCAGTGTGGATTTGAGCACCGTAGGGCCGTAGATCATAGAGAAAAGGTGGAGAGAGCTTGAGTTTCCTTCTCCTCTTTTCTATCGGGTAACGGCTGAGCAAAAAAATAGGGAAAGAAATCAGATTTTCCTCCTATTTGTACCCTTAGAATACTTGGCCCACAATGCGCCACATGACCCTTTTTTTATCTGGTCCATTTTCGTTTCAAAATGATTAAATTTCATCTCGGTTCAAGTTCAAAATAATTTTATTTTAATTTAACTTAAATTATCTTTCAAATTTCAAAATTTTATTAAAAATTCCGTTTTTGGGTCATCCGAGACTCGATGGCCTCGTAAAACATAAAAAATCTGACTATCTTAGAATTTGATAAAATTTGACAGGGTAATTAGATTTCACAAGATGAATTCAATAGTGAGGTCTGTTTCGTCATCCAAGTTCTAAAAAATTTTAGGTTTACAACCCGTACTATAATGATAAATTACCCTTTTGCCCTTTTTCATAAAATTTTAAATTTACCCTAGTTTTACATTTCGTGTGTTTTAAACTTCTTTGTTTTGAACTAATGTGTGTTTAAGTTTGTTTATATTAATTCCGAAACTCATGTTGTTAAGTTAGGAATTAATAATTCATATGATTCATAGCTAAGTTACATTTTTATTCTCATGCATTGCAAGAATAGTTTTAATATGATCATGTGGAATTTTTATTTTTTAGTTGTGTACTATCTTAATATTTTTGTTTAAACTTAGTCTTAAAAGCACAATTAGATTTCTTTATTGTTAAAATTCTTGTGAAATATTACACTCTTTGTATATATAGTGGAGATGTAAAACCTATTGCAGATTTTGAACCAATCTTTCTTGGAGAGATACTCTACATCTACTCAAATACAAATATTCGATGTAGCGGTAAACTTTCCTTGAATAATCTCATTAACTTTGTTTTGATTAGCCCTTATTAAATTGTATTATTAGCATTATTCTTAACTTTCATGCATAAATTTTACAGATATATAATTTTTGGAAAATGATCTTAGGCCATGTTTGATTAAATCTTGAGCCTTGACCATTTTTTTTTACAAAATTATATCCTTAGTCAGCCATGTTTGAGCCTGAAAATAAATTCTTTTCTTAAAACCCAAAAATAATACACGTGCCAGATAAAAAGATGTTAACTTACTTTTGCTATCTAATTTTCTTGCACCCTTGTCTAAATCATCAAGATACGGAAAAACAAAAAAGCAAAAGAAAGAGACAAGGCTATGCAAAGAAAAGAAAAAGAAAATAGAAAAGAAAGAAAAAAGACAAGAGAGTGAAAAATGGAAAAAATAGAAAAGAAAGAAACATGTGAAGACCTAGAAAAATAGAATGAAGTGTGCCACAATCCTAAATCGTATATTTGTATTAATCCTATCAATTCTAAAAACAAAAAATGTTAATAGTATATTTAATATAGTGTTAATGTTCTTTCATGAGATTATATCAAATTCCAATTTTATTTAAATATTGCTCTTTTAATTAACTACATGTGAAATTATTAGCCTTATTAACTGTATTCTAATCACATGTAGATTGTGAGAATAGTCACTATAATAGGTGTGTTCTTTTTACTGAGTNAATTCAAAGAAAAGAAAAAGAAAATAGAAAAGAAAGAAAAAAGCCAAGAGAGTGAAAAATGGAAAAAATAGAAAAGAAAGAAACATGTGAAGACCTAGAAAAATAGAATGAAGTGTGCCACAATCCTAAATCGTATATTTGTATTAATCCTATCAATTCTAAAAACAAAAAATGTTAATAGTATATTTAATATAGTGTTAATGTTCTTTCATGAGATTATATCAAATTCCAATTTTATTTAAATATTGCTCTTTTAATTAACTACATGTGAAATTATTAGCCTTGTTAACTGTATTCTAATCACATGTAGATTGTGAGAATAGTCACTATAATAGGTGTGTTCTTTTTATTGAGTGTATTTCAGGGAAGGATTGACATCAAAACTATCAGAAAAGAGGGTAATATTTCTCAAGTGATTTTTGAAAATAAAGAAATCATTACACACACACACAAGTTTTTTATAAAAATATATAGATAATATTACAACTAACATATGTTACTCTTATAGTGATCAGAGAAGGAAGTATCTTGACAAGACAGATGAAATATTAATTTAATTTTACTTGTGAAAAATATGAATCATGAATTCCTAATTACTGNATTTTATTTAAATATTGCTCTTTTAATTAACTACATGTGAAATTATTAGCCTTATTAACTGTATTCTAATCACATGTAGATTGTGAGAATAGTCACTATAACATGTGTGTTCTTTTTACTGAGTGTATTTCAGGGAAGGATTGACATCAAAACTATCAGAAAAGAGGGTAATATTTNAGTAGCTTCACTGGAAACTTTCACGAGACAAACCTTGTCCACTAGGAATCATCAAGGGGTTTAAAGGCTTGTTGCATATGCTAAATGCAATCGTGAAAAATCTACGAAAATGATTTTATCTCTCTTTGTATTTTATTATATTTTGTTAATAGTTTTTATTTTACCAGGGATTAGTAAAGTTTAAGTTGGGGAGTGTGATTAACCTTAATTAATATATAAATTAGAANCAAGGTTTTATAAAAATATATAGATAATATTACAACTAACATATGTTACTCTTATAGTGATCAGAGAAGGAAGTATCTTGACAAGACAGATGGATTATTAATTTAATTTTACTTGTGAAAAATATGAATCATGAATTCCTAATTACTGAAGTTTGTAGGTAGCTTCACTGAAAACTTTCACGAGACAAAACTTGTCCACTAGGAATCATCAAGGGGTTTAAAGGCTTGTTGCATATGCTAAATGCAATCGTGAAAAATCTACGAACATGATTTTACCTCTCTTTGTATTTTATTATATTTTGTTAATAGTTTTTATTTTACCAGGGATTAGTAAAGTTTAAGTTGGGGAGTGTGATTAACCTTAATTAATATATAAATTAGAATAGTTAATAAAGTTGAATTAGTGTGATAAAATAACTAAAAACTATTAATTAGAGTCAATTAGAGTTTGTGCATAATTAGGGTTTTCTGTGTATTATGTTTAAAATTTTTAGGGTAAATGCTGAATTACCGGAGAATGCATAAAAGCTTGAAACTACAAAGGCTAAAGTGTAATTACCACACATGAAGAGTCAGCAAAATGCAAGTGGNTAATTAGGGTTTTCTGTGTATTATGTTTAAAATTTTTAGGGTAAATGCTGAATTACCGGAGAATGCATAAAAGCTTGAAACTACAAAGGCTAAAGTGTAATTACCACACACGAAGAGTCAGCAAAATGCAAGTGGAAAAATCCAGCAAGACTCCACTGTCTGGACGATGGAGGGGCGTCTGGACAGTCCCCTTTGGCGGCTCATCAGCATCCTCCTCCATTTTCCTCTATAAATAGCCATGTNTTTCACGAGACAAAACTTGTCCACTAGGAATCATCAAGGGGTTTAAAGGCTTGTTGCATATGCTAAATGCAATCGTGAAAAATCTACGAACATGATTTTACCTCTCTTTGTATTTTATTATATTTTGTTAATAGTTTTTATTTTACCAGGGATTAGTAAAGTTTAAGTTGGGGAGTGTGATTAACCTTAATTAATATATAAATTAGAATAGTTAATAAAGTTGAATTAGTGTGATAAAATAACTAAAAACTATTAATTAGAGTCAATTAGAGTTTGTGCATAATTAGGGTTTTCTGTGTATTATGTTTAAAATTTTTAGGGTAAATGCTGAATTACCGGAGAATGCATAAAAGCTTGAAACTACAAAGGCTAAAGTGTAATTACCACACATGAAGAGTCAGCAAAATGCAAGTGGGAAAATCCAGCAAGGCTCCACTGTCCGGACGATGGAGGGGCGTCTGGTCGGTCCCCTTTGGCGGCTCATCAGCATCCTCCTCCATTTTCCTCTATAAATAGCCATGTAGCTTCAATTCAAAGGAAGGCCAGACACCAACAGTTCAGAGAGAAAAATAAAAGAGAAAAAGAAAAAGAAAAGAAGTTGCAACTCGATCCGGTCCATCATACACTTCAGTCCAAACTCTGTACTTATACATTTTCGTTGTATCTTTCTATTCGGATAGTTGAATTGCAGTCATTTTTTTTTTCATAAATGATAATAAAAGTGATTGTGTTTCAGTTGTTCCTTGTTAAAGAAGTTTTAGGGTTTATANTGGTCCATCATACACTTCAGTCCAAACTCTGTACTTATACATTTTCGTTGTATCTTTCTATTCGGAATGTTGAATTGCCGTCACTTTTTTTTCATAAATGATAATAAAAGTGATTGTGTTTCAGTTGTTCCTTGTTAAAGAAGTTTTAGGGTTTATATTTTAATTTTAGTTGTAATAAAAATTGCCCGCACTTCTTGCTTGTATGTAGCAATGGGACATGAGTAATTACTTATATCCTCCAGTGAGAGGTAAACATATGTATAATACTGGTTAAATTCTGGAGATATTGATATTTTATATATTTATATATCTATATATTATATGCTTTATGCATGATACAATGATGTATATAATTTTGGTGCTGTGCCTGAAATTATGTCATCAATGCATCATCAACCTGTCGGTTAAACAACCACGACATTCCTATTAGTATGGTTTATCCTCCACCAGAACGCTGAGGATGTTAACTGATGCATGGTACAAAACCTAAATGATCCTCATGAATGACTTGTCCTTTTGGATTATCAGGGTTATTTAATTACTATTTATATATAACTATTAGACTGATGAGCTTAGTGATCCTCATGAATGACTTTTCCTTCTGAATTACTCAGATCATTTAACTAGTATAAATGATAATATTATCAGTCTAACAACCACGACATTCCTATCGATATGATTTATCCTCCATTAGAACGATGAGGATGTTTAACTGGTATATGTATCACAGATAGAGTCAACTGAATAATTCAAGTATTCCTTATGAATGGATTGACCTTTTGGTTTGCTTGGATTGACATATCTATAACTAGCTAACCTAAGAAGTTACTATGTTATGACTAATACCACCAGTTGACCTAAGAAGTTGATGTGTTATAGTTTATTATATATGAACCTACTATTATGAAGACAAATGAATTATTTTAGTATTCCTCATGAATGACTTATCCTTCTGGTTTGCCTGTATTAATCAATGGATACCACCAGCTAACCTAAGAAGTTGTTGTGTGATAGTTTATATACATCAGACTTACCAGTAACATGGAAGTTGATTGCTGTAAGGTAGCATTTTCAGTATTTAACCAATATAACACATATGAGATCCTTGAACTGAAGGATACTTTTTAATATTTTTTAAATCTATTTGCAACATAATTAAACTAGTTATCAATCTAAGCTCACCTCACAAGCTATCACATGTTGTCCTATCTAAGATAAACAACTTTACTACTTTTATTTTATTTCCTAAGTACACACACTCTTCGTGAGATCGATACTTGGACTTAAAACCGAGAAAACTACAATTCGACCACTCATACTTGGGTGTATAATATTAATCCGATCACAAAAAAGTGCGAATTAGCACAAAAAGATGGTGTGCTATTATTTAATTTTTGTATTTATACATTAAGTGATAATGTTGAAAAACTAGAGATTAATCTATGCACTTTGGCAACATTAAGTTATTTTGGGAATATCTGGAAATATTATTGATGGATGGGAAAGAAACAAGAAGTTATTAAATTTATGACTAAGTGTTTGGCATGCCAGTAGATTTGTTACAACTACTCCCTATTCTAGAATGGGATGAGAACATTTTATAATGAATTTTGATAATTAATTTTATATAGATGGAATTGTGTATTTGCATAGAGTGATAGTGTCTATTGTTGTTAAAGTTTGTGTATAATAATAGTTATCAGAAAAGTGTTAGTATGGCTGTACGAAATTTTTATGGTAAGTGGTTATGCATAATGTTCGTGGATAGTGGTATCGTTTAATTTCGAGATATGATATATTATCTTGTTTAATCTTTGGAAGTTTGATATTTTGATTATAGTTCCATTTAATGTTACTTGCTCTGATATTTGTTTGGTGAAATATTTGTGAAATTGTTGACACATGCGTGAAGCATACTTGAAGTATAGTTATGGTTGTGATATGTGTTTGTGGCTTTGAGTGGGTTTGTATGAATGAATGAAATGCTCCAAATGATGATGTATTGTTGATACAAACCTAGGAATATTCGGATGTGTGAGTTCATTGACATGTTCTATGTCTTTATGCTCTGTAAACATTTGGTTAATATAATCTTTTTCAGTTATTATGTCATAACATTTGAGTTGGGTAAGAATTTATTCTATGTAGAGCAGTTAATGAAAATTTTGGGTTGTAAGAAAAATGTATTATGCACAAAAACTATTCCATTAGTGAAAGTTTTGTGGCCTAGTCATTCGATAGGAAATGTGACATGGGAAAGTAAAGAGCTTATGCGAGCTCAGTATCCTTATTTGTTTCTTGATGGTAAGTAATTTCGAGGTTGAAATTTCTTTCAGTGGGGCAGAGTTGTGAGACCCACACTTTTTATTAAATGTTAGGGGCTAATGCATAATTTATGAAAATTAATTTTGGGGTTAAATTATTGTTATAGGAGCCATGGAAGTGGGAAAAATTTCAAATTATAACCCTAGGGGTTAAATTTTGTGATAAAATTGTGTTTTAGTGTTAAATCATAAAAAGGAGAATATCCTAGGTGTAATTTAATAAGTAAACGAAAGTCATGTGGTGTCTGTGAATTAGGAGAACCAAGGGGGACCTAAGTGTAATTACACTAAAGAAAGCTGTGAGTTAGGGAGGACACCATTCTTTCCCTTAGCCTTATTTCTTTGATTATGTGTGTGTATACACACACACACACATACATACATATATAAAAAGCATAAATATATATGTATGTATATGTGTATGTGTGTGTGTTTAACGTGAGTTTCAGACACTGGGAGAGATAGAGAGAGAACAGGAGTGAAAAGAGAAGAAAAGACAAGAAGAAGAAGAAAAAGGAGGGAGAGAGGGAGAGAAGCCAAGTTCGGTTGCTAATTCAGATTTTTGGTGGGTTTTGGTTAAAAGAGTATTTGCATGTAAGTTAATTTACTTTATGAAATATTTGTAGTTATTGGTTGGTTTGTAGATTTTGTGTATTGGGTTTTGTTATTGGTAAGAATTTTCAAGTTATGTAAAGTTGTTGGTATATAAGTTCCTGGGTGTTAGGGTTTGAGAGAGGAGGTTGAAGATGAGGAGGTCTGTAACTAATACATAGCAAAAACCTAAGGGTGAACCGGTTCAAACCCCAATCAACTGGTTGAAGGGGTTACAGAATCTTTGATGAACTGGTTGAACAGAAAACTTTTTTGATGAACTGATTGAACTTGAACTGGTTAAAGCAGTTCAACTTGAGCGTTCATAGGAGAATCACGATAACTCACTCTAGAAAATTCCAATTGATGCACCATTTGTTTTGTTGGAACCCGGACTCAAAGATCTTTCTAAACATATAGGGTACAACACCTAATTCTATTTTTGTGAAAAGTGGTGGTCGTTTAAAGTGGACTAAAATTCTGTAATTATTAAACAAGCAGCCAGCTAAGTATTTTTCAAGAAAAATGAGATAACTTTTCATATGGGAATCCAATCTTAGCCAATGACCTACGGTTGCAAAGCTTGGAATGTCTACTCTAAGATGACATTGGTTTCACCACGTAATTTAAAGTTCATGGAAATGTTTAGCTAGGAGATTATGGGTCGGTCAATCCAGCCATCAAATATGGACATAGAAGTTAATGTGTTTGATTGTATACTCTAAACTAAGATTTTGATTTACATTATATCACTTGGGAAAGGGTAGGTAGATGTGATATCTCAAACTTAATCAATTATTTATCCTTGAGGTGCATAATATCATGTGTTTGTGAATGGTACTCTTATATCTTATGTCGACGTATGTTAGGTACTGAAGCGACAATGTCAGCGTCAGGTTCATATAAAAATGTTATAGGGAAATTTAATCTAGGGTTGGATGTTGCCTGAGGTGATTATATTGAATCTACTGATTGAAAATGTGATTGATTGCTTATACTACACTACGTGAACTAGCTGAAATGTGGTGTAGTGGATTATAACTTATGAGTAGTGATATAATCGGGGTATGAACAGTGAATTGGTGATTAAGTTTAATTATGAGAAGCAAATTGATAGATTGTGAATTGTGAAATGGTGATTGTTTGTTACTAAATATATTTATTTGTATAAGGCTAGATTGTGACTCAATAGCTTAAGGTTTGTGGATTGATGTTGGTTGTGGCTTCAAGTACTTGAATTGATTGTGGGTGCTTATTAGTATGTGGTTGTCGAGACTACTGGGTGTAAATGATAGCGATATAATATTCGAGACTCTTGGGCATATACAGGTAGCGATATACTAGCCAAGACTTCTGGGCATATTCGGGTAGCGATATGGTTGCTAAGACTTTCGGGCATATACTAGTAGCGATGAGATTTTCAAGACTTCCAAGCGTTATTGGATAGCCAGATTATTGGATTTTGGATAGTGGGTGTTGGGTATTGGATGTTGGTTATTTTATGTTAATAGCACTTTTATTGTGTATGTGAGTTACGATTATAATTATAATGTGCTTATATTTTTTCTTTCTATATTTCGAATGTACTTACTGAGCGTGTGGTTTGTTCATCCTCCCCCATCCCACAATTGTTTGTTTTCAGGTGTTTGGATTAAAAAAGTGGTCCACAAAGGAGTCTAGCTTGACGTAGAGGTGTTGTCAGATTTTACTTTATGATAAGAGTCATAATGTACACGTGTTGTAAAGATGTTTAAAAAGTATGGTACCCTAGTAGTGGTAACACTGTGTTATATTATATGTATTTGTCAGGTTTCTTATTATGATGGTTTGATTTGNGGTGTTAGGGTTTGAGAGAGGAGGTTGAAGATGAGGAGGTCTGTAACTAATACATAGCAAAAACCTAAGGGTGAACCGGTTCAAACCCCAATCAACTGGTTGAAGGGGTTACAGAATCTTTGATGAACTGGTTGAACATAAAACTTTTTTGATGAACTGATTGAACTTGAACTGGTTAAAGCAGTTCAACTTGAGCGTTCATAGGAGAATCGCGATAACTCACTCTAGAAAATTCCAATTGATGCACCATTTGTTTTGTTGGAACCCGGACTCAAAGATCTTTCTAAACATATAGGGTACAAAACCTAATTCTATTTTTGTGAAAAGTGGTGGTCGTTTAAAGTGGACTAAAATTCTGTAATTATTAAACAAGCGGCCAGCTAAGTATTTTTCAAGAAAAATGAGATAACTTTTCATATGGGAATCCAATCTTAGCCAATGACCTACGGTTGCAAAGCTTGGAATGTCTACTCTAAGATGACATTGGTTTCACCACGTAATTTAAAGTTCATGGAAATTTTTAGCTAGGAGATTATGGGTCGGTCAATCCAGCCATCAAATATGGACATAGAAGTTAATGTGTTTGATTGTATACTCTAAACTAAGATTTTGATTTACATTATATCACTTGGGAAAGGGTAGGTAGATGTGATATCTCAAACTTAATCAATTATTTATCCTTGAGGTGCATAATATCATGTGTTTGTGAATGGTACTCTTATATCTTATGTCGACGTATGTTAGGTACTGAAGCGACAATGTCAGCGTCAGGTTCATATAAAAATGTTATAGGGAAATTTAATCTAGGGTTGGACGTTGCCTGAGGTGATTATATTGAATCTACTGATTGAAAATGTGATTGATTGCTTATACTACACTACGTGAACTAGCTGAAATGTGGTGTAGTGGATTATAACTTATGAGTAGTGATATAATCGGGGTATGAACAGTGAATTGGTGATTAAGTTTAATTATGAGAAGCAAATTGATAGATTGTGAATTGTGAAATGGTGATTGTTTGTTACTAAATATATTTATTTGTATAAGGCTAGATTGTGACTCAATAGCTTAAGGTTTGTGGATTGATGTTGGTTGTGGCTTCAAGTACTTGAATTGATTGTGGGTGCTTATTAGTATGTGGTTGTCGAGACTACTGGGTGTAAATGATAGCGATATAATATTTGAGACTCTTGGGCATATACAGGTAGCGATATAATAGCCAAGACTTCTGGGCATATTCGGGTAGCGATATGGTTGCTAAGACTTTCGGGCATATACTAGTAGCGATGAGATTTTCAAGACTTCCAAGCGTTATTGGATAGCCAGATTATTGGATTTTGGATAGTGGGTGTTGGGTATTGGATGTTGGTTATTTTATGTTAATAGCACTTTTATTGTGTATGTGAGTTACGATTATAATTATAATGTGCTTATATTTTTTCTTTCTATATTTCGAATGTACTTACTGAGCGTGTGGTTTGTTCATCCTCCCCCATCCCACAATTGTTTGTTTTCAGGTGTTTGGATTAAAAAAGTGGTCCACAAAGGAGTCTAGCTTGACGTAGAGGTGTTGTCAGATTTTACTTTATGATAAGAGTCATAATGTACACGTGTTGTAAAGATGTTTAAAAAGTATGGTACCCTAGTAGTGGTAACACTGTGTTATATTATATGTATTTGTCAGGTTTCTTATTATGATGGTTTGATTTGGATATTATTTCACATAATTAGATTACTTTGAGATTAATTATGATTTAAGGGTTAACAGGTTGAGGTTACCCACACCCTAACTCTTTTTCGGGATGTGTATGATACTAACATCCTCGATAAGCACACTTCTAATGGGTTTGGTCTTCAACCAAACAAGCTCTTTTTCTCCAGTGTAAAGTTGGATAGGAATCATAAGATGGTAGCCTTGGGATTTAGGGATCTAGGGCTGGCATATGATCTCTACTATTTAAGAGGCAAGAATTTAGAGCACAAAAAAGACACTTTTGGTTGGGAAAGACTCCCTTTATTTATAGGCTTGGTAAGGTTTATCTTGGAGGCCAAGAAAATACAAATTTGCGAACAATTGCTCAAGCAATGACTGGGCGGTGGTCACTGGAATGAAAAATGAATTTCAAACAGACCTAGGAGAGCAGGACCGCTCAAGTGACTAGGGGATCGCTCGAGCAACACTTGCTACACCTCTGTTTAGCCTTGACTCAATTTTTCCTAACTCATGAAGAGACCATTCTAACTAAGGCTAGCGAGCTAGGGCGACTCCTACTTGTTTATTAAGCCTAAAACCAAGTAAAAAACTTGTCCTCATGAGCACTCTAGATGGGTCCGATGATGGCTCAAATCTATGTTTTCAAAATACACAAAAGATTTAGAAATTTTTTTCTTTCCAGGCGTGCCATATTCCGAATGGACTTAAGATCCATACAAGTACAACCTTACCTATTTAAACCACTGTGAGGTTCTTATAACTGTTCAGACTATTGTAACTAGGAGTAAGATTACCTTTGAGCTATTTTCTATGCCTTGGGGATGAATGACTTAAACAATTTCCCAACTTGTAACATAATGGACTAGAATGGTGAAAGACAATTGGAATATAAATTAGAAGAGAAACTAAACTCGGTAAATGAAATGATTATTGCACTTAAAATTAAATGGAAATGTAAAGATCACTGAGTGATGGGTTACGGGCTAAAGTAAGTTTGTTGGGAAGTAAATTAAATAGTAGAGAGGCTGGCTCTGTGTAGAGTTATTATTTTGATTGATCTTTCTGCTTTAGCCTTACCTCTGTTATTTATAGGAGATGACACTCAACCTTCGAAGCCATCTTTTCTAGCAATAACTATAATCATGGCCTCTTCCCTTAAGATTTACAGACTTGCATTGAACCATCTCTAATTGAGAGCTCATGATGTCATGTTTCTTTGTTTCTCGGGATTCTTAGAGTTTCACTTTCGTAACCACCCTTTCAAGTATGGACTCTCATTGACTCTTTCATGACCATCAGATTGCTTTCACGTGTCACCCTTAGATTTCACTATTTTAGATGTAAACAAACACTAATCCTCCTAAGTCTATTAAATCAAGGGATCATCTTAGGTCTCCAGGTCATTTCCTTGTCCTAAGCAAGAATGTGCATACAGAGTGCTTTTGATGCATGATCTACTCCCTTTAGATAATACTTTCAGATCTTCATCATTATAGCATCATGACCATGCAGCAGGTTGAGATTTACAAATATTTCACCAG
The DNA here is from genome assembly GCA_963454935.2 of Ilex paraguariensis. Lineage (NCBI taxonomy): Eukaryota > Viridiplantae > Streptophyta > Magnoliopsida > Aquifoliales > Aquifoliaceae > Ilex > Ilex paraguariensis. Next base: position 219,817 of record CAUOFW020005769.1, read on the forward strand.
ATTAGTTAATTACAAAACATGATCTAACATGGGTAATTAGTTTAGTGGCAAACACCACATTGCAAATTGAATGCAATTTCCATAATTATTAAACCAGGCCTAGAAGTTAACTAAAAAAAGGACAAGGTTAATGGGTCACTGATTCAACTACGGTGTTAAAAAATTTTATAATATGATGCCGAATGGATCATCCCTCATGATGAAACACATGAGATTAAGACAGTACATAGAGGGGATGAATAGGTTAATTCAATTCTAAGATTTACCGAAACACCAATTTTAACTTACTACACCACAATTACCAATTCAATGAATGATTTAAAAATTACTTGATTGAACCCCTTTTACAAATAAGAAACTCCATTATGTAAGTCAATATATTGATATGAAATTGATCGATTAACATTCAACCTCAGTGCTACAATCCTAACGAAAGTCAATGTTAAGAAAACCCCAATTGATTAATGAATCAAACAAAACACTTATCAAACAAAACACTTAAAGTGTCAATTTATCAAACAGTGGGTGTGTAATTGAAGGCGTGTGTCTATGCGTGAAATTATAACAACTAGAACATCCACAACACATGCAATTTGTTGATGCGGAAACCCATCATGGAAAAAGATCACGGGGAACCACTCGGGGTCCACCAAGAGCCTAATCCACTACGCTCAAAGTCAAATTACATGTAGTTAAGACTTATACCTTAATCACTTCCCATGGTACTCCTTTCCATCAGAAGTCTCTCCTTTGTATATCACTCACAGAAGTCTTGAGTAGCTTCACTTGGACATGCTTATCACAATGAATCGTCTAGGCCTCTTAAGCAATTTTCAAGGCTTCACTAAACTATCAAAATTCACACACCAAAGTGGGTTTTTTCTCTCATCAAACAAGATCTTTTTCTCCAAAGTGTGAAGTTGAATTGTAAGGATCAAGATGCTTTGGCCTTCAGATCTTAGGGATCTAGGGTTTCTTGAAGCTCTCGAGAAAGGTTTTGGTATATCTTAGCTTATAGAGGCTTACCCTAGCTGAAAGCTATAGCCCCATATATATAGGCTTCAAAAATAGATTTCAATTGGATCCCAAAAATTGACCACTTGAGCCATGGAAAGGCGGTGGTTTCTAGAGTGAAAAAGAAGTCAATCTAGACCATTAGGTCATAGCCGCTCAAGTGGCCTAGAGAGCTGTCTCCACTAGATCTCTAGATTAGTCCCCCTAAGTGTTAAGAGATTGCTCTAGCCAAAAGGCAAGTGAGTTGAGGGTGGTCCCTACTGGTTTTTAAGCTAGAAACCAAAAACAACTAGACCTATTGAGCACTAAATGATGTTGCTCAAATAGGGTCAGATAAGTGACTCAATCATTGAATATCCATCCACAACCATTTTCATACAACATTCATTCATAAACGAACAATGTCTATACAATAAGTCTCAATTACATGTCTTTGTTTCAAAAGAATATAAAAGTTTTAGTTTTCCAAAATATACAAGGCCAAATGAAATTTCATACAAGGGACTACAAAACTCCAACTCAAGAGCTGCCATCTGGCTATCTCCTCAAAGTGGAAAAACATCCAGTACCTGAAATGTATTTCTATAAAGGGTGAGTCACGCTTAATAAAGTATCTCCTACGGAGATCACCTCCCAACTCCCATGTATATGAAATGTCACATGCAAATCATCATGTCAAGCATCCATTCAAATACATAATTTTCATGAATGAATGTTACAATTTCATGCCATGCCATGAGATGAGAACTCACGCATGTAATGAAACTCGAGCCCCATCGGCTTCTATAACACATGCTATGTCATGCGTATGCACCTGAGCATTCCAAACCCCCCCGCTATTGATATTAGAAATCCAATGACTATTTTATAAAAACCTGTGTCTTTCTTGTGGTAGGTATTTATGGACTTTCACCCATGATTACCTATCTGACATGACATTCATGTATTAATCCACCAAGAATAAGGATTGACTAAAAACATGCACACACACCTACACTCATGTCGGATGCCCATGAATGTGATGCTAACCATGCATATGCAATTAAAAATTTATAATTACAATTCATATCATCATGCTCATCATATCATAAAGCATATAAGAAACATGTCTATTTTTCACAAGCTTTCTCAAGTATGTCATATGTGATTGTAATCCAAATAACACACTAGAATTTCTAAGCATTTAATCAAACAGTTAGTAGGCATAAAATGTAAACACATAACATACCCAAACAAGCCATNAGTTTTTAAGCTAGAAACCAAAAACAACTAGACCTATTGAGCACTAAATGGTGTTGCTCAAATAGGGTCAGATAAGTGACTCAATCTATCATTTCAAAACACATTTAAGGTTTAGAAAACATTTACAATAAATAGGCTATGATTCATTTCCAGATAATTTCCCACTTCCATTTTATTCACCTTAATCATCTTAAGTCTAAAATTAAACCAATGGATCTAAGTTTCTAAGGTCATTATCTTTGTTCTAAGCTTGAAGGTGCATTAGCGTGATCTTGATATGACATTGTTGCTTGATCTTCTTGCTTTCTATGTCGCTTACGGTTCTTGATCTTTGAAGTTTGGTGACCATGGAATTAGGTTAAGATTACATAATTCTTTATGAAATTAGCTAATAACAAACATGTTTTTAAAAATCTCCCCCTTTGGAAATTTTCATGACAGAATCTGTGACGCCCTAATTTTTAGGGGTTATGATTAACCCGTTGATCACGCATAAACCCGTGATACCGCTTAACCTGATAACACGTAGTAACACTCCATTCACTGGGTCCATACCTTAAATTAAATTCGTGTAGAGTCTCACTGGGTCCACTTAACATCAATATTCAATCATTGAATATCCATCCACAACCATTGTCATACAACATTCATTCATAAACGAACAATGTCTATACAATAAGTCTCAATTACATGTCTTTGTTTCAAAAGAATATAAAAGTTTTAGTTTTCCAAAATATACAAGGCCAAATGAAATTTCATACAAGGGACTACAAAACTCCAACTCAAGAGCTGCCATCTGGCTATCTCCTCAAAGTGGAAAAACATCCAGTACCTGAAATGTATTTCTATAAAGGGTGAGTCACGCTTAATAAAGTATCTCCTACGGAGATCACCTCCCAACTCCCATGTATATGAAATGTCACATGCAAATCATCATGTCAAGCATCCATTCAAATACATAATTTTCATGAATGAATGTTACAATTTCATGCCATGCCATGAGATGAGAACTCACGCATGTAATGAAACTCGAGCCCCATCGGCTTCTATAACACATGCTATGTCATGCGTATGCACCTGAGCATTCCAAACCCCCCCGCTATTGATATTAGAAATCCAATGACTATTTTATAAAAACCTGTGTCTTTCTTGTGGTAGGTATTTATGGACTTTCACCCATGATTACCTATCTGACATGACATTCATGTATTAATCCACCAAGAATAAGGATTGACTAAAAACATGCACACACACCTACACTCATGTCGGATGCCCATGAATGTGATGCTACCCATGCATATGCAATTAAAAATTTATAATTACAATTCATATCATCATACTCATCATATCATAAAGCATATAAGAAACATGTCTATTTTTCACAAGCTTTCTCAAGTATGTCATATATGATTGTAATCCAAATAACACACTAGAATTTCTAAGCATTTAATCAAACAGTTAGTAGGCATAAAATGTAAACACATAACATACCCAAACAAGCCATTTCCTCATCCAAACATCTAACTACCGGTAGGTTCACATTTTCAAACCCAATCCAAATCAAGCAAGGATTGGTCTTAAGATGTTCTCATACCATTCTCCATATCCTAGATACACTAGGTGAGAGCTAATATATGAGAATTCATCTCTATTTCCCTACCCATTTCATATCATAACCCTAGGTTGGAAACAAACCTAGATAGGAGGGAACCCTACCTTTTGTAGTTTAAGCTCGCATAGTAGAAATCCCAAGAACACCAAATCAAGCCTTCCAAGCTTTAGCCCTAAATTCCCATCTTTGAGATTTTGGAGAAAAGTGTGATCTTTGGTATGGTTGCGTAACTCTCGTTGCATAGAGCAACTTTAACTCTTGGCCCGAAGCGATCCACGGTTGAATCTTTGCGGATCTAAGAAGAAAGATGGGGTAGGCTTGAAAAAATTTTCCCTCTCTCTCTCTCTCTAAAAAATGCAGGCCAAAGAATGGCAAAAAATCAAAAATTTTTCCCTTTAAATACTCTCCTTATGCTTTGCTTACAATGCGCCACACGTCCCGATTTAACTGATCCAATTTTATTGCGAATCAATTAAATCTCGCCCCGCATTAAGTTTAGTATATTTTTTTTTTGAAATAATTTAAAATTATTGTTTAACTCCCGTGAATAAAATATGATAGCGATAATTTAGTCGTGCAACACCTGATATCATCGTAAAATGTGAAAATTTTGATTGTCTTGGAATTCAATGAAAATTAATTGGGTACCTAAATTTTATGATACGAATCCAACGGTGAAATTTGGGTTTTTAACTTATACCATAACAACTAATTACCGATTTGCCCTTTTTAATTAACTTTTAATTTTTCTCGAGTTTCACAGAATGCAAGGGTAAGAAATTAAAGATTACATTTTGAAAACCATTGAGAACAAAACAAATTGTAAACTAATCTCAGTACCCTAGTACATGCCTTTCTATCTCAATACAAAGTACAAACACTATCTTCTTGATAAACGTTTTGAAGATCATAGTCTTGCACACCACAAGTCAAATCAACACCTTGTGAAAAACATCATACGTAAACAATACATAACATAATCACATGTATCGAAATCACCAAGAGAGAAGCACATGGCATTTTCATGTTATCATCACGCAAGTGGAAAAAATGTAGCATATATAAGCAATGCTTGCCCATTATGGTTGAGAACCTATAGATTTATCAAAGATAATATACATAACAAGATCTCCTCCTTGGTGTTCACAAGTAAAAAAACAAGTGAAAAATAAAAAGAAAAATAAGGGACTTAATGTCAAGTTTATGTATGTACTACCCCTGAGTATTTCAGCAAACTTCCGTCTTACTCTATTCCCATGAAACTAAACCTAGCTAGTTAATCAAATTTCACTCCCAATTTACTCCCATTCTCCCCCCTTTTTGTCACAAAGTGCTAAATCACAATAGTAACAAACATGTAGAAAATCATGGTAAAAGAGATAAACATGTAAATTACATATAGCATGGTTAGGAAAAATGGAACAAGAAAATGATAAAAATCGCATATAACTCCAAGTCATTAGTGATAAGAAATATCAAAGTATAACACTAAGAGTGTGTCACAACAAAAGAAAACAAACAAAGAAAAATGAGTACTTTAATACAAGACCATGAATAAAAAAAAATAAAAAATTCTCAAAAAGCTCCCATATGGTCCTATAATAAGTTTTCTAAACAGCTCCTATTGCAACATCATCTCTATTGCTACCCTAACGAGGAACCTCAAGTCATCATCCCTAGTCTTTGTCCTCTTTATCAAATAAGTTAGTTTCTTCTTCTTCTCTTAAGATTATCTAATAGACAAGGTTATGAAGAAGTTTGATTCATGTTAGAAGGAAGAGACACAAAAAATGGAAGTCTGGAATCCTATCACCTGCTCATCAAGGAGATCGCTCGAGCCATGTATAGGCTGCTCGAGCGATCTATGATGCCCCAAAATTAGGGGATCCTTTCTCAACCCCTTGATCAACCATCAACCCGTGAAAGTACCCGTGAGTATCGTATAATCCGATACCACTTCGTTACACCCCATTCATCTGGATAATAACCCAAACAGACTTTGAGCAGAGTCTTCTTTGTACCAGAGCACTGTCTAACGCATAACCTGTATATATATTTACCATATGACCATCCCAATGTCCAAAATCCAATAATTGGGCCTTATTATTCTTCATTTACATCATCAAAAATGGATTTTTCAAGAAGTGAAAGCCCTTCAGTGGTATGTCTTAAAATTTCAAATTTTGGGAAAAGGTACTGATACCTCTGATACGTGGTACCGGTACCTGGGCCTTCTATTTGCAAGGTCCTAGTACCTATGTACACTGGTACCAGTACCTATGTACACTGGTACCAGTACCTATGTGTCTTAGTATTGGTATATAAGACCACTGTCTATTGGGGTATCGGTACTTGATGCCTAGGTATCGGTACTTGAGTCTACTGGAATCTAGGTACTGGTGCCTATAAGTTTAGGTACCGGTACTTAGCTTATCCGATAGCGTGATACGGGTACTTAATCACTTAGGTACCGGTACTTGAGCCCAGATTTTTCACAAATATTTCCAATTCTCAACATTTAACCATCCAAACTCATACGACATCCATTCATTTACATCAAGATAATGTCCAAAAGAGTCAATTAAATATCCTTTTATAAAATTTACAAGTTCAAAACAAATTACATATTTGATTTAAAAAATTTAATTCAAAAGTCACATTCTGGCTTCCTCATCAACAATGGCCCAAATGAGGGCCTTCCATGGGCGCTTGTCCAATACTTGAAATATGTCTCTATAAAGGGTGAGCCACACTCAATATGGTATCTCGTAAGGAGGCTACTTTTGTAACACCCTAAAATTCACATCGGATGACATTACTATCTAAAATCATTCACATCATGAGAGCAACTAATAAGATCAATAAGTAAAGAAAATTTCATTCATCATCCATAATATAAACAACATCATCCAAAAAAATTTGCTAAATCATGGCCATTACATCCAAAAGAATATGCCTAAACTATTATCTCACAGTGGAATAAGGAAAGTATTAACATGACAATATCTCGAAATGAAACTCCTAGTCTAGTACATAAAAAGAACAATTCTAAACACCCCCCTTCGAATCCACATGTCCATCCACTTGAGCTTCCCAAATCACATGCTCGTCAACTCAGAGCTTTCATCTAAATTGAAATATGAAAATAAACATTGTTTGTAGGGGGTGAGCACTAAGCTCTATAAAAAAATTCTCCCAAAATTGGACAAGGTTTGAAAATATATAAAACAAGTCGGTCTCATTTCACAAATATCATATATAAATTTTGAAAGAAAATAGTGACAGTTTATCTGATCTCAAGTTTAAGCAATATCAATAAATTAAATAAAGAAATAAAACTGATTCCCAACAATATGTCATTTCCAACCATAAACCATTTTCAACATGTTCTTGTCAAAAACCATTTCCACAACAACAAATAATAACCCACAATTTGTACCATTACCCACAATGTATCTCAGGTATGATGTATGACATCGCATGAATAAACACATCGAGAATATCTTGACCCACACATACACACCCAATCTTCGTAAAGATATCCAACTTTAGGAAGGGCGTATACCAATGCATTGGTAGTGACGAATCCAACCCAGGAATAGTATATTGACCCTCAACCTCGATACCACATGAGCGAATAATGGTTTGGTCCTTGTAAGACACCAACCCCACTACAAGTGGTAGGAAACCTTTAGATCCACATGGAGTAAGAAACGCATCTAAACCACTTTATGATATCTGATCAATAGTCACCCATGGTCATCTGAACATCCACATGAGATACAATACAAACCCATTTTCCTCAAGTCATAAACAAATCCAAAAATCTCCAAATTTTACATGTATTATTCCAATAGAACAATTTAAGAAAATATGCAAGAGATCATCAAAAATACCATTTTATTGTTCAATACAAAGCACTAGAGTTTTGAAATCAAGAACAAAGGAATATTGAGAGAAAAACCCATTTTTCTTAAAAACTAGAGTTTTCAAGACAAGGAGAAGAGATTTCATGGCTATCCCACCATAGCTTCCTTCAAAATATAGTAATATTTGCAAGAGAATCAAGAAATAATGATTTTATACCATATATATAGGATTGAGAGTCAAAACATACATACATACATATATATATATATATATATATATATATATATGCCCTAGCCTCAATGGACAAAAAGTGGAAGGAAACCCCTACATTTATTCTTCCTTGGTGTTCTTGAAAAACTAGAAGTTTTGATCCTCTTCAATGTACAAATCCTTCTTGATCTTGTGTTTTTCCCCATATTTCTTCCTCTCTAAGCCTCTTTAGGGTTATAAATGTTGAAATGGGGCTAATGAAGGTGTCCTTAAGTATTTATAGGGGATGAAATGGTCCTCTATGCCCGAATCTGAAAGTCAGAATTCGTAACTCACGTTCGAACGTCATTTGGCGTTCGAACGTCAGTAGTGCAATTTCCTACTTTATGTTCAAATGTCATTTTGGGGTTCGAACGTTAGTTGCTCCCAATACTTTTACTTTTTCATCAGAGTTCTATCAAACACAAAAGTACTGCAACGAATTGTCGTTTAAACATCCATTCACGTTCGAACATCCTCCCATTTTCTGTTGAAACTTCCAGTGAAGTTTTGACATATTTAGATGTCGATTTGGAAAGGTTTTGTGAAATACGTTTTGTAGCCCTGGAAGTCTATTATCTACTATCCAAATTTCAGATCAAACAGAAATCAAGATAAAAAGTTATGATCCAAATACTAGGAAGTGTCCAAAATCCTTTCTCCCAAAATTTTATTTAAAATGTGTTTGAACTCCGAAATACTTCCAAACTTCTACAACATACCCTATTACCTCAAATAAAATTTTTATTTCTACTCTTATAACCTACATATTTTGTGCCTACATCATTACATATATTAGCATTTCAAAACATAATTACGTTGCTATATAAAGATAAGAATGTGGGGGTTTACAACTTTTCAACCCAGATGCATATTAATTAATTATCCATTCAAGAATAAACAATTTACAAATGAATACCACAATGTTATGCCATGTCATTAGATGAAACTCACACATGTAATGCAACCCGAGTCCTCCACCGACTTCCATAACACATGTCATGTCCTGCGTATTCATTCTAAGCCCCCGTTATTGATGTTACACATCCAATGACCATTTTATAAAATCTCAGGTCTTTCTTGGGGTGAGCATTTGTGGACTTTCACCAATGAGTGCCCAACTAACACGACATCTATGGACTTCCACCAATGGCTCCGTGTACACCGACACACTTTATGGACTCAATACCGGCTATAGTGCGTATCTGAAGTTACTTGGTCTTGCACTTGAGGGAAAATCTAGCCCTTCTTTTTAACCTTGACCCTTGTTCTCAATGCAACTCATGTGACTTAGTCGAACCTAGATACAAATTTTTTGGGCCCAAGTATCAACCTACCAAGGATGGTGTTTGATCAAAACTATTGACACACACCCACACTCATGTCAAATGCCCATGAATATGAAGCTATCTGTGCATATGCAAATGTGATGAACAATTGCATCCCATATCTTTATGCAATCAACTTTACAATTGTAATTACAATAGCATGTTCATCATATCATAATCATATTATGAACATATTTGATCTCCACAAACATTTTCAATTTCTCAATGTATATTATATCATAAAGCATATAATTACAATCCACAATCTCCCCAAAGCTTGTTATAGCATATTCTATGCACATAACACACTCAATCATTCTTAGGAATTTTATCAAACACCTACATGGAACATAGATTAATTAAAAACACATAGCATGCCCAAATCAATACAATTCCTCATGAAATTCCAAAGTAAGTAATTTCATCAACACCCAATCATGCAAGATTTGGTATAAACACATTATTATACCCATTTCCATTTTCTAACACTCTACATATTTCATATCTCAACCCTAGGTTGAAAATAAACCTAGTTAGGAAAGGAACCCTACCTCTTGTAGCATTTTTTTTTTACGTGGAAAAAGCTCTAAAAAATTCAAATCAAGCTTCCAAACTTTGATCCAAAAAATCCCGTCTTCGAGATTGTGGCAAAACCAGCAATCTTTGGTACATACACGTAGCTCTCGTCGCATAGAACAACCTTTGTTCTTGGCCTGAAAGGTTGTTTCAATTTTTATGCATGCACATCATTTTTGAATTATATATGAGTACATTTCAGCTTGTGCACAAGATTCCATCCCCATATATAAACATTGAGAGCATGCCCATATAATCATTGAATTATTCATTTTTTGAGGGAAACCCTTGGTGAGAATTACATCAAAGCTGAATTTGCATAGCCCAATGAATATGGATTCTATTGAGTGAAGGTTTAAATAGCATATTCATTTCATACACACACGAGTTTTGAAAAAAATTTTGTAGGTGTATGCTCTAGAATAGCATTTAAGTTATGATGAAATTCATGTGTGATGTGTTTGGGTGTTTGGAGAATGTTGTTTTTGACAACCCAGAGCTAGTAGGATTATTCATGTCTCAAATTTTAGATATGGAGAATAATTTGGAATACTCTTTACTTTATGTTGTGCTTTAATTGATGGGTACTCATTTTGTTTAATTTAGAATTCCATGACATGTGTTTTGAATGCATCAAGACTCAAATCGCATTGCAATTTCGTAAATGAATTTGGGCATAGTCATACATCATGGTTCACTGACATGGATCATGTTTTTGGGTAGTTGAGTTAAGAAATAGGTCATTAGAATGCTTTGGATTTGAATAAACTTGGAGTGGGAGTGAGGATAAGAAAATAGGAAATTTTTGTAGAATTTGAACAAGCTATTGGTAGAAGACTTATGACCTACCGGTAGCTCATTGCCGAATGGCTAGAACAAAAGTTGGAAGAACAAAGGATGAATTTATGATATCACTCAATGTAGCAATAAAATCCCCTAAATGTTTCACCCTCTTGCATCCTCAACGTCTCAAATTGAGAGGTGTACTTTTGGAGATAAGACATCTTCACTAAAGGTATTCCTTCATAGGAAACTTCTAAGATGTCCCATACTTCTTTGGAAATCTTATAATTGGAGATCATTTGGAGCTCGTTTGGTGTCATGAAATTGAATATCACATTCAAACCTATTGAGTACCATCCCTCAGACTTGTACTCGATTTTTGACCAAGTCCTTAGGGGATTTTGTAAAACTCGGTAAATTTAAATTTTTATGAAAAAGGAAAAAATAGTAATTTGTCATTACGGTACGGGTTAAAAATCCAAAATTTTCTAGAACTCGAATGAAGAAACGGACCTCACCGTTGGGTTTGTCTTGCGAAATCTAGCTACCTTGTCAATATTTATCGAATTTTGAGATAGTCAGATTTTTGGCATTTTACGAGGCGACCGAGTGTCATGTGTCCTCATGAACAAACCTGATAATTAAATTTTGAAAAGTGGATAATAATTTAAAGCTAGTTGAAATAAAAATATTTTGAACTTGAACTTGAACCAAGACGAAATTTAATCAGTTCGGGTCAAAATCAAACCTGAAAAGTGAGAATGTGTGGCGAATTGTGGACTAAGCATTTAGCCTATACCTGTTAGAAAAGAAAGAGGAAGAAGAGAGAGAAAGTTCTCTCTACGATCTAGGGCCAAGCTTTGCTCAAATCGACTTAACCCAAGAACACAAGTCGTTCTCATTGTTGAGGGGTACGCATCTATACCAAAAATCATGGATTTGGATGAAGTTCTAAAAATGGGGCTTGGAGAAATCAGGGGTTTGGATTTGATTGGGATGCTTGAAGGTTCCTACAAGATGTTTTAAGCTTCAAGAGGTAGGGTTTTCTCTCTAATTAGGTTTATTTCCAACCTAGGGTGATTATATGTAATGGGTAGGGTGTTAGAGGTTTATAACACTTGCCTATTATTGTTAATTGATGAAATGGATATTGGAATTGAGTAAAATTAATTCTAGCATGAATTATTATTTAGAAATTGCTAGCTTGTAATTTCTTAGAAAATTGTGATATGTGGACATGCTATGTGTTTATATTATGCCTTGGAGAATTAAATGTGTTATTTGCATGAGATTATGTGATAACATGCTTGAAAATTATTGTTGGATATAATATTGATACATGTTTGGTGATGTATTGATATTAAGATGATTTATGATAATTATATGCTTATGATATAATTGGTAATGGTATATGTTGAAATGTGGTGGATATGGTTTATATGACACTCATAACATATTGAACATGATTATAGTGTTACAGTTGTACACTACATTGCATATTCATGGAGGCTTCACATTCATAGGCATTAGGTATGAGTATGGGTTTGTGTGCATGGTTGTCATCAAATGCCACTCTTTGTGAATGATGCGTGGGCTTGGGATAGTTGGGCCAAAGCCTGGTTAAGTCGCACAGTTTGCATTGAAAATTGGGTCGAGATTAGCAAGAAGGGCTAGACTATCCCTCTGGTGCAAGACCCGGTTACTTCAGATATGCATTACGTTGGTATCGAGTCCATAAAGTGTGTCGGCGTATGTGGAGCTGTTGGTGAAAGTCCATAAATACCCACCCCAAGATAGACCCAAAAATTTAATGGTCATTGGATGTGTATCATCAATGACAAGAGCTTGGAATGCTTGGAGTTACATACATGATTGATTAGTACTTGAATGTAGCATATTATTATGCCTTTTTAAGACTAATCGTACTTTGATAGAGTTCAAGTAAGGATATTTCAGGTTCTAAAGTGAACAAGGGCTTGAGGCAACAAAAGTCACGCTTGAATGTTGCACCAGCACATTAGGGAATGAAATTGGAGAGACTGGGAACAAAGCAAGAACGTTTGAATGCCAAATCATGTTTGAACGTCCATTTGAACTATGACAAAATCATCTTGCTGAGGCAGTGTGTTGCAGTCAAGCACCAGGACCCTGAGGAACTTGAGTACCACGTTCGAATGCCAACTAACATTTGAACGTCCACTTGGGTTGATTGAAGGCTAGACTGATGAGACATGGCGTGTTGCAGCAAACAAAGGAGGACTCTGAAGCACTTGAGTACCACGTTCGAACGCCATTCAACGTTTGAATGTCCCTTGGAATAAATTGAAGAACAGACTTCTGCATAGAGTGTGAAAATGAACTTTGACAGAAGACCACTTGAGTGGAAAATGTCAGGCCCCATCTGGCATTCGAACGCTTATAAAGCAAGATCAAAAGAAATGTTCGAATGTCAGACAATGTTCGAATGTCCCTAAAGCAAAACAGAAGACAACGTTTGAACGTCCACCATAGACTGCCTGCAAAGTAGTTGGTTTCCATAGGCAGCAAACACTATTCACTCATTCTCTCTTATCTTCTATCCCCCCCTCCCCGCTTATAGGGCATCTTTTTTTTTTTTTTTTTTGTAAAATAGAGAGCCTTTCTTCTTAGCAATTTTTCTTCTCTTGTAAATTAGAAAGCTAGTTTGTATACATTGCTTGTTTCATTTTAGTATCAACCATGATGGAGGCTTAGACTCCCTTGTAGTTGTACTTGCTTTTATTTACAAGTATCAAGAGAGATAGCTCATTTTTTGGTTGTGGTGGAAACCCTCCAAAAGTAACTAGCTTTCTTCTACTTTTATTGTTCATGTATTTTGCTTCCATTGCTTGAGCATCCTTCTTTCTTAGAAGAGTGAAATTCGTCCACTTTTCTAGAGTTTTACCAAAGCCGTAAAGGGTGAAAAGTGATTTACTTATTCTTCGTTGAAGATAAGCTCTTTGTTTAGTTTGCTTCACTTAGTAGCTCCTCTACTTGGAGGGATGAGTATCACTCACTTTTCTACTTTTGTCAAGGCCATAAAGAGTGAGTAGTTCCTCATTCACTATTTAGTAAGAGGTGATGAATATGTAAAGATTATCCGAAAGCTATGTTTGTGGAACTCCTTTATGCTTTAATGCTTTATATTCCACTTGCTCATTGGATGATTGAATGCATCAAGCAAAGTTGAGATACTTTGTATAACCAAGAGTTCCCTCTATGATACGGATGACTCCTGCATAGAAAGACCCATTGGTTCAAGCTAGCTCTTCATGCCAACTTGTCAATCTTCACTATNGCCAACCTGTCAATCTTCACTATTATTGCACTTTATTCAAAGGATGAACCATTAATGCCATAGTTGGATGCCTTATAGAAACACTTTCTTGTTTGTAGAAGGGATAAGTCTCAGCACAGACAATTTTTCTAAACTTCTAGAAAGGCATTAGAATCATATGCTTAATTCTCATAGTACATCTTTATCTTCCGATTAACTTGCTGTTGACACGAGAGTTAATTGAGTTATAAAGCACAAACATAATAAATCGAATAGTCAATTACATGTCTTGATCCTCGAATTAAAGGGCGACCTGTTATATTTTGAGAATCTTATATTTTGTCTAAAAAACTCTTGAAAAGAATCTTCTATTCTATTCAAGAAACCCCACTACTCCAAACTCTCAAAATTTTCAGTTACTTAGTCTCTATTATTGCTTACTTCAAAACACCAATCATTGTTCCTTGTGGATTTGACTCTGGACTTAACCGGATTATTACTACAACTTGACCGCTTGTACTTGGGTGTACACATTTCGGATCAAGTCAAATTTTTGGCGCCGTTACCGGGGAACCGTAAAAGGTGTTTTACGGTAAGATGTAAAAAAATCTCACTTTTTTTATAAATTTGCTTTACTATATATAAAGTTGTTTTAATTAATTTTTTTGTGTAAAAAAAATCCTCACTATCAAAATTTGCCTGCTGAATCTTCTAGGTCTGTGAATCAATCTGAACCACTTTCACCTAGATCAGTAGCAGACTCTTGTGAAAGTAAAATGGCGAATGGTGAGAGATGAGAAGAAATTCCTGTGAGAGAGGGGGAAGTACCTAACATTCGAACTCTGAGGGATTACTTAAATCCCACAAGAAATAGTGTCCCCTTTTATTTTATCTTTCCTAAAGATGCACCCCACTTTAATGTAAAGACGAGGACAGTTCAACTACTCCCTCAATTTCGTGAACTCGAAACAGAAAACCCATATCTGTACATAAAAGATTTTGAGGATGCATGAGAAACCTTTCAAGACAATTTCAAACTGGCCAAGATGAAACTCTTCCCTTTTTTCTTGAGGGACAAAGCTAAATAATGACTAAATTCTTTAAAAACTCTTTCAATACCTAACTGGCAGACACTACAGAATGAATTTTTCAGAAAATTTTTTCCTCTACACCTCACTAATGCACTTAAAAGACAAATCATGAACTTTTTAGTTAAAGAAGGGGAAACTTTTTACCAAAGCTGGGAAAGATTCAAAGATCTTCTCCAGTCTTGCCCACACCATGCTTTTGAGAATTGGACTTTGGTAGGATTTTTCTATGACTTCTTGCCCAGTAGACTAAGCCAGTTTGTCGAA
Organism: Ilex paraguariensis; assembly: GCA_963454935.2. NCBI lineage: Eukaryota > Viridiplantae > Streptophyta > Magnoliopsida > Aquifoliales > Aquifoliaceae > Ilex > Ilex paraguariensis. The sequence continues at coordinate 235,141 of CAUOFW020005769.1, forward strand.
ATGATGGCTCAAGGAGAGTTTATGGGAAAAATTCTGGAGGTGGCATTCAATTTCTTTGACACCATATCTGACAGTTCTCAGATGTGGGACTCTACCTCTCCTACCACTGTTGAAGCCAAACCATCTACTTACCAAGGGGGTAAGTATGTCTTGAAAGATGACGATGACCTAAGAGCAAAAATATCCACACTGTCTCGAAAGATTGAAGCTTTAGAGATGAAAAAGGTTCATCAAGTTGATGTTAGCTCTCCCACAGAACAAGAGTGTGGGATTTGTGCACTGACAGGACACCCTACTGGGGAGTGTCCTACCATTCCGGCATTCAAGGAGGTTCTGTTGGAACAAACAAATCTTGTCTCCAACTTCAACAAGCCTTACTCTAACCCATACTCTAAAACATATAATCTAGGGTGGCGGAAGCACCCAAACTTCAGTTGGAGGAACACACAGCCAATTCCCATGAACCAACAACAAGGTTCGCACCCACCACCTCAAGGATCTCCCGCATACCAACAAGGTTTGCACCCACCACCTCAAGGACCTCTCGCATACCAACCATACCAACCACCATAAAAGAGGAACCTTGAGGATACACTAAATCAGTTTATGCACAACCAAATGAACTACAACAATAGTTTCACTCAGGCTTTTACTGATTTCAAAATACAGACCACTCAATCTTTTGAGGATTTTCAAAGCCACATCCAAAAATTGACCCAATCCATGACCATACATGAGAAGGGCAAGTTTTCTGCCTAACCAAAATTACCACAAGGCCAATTTCAGGTGAAAAAACTCGTAATTATGGAAACTCCACAGGCCCAAGCTCAAGTGGTCACTACACTAAGAAGTGGCATGGTGATTGATAAGACTATCAAAGACATGCTACTTCCAAAGACAAAGCCTAAGTCAATCCCAATCAATCCACCAATTGAGCCTGAATTTGAGAAAGATGAGGTACCTGAGCCCATGATTGAAAAAGAACTAGAGCCATCAAGGGAAGAAGAACCCTCGTGTTCTATTCGTGCTCCTTTTCCTCACAGACTCAAAACTGCACAAAATTTGAATAATCAGCCAGAAATTCACAAGCTCTTCAAGCAAATAAAAATCAACATCCCACTTCTAGATGCAATCAAATAGGTTCCATCTTATGTCAATTTTTCGAAAGCCTTGTGCATAGTCAAGAGATGCCAGAATGTTCAAAAAAGAGCCAACCTGACAAAACATGCTAGTGCCTTGCTTCAACACAAAATTCCTCCAAAATACAAAGATCCAGGGTATCCGACTATGTCATGTGTCATTGGAAATTTCAGAATTGAACAAACACTATTAGACCTTAGAGCAAGTGTCAATTTGCTCCCATTCTCTGTTTACCAGCAGGTGGGTTTGGGAGAACTCAAACCCACAAGTGTCACACTTCAGTTGGCAGACAGGTCTGTCAAAATTTCTAGGGGTATTGTTGAAGATGTACTTGTGCAGGTGGACAATTTTGTGTTCCCTGTTGACTTCATCGTCCTCGATACTCAGCTAGCAAGATATTTAGAGAACCCAATTCTTGTTATTCTTGGTCGACCCTTTTTAGTAACTTCAAATGCACTAATCAATTATAGAAATGGGGTTATGAAATTAACCTTTGGGAATATGAGTGTTGAGCTAAATATTTTCAATGTTGCCAAACACTCAGGAGAGGACAAAGAAGAAAGAAAAATAAATTCCATTGACTCTTTGGTCTAGGACCATTTGAACAACACATTCTGTGAAAATTCCACTAAATTTTCTTTGTCAGAATCCATCACATCTGAAACAACAGATGATGATCCAAAGAATTGCCCGACTCATGCTATTAATACACGGACCCCAAAATTCGAGGAACTTTCACTATGTGGCACAAAACCACTCTCATCCAATGTCAAGCCACCAAAGCCTGAATTGAAACCTTTCCCATCTGACCTCAAATATGCGTTTCTAGGAAAGGACGAGTCATACCTAGTGTTAATTTTGTCTAAACTCACAGACTTGCAAGAGTCTAAACTGATTGAAGTTCTTAAAAACCACAAAAACACCATTGGGTGGACCATCACTGATTTGAAAGGTATAAGCCCGGTAATTTGTAATCATGCTATACCTAGAAGAGGATTCAAAACCCTTTCGTCAAATGCAGCGATGACTGAACCCGCACATGAAGAAAGTTGTGAAAATGGAGGTGCTTAAACTCTTAGATGCAGGGATAATCTTTCCCATCTCCGATAGTAAATGGGTTAGCCCAACCCAAGTTGTGCCCAAAAAATTTGAGGTCATAGTGGTAAAAAATGAAGCCAATGAACTAGTACCAACTAGAGTCGTCACAGGTTGGCGGATGTGTATTGACTACTGAAAGCTTAATTTGGTGACTAGAAAAGACATTTTCCCCTTCCTTTTCTGGACCAGGTTCTAGAGAGAATTGCAAGCCATGAATTTTACTATTTCCTGGATGCCTATTCTAGGTACAATCAAATTGAGATAACACTCAATGATCAGGAGAAAATCACATTCACATTGCCCTTTGGCACCTTTGCAATCAAAAGGATGCCATTCAAGCCTTGTAACGCTCCTGCAACATTCCAAAGATGCATGTTGAGTCTGTTTAGTGACATGATCAAAATGTTTTTGGAAGTATTCATGGTTGACTTCTCTCTCTATGGTGACTCATTTGATTTGTGTCTGGCCAACCTAGAAAAGGTATTAATAAGGTGTAAAGAGACTAATCTAGTGCTTAATTAAGAAAAATGTCATTTCATGGTAACACAATACATTGTCTTAGGTCACATTGTGTCGTCTGAGGGCATGGAAGTTGACATGGCCAAAATAGATCTGATTGAAAACTTACCTACTCCCAAGACTGTGAAAGATGTCTGATCATTTCTAGGTCATACAGGATTTTATAGGAGATTCATAAAATATTTCAATACCATAGCAAAACCCATGTGTCATCTCCTAAGTCAAGATGTAATCTTTGATTGGAGTGAAACGTGCCAAAAAGCTTTTGACAAGCTTAAAGATATGTTAATTTCTGCCCTAATAATGCAACCCCCCTGACTAGACTCTTCCCTTTGAACTAATGTGTGATGTAAGTGACTATGTCATAGGTGCTGTATTGGGACAAAGAAAAGATAAGAAACCTCATGTGATTTACTATGCAAATAAAACTTTGAATGATGCTCAAATGAATTATTTGACAACTGAAAAAGAATTACTTGCCATAGTTTTTGCTTTGAAAAAATTTCGTTCTTATCTTGTTAGTTCTTTTGTTACTGTATTCACTGACCATGCAGCACTAAAATTTCTGCTCAAAAAAAAAGATGCTAAACCAAGGCTCTTGCGATGGATACTCTTACTTCAAGAGTTTGACTTATTCATTAAGGACAAAAAAGGTGTTGAAAACGTGGTGGTGGACCATCTGTCCAGGTTAACTAATGAATTTCACGAGAATGGAATGCCAATCAATGAAAAATTTCCCAATGAACAATTGTTCATAATTGATGAGACCCTATGGTACGCTGATGTTACTAATTTTCTTACTACTGGAACACTTCATCTGTCCTTTTCCCCACAGACAAAAAGAATTTTTTGAGAAAGGTTTGTAACTTTTTTTTTTTGGGAAGATCCGTACGTATTTAAGTATTGTATGGATCAAATCATAAGACGTTGCATCCCCGCTCAGGAAAGCAAACAGGTAATTGCATTTTGTCATTTTGAAGCATGTGGTGGCTATTTTTCATCCAATAAAACCGTTGCGAAAATCCTGCAGTGCGAATTTTATTGGCCCACACTTTTCAAAGATGTCCATGCTTTTTGTTTAACTTGCAATAGATGTCAAAGGTTGGGAAATATTTCAAGGAGAAACATGATGCCTCTAAACTCCATTCTGATAATTGAAATTTTTGACTGTTGGGGCATCGATTTTATGAGACTGTTTCCCCCTTCCTTTGGCTATCTATACATTTTGGTAGCCGTAGACTATGTATCCAAATGGGTTGGGGCAATTTCATGACGGAATAATGATCATCAAACGATGATCAAGTTTTTAAAAGAAAATATTTTATCCTAATTTGGAATCCCAAAATCCACCATAAGTGATGTGGGTGCTCATTTTTGTAATCGACCTTTCTGAAATCTGATAAAAAAATACTTGATTTTTCACAAAATTGCAACTCCATACCATCCACAAACTAGTGGATAGACTGAATTAGCTAATCGAGAGATCAAATTAATTTTAGAAAAAATGGTAAATCCAGATCGCAAAGATTGGTCATCCAGACTAACTGATGCACTCTGGTGTACTGCTTTTAAAATAATTTTGGGCATGTCTCCTTACTGATTAGTCTATGAAAAACCTTGTCACCTACCTATGGAATTGGAACATAGGGAATACTGGGCTATTAAG